>JAWWEW010000020.1:16233130-16541294 GCA_035583185.1 Anabacerthia variegaticeps
TCCGTTTGTTAACTATAAAAGTGCAATCCAGCAGTGCTGCTGGTGCTTTGCTGTTTCCCAGGTCAATAAATTACTCCCCTGACTTTAATAAACATTGATGCTCCAGGCTTGTTCTACAGTGATTGAACCTTTTTATAGTTTCAACCACTAGCATTGCATGAAAGCTTTAAGTTTTTTTCCTTTTTTTTTTTTTTCCCCCTCTCTCTCTTTTTCAGCAGGATTGGTTCTGATTGATTAAATTGTCATTTTCAGAGTTGGTTGCTGAATTATAACGTGGCATTTTTAACCATGCGATTTGTTTAAAGAGACAGCGTTTTGATGTAGCAAACCAGCTGAGGATTTTGAAGCAGTAAAAGGAAATTTTGTTCACTTTGTTCTCAGCCTTTCATCACTGCCTGACAAAAATGCTCCTGAAAACAACATACAGGCTGTGATATAAAGAGAAGGTACTTAGGTCCACACTGACTTCTTTGTTCCACCATAGGGCTGATATGTGCAGCACAATATTGGTTTCGATTAGTCAGATATCTCATTGTTGTTCACATGTTTCTCTTTCCAAGGAGAAGGGAAGGGATGGGGAATTAGAGACATAAATGTCATCACCCAAGGTGATATTAAGAGTAAGTGGCAGCACTGTACTTTGGAGCAACTGATTTACCCCTTAATAAGCACAATGGATTTCTGTGCACCGAAATGATGGGCTCTGAACACACCTGAGTCAAATAACTGCAGGGGTTTCACCTAAATCCAGACTCAGCCTTGTTCAAAGGGACAAAGACCTTGTAACTCTTCAGAAACTGAGAAAATCACGCCCATATGATGATGCATTCATTTTCTTAACCAGCTGCCAAATTCCTTCTCTCTGGATAGCTGCTTGTTTGTAAGGTCTGATTTTTTTTTACTTTCCTTCACTTCCCCCCAGTTTAAATCTGTATTCGAGACAGTAAAGCTGAAGTAAATGAGACTCACATAAAAAACATGTGTGTTCAGAATGTGTTTGGAAAGAAAGGCCAACAAAACTGTCTTGTAGAACATAACAGGGTGTCTTTTGCTTTTGATTTACAGTGTCTGCAGGGGAAAGGAATAATCTAATGGCCCCTGAATATGGGAGATCTTACACTGCAGTGTTACCCTGGTCAGACTCTGAAACAGTGCTTAGCAGTGGAAGTCTCAGGGTATCAATATGAAATACTGAAGTCCAATTATACTTCTGCTTGTACACTTTCCCCTCTCTGGCCATTTCAGCTTCTGCTCTGAAATAACTTACAACAGCGCAGAGCTGAATTTCAGCAGTGAATTATATCCCTGGCCTCTAAATTTAATTGCATGGTACTGTAACTAACCCACTATCCCTCTTGGTCCCTCAAATTCTTTTTGCCTTCTTTCTTCTGTTTCTTTACCACTCATTCAAGACCTTTAAAAAGCGCAAAATAAGTGCCCAGGAAGAAGGTGAATTGTGAAGTGAAGGTTTTAACTTCTTCCCTGCCACCAATTCCTGACGGTCTTTAACTAAAACGATGGGTAGAGTTCATCACCATGGGGGTCAGGCTGAAGTGCTGGAGGCTCTGGCTGCTTCCCTGCAGAGCTGCTGGTGCTGGATACCTGGGATCACGAGCCTATTTGCAAGCACCAGTTTGGACAGATCCAGCTGGCCCTGTGCTCTACAGGATGTCCCATTTCCCCCCACAGTGCCTGGAAACAGAGCCAGAGGAGAAGTCAGATCTGATTCACCATAAAAAATCTGGTGTTCCTAACACTGCTGTTCCAATCAGCTGAAGATTTCACAGCAAGATGTTAATGGATGAGCAAACCTTTAATAACAAAAGCAAAAAAGATATTCTTCTGCAGTGATCGTAAATACAGTATGGTGACATTTTTAGGACAGTTACTCATGTTCATTTCAAAATCATCTTAAGGCCATTTTATAGGTTGGGAAATAAGCTGTAACATGAAAAAGAGTAAAATATTCATTAATGCTGTAATGATTTATGTCATAACATTATGAGCTAGCACACTTTACCTCAGTACAGTTCCTCAATGAATGTTTTTCTAATTTCCATAAGTAATTGACCTCTCATTAGCAACTCATTAGAAAAATTGAGGTGATATGACAAAAGCGAACCCACTGAGAGAAACTCTACGTGTGAATAAATTATTAAAAACTCTAATGGATTCCAAATAAAGGACCACAAGAGCCTTGCTTCCTCTGACTGAAAAAGAATTCCGTTTACATCTGTAGAGTGAAACACTTTTCTGTGAATGTGTATATAGCTGCACATCCTACAGTCCTTAAATCCATACTTTGCCTCGTGGCTGATTTTCAAACACAGTGAACATTCACTTCTTCTCCTTGCAAGTAACTTCATAGGAAAACAGCCAAACGTTTCAGACACATGTGAGGTTCAGGTACACGTATTGACACTAAAGTTGGAAAAATGGAGTGCAGATTTTGGAACGTGGGCTAAATACATGACTTAATTGTTGAAGGGACAAAACAACAACTGATGCTTCTGAGTGATTCCAGCCTTGATGTAGTTACCTTCCAGAAAAGATAGAGTGCTGAATTCTTGTCTGTGAGCAGTTGTTTCAGCAGGCAGGTGTCTGCCTTGTCCTTTTTAGAGCCACAGTTAACCAACACATGAATCTTAGCAAGCACAAATAATAGACTTTGCACATATTGAGGTATTAACTTAGTAACCTTATGTATCTGTCTTTTTAGGGATCAATAAATCAATTTTGAACTAGTTCTCCATCACTGCAATATTATGAAAAGTGAAGCTGATATTTAATGCAGTTTTATGAGTCCTGGATGCCACTGGACAAACTCAGAAAGAAATCCATTTCTGTTTTAATATGCCCCTGAAAGTCCTGATGCCCATCTGAAACTTGTCTGAAAGTAGCTGGATTTATGGGTTCCAAGTTAACATTTTCATTACAAAACTATATGAGTATGAGAAAGGACAAAAATCACTGTCTGAAAGTGTTGTACAGCAGAGAAAAGCTGAACTGATGAACCGCCCTGACTGTATGTAATGCTGGCCAAGAAACTTCAGGGTCTCAAAGGAGAATAAAAGCAGTACAGTAATATTATAAAACAATGGGGAAAGCTACTGGCTTAGGTCTGCCCTGGGAAAAAGGCCAGTGAGAATCTCCCTTTTTCTCATTTGGGAAGTGTACCTGTTATTTGGTTGTTTTTTAAAATTCTCTCCCTGAATTCTCCTGCAACGGACCATTGCACAGCACTCCTTTAATATGGGTGAATATGTCTTTTGTTTTGTCAGGTAAGCTGTGGCAGAAGGGAAGCATAGGAATGATCGTAAGAAATTTCCTATCAGGGAAGAAAAATGCATTTTTAAAAGCTCACTCAGAAAAACCAGACTGCTTAGCTTTCCCTGACATTTAAAAAGAAAATATTGAAAGGAGATGGTGGTCAAACAGTGAAGTTTCATGAGGTATTGATTGCTTCATGCCATGGGTCTGTAGCAAGTGATTAGTTTTGTAACATTGTTCCTGTGTCTAATATTGTTGTGTTGTTGCAGAGAACATGATTGCATAGTTAAGCCCTGATGGGTTCAGTCCAAATTTACAGTAAAATCTGCTCTCTGATGGCTTTTAGCACCAGAGAGCATCTCTTCCTAGAGCCATGACTGAACTGAGTTGCAGGGCTAATTAAGAGACCAGATACCACACCAGAAAGCTGAGACTCTGTTACCTAAACCTGTGTCTTATGCTCAACACCTTCTCTAGGATTTCCAGAACTGCTATAGAAATGAAGCTTTTCAAGTCCTGGACAACCATTAGACTGGAGCAAACCATCATCATCAAGTTTATTATGGTGCCTCTCTGAATAAGACTGTGTGCTCCTCATTAGAGCCCACTCTTTGCCCCAGTTACACACTCCCACACTGCACTGCCAGCATGTCTTATGGGCAAAATTTCTTGAGGATTTAGGAACACGTTTGGATTTGAGCCAGGTGTGGAAGATATACATACTTCCTCTTATACCCACGCACGTACTCAATATATTCCTTTACATATGGGATCTGAATCAGTAATGCTAAAAGCCTGACGTTGAAGGAAGGACAAATGCATTTATAACCATGTTCCTTCATGAGGTGTTGTTTTTTTTTTTTTAAAAATCATTTATTCAATCATTTTGTGGCAGTGCAATACCTGATGCATTGCAAGGTGGAAATAACACACAGAGAAAGAGGTAATTCTCCTTGTATAGGTTGACTTTAAAGACGTCATAGTGCTACTCTTAATAATTCAATTGGACTAGTTAAAAACACTTCCCTTCCTTTCATTGAAATGAAAGGGAAAAGCTCAGCTGTGGCAAATGTGTATTTTTTGCCAGATTTTGGGGGTATTCCTGTGCTGCCTCTTAGTGGGCCCTCAGGTTACCCTAAGACTGGCTGCACCTTCCTGCTTTCTGCTGAAAGCTGCTAATGGGAAAAAGAGAGTGTTACGGGTCCAGATTCAATTTTCAAACCTGCAATATCATATCAGTGTGCCCTGGGGCTAGAAAAATGTAGATATTCAGGAACCCATCAAAATGTCTGGAAAGGGTGTCCTTAATGCCACCAACAGCAGAAAACAGCTTTTGGTCGTTGTATGCAAAGTGGTTTAATATCACCTTAATCTCAGCTTGCCATGTGAAAAATGACCCTGCAGATTTGATACAGGAGCAGAATATTGAGAAGTGGAACATTTTGGCTAATAGGGAAGAGCTGACAAAGACAGAATAACACCTAATTAGATAAAACTGACTTGATTGTGATTTCCAAACGAAATTAAAAATATTACACTAAGATTTACAGGGTTTGTTTTCTGTCTTTTTTTTTTCCCACCCTCTGTGTTTGCTGGGCTTTGCTCCTGTCACCAATATTTCAGTTTAGCAGCACTGTTATATTCTTTATTGATAAAAGCCAAAGGCTAAATATTGCAAGACATTTGGCAACGCCAGTATAAATGGGAACTCTCAGTTGTGTGCAGCCCAGTTATTGATGTTTTTATTAGCAATCTTTATAAGGGCACGTTCTCCTTTCCTTCTCACTGCCAAAATGTGGAATGAGGAAAATGCTTGTTGGACTAAGTGAAATGTAAGACAGTTTTGACTGTGACCAGCCCCACAAGCACCATGTGAAAATGGGAGAGCACAGGGCCAGGGTGTCTCAGCAATGTGCCCTTTTGCACCTTTACCCATCTGTGACTCTTCTCCTGTCCTGGATATGGGAATGGAGCAGATTAATTTTCACCAAGGCAGCATCTCATGTAGGAACTACCGTCCTTTATTTTTCCAGCTGTTTAAATGGGCTCTCCACAACTCACTGAGTTCTTGCAATCTGTATTATCATATCTTGGTTGTGAGGACACTATAGGGAAATTCTTTGAGAAAGTGATTTTCTTAGAATTTTCAGTAGCCACTGTAAAAAGTTTTATCTGTGTTATTTTTTCTCCTGCTCTGCTTTATAAACAAACATGACACTTTATTCTACAACGTGATTTCTGTCTGAATTATAGAACCACAGGAAAAGCATATAAAACCCACAAACCTTATTATTTTTGGTTTCTTGAAACTCAGAATTGATTTAAACCGAGTTCAGCCAGCAATATTTCCTCCCCATCTGAGAAACTATATCCTGGGCTTCAGACTAAAGTAAATTTTTATAGGCATGTTGTAATTATAAACCCTTGAGAAGTGGATTTCCTAAGAGGGACACTGGCACAAAGCTTCGCTGTAGTTACTCTGCTGAGCGCTGATGCGAAGAGGCTGAAAATCCATTCTCCCAAGAAGGGGCTTATTAAAAGACTGCAGCTGTTTTAATGACATTTCTTGTGACATCAAAATTATTTCAGTCAGAATCACGGAGCGTTCCTGCTTCTGCAGTTTGGAAGGCCCAAGGAGAAAACACTGCTGCAGCCTCACAGCTGGGAGCAGTGACGGAGGGAAGCAATCCAGAGAGAGAAACCTGCTCTGGTGCTCGGATCCTCTCATGATGGGAGATGTAAATCAAGCTGTTTAATTAGAACAGCATCTAAGAATCATCCCCAGGAAGGCAGGAGAAGTGTTTGGAAATACCATACAGGTTTTGAAAACAATCTGCCTTCAGCTTTTCCTTCTAAATTGATGAATAATAGCTGAAAAGACAGCAATAGCTGAACTCAGGAGGAGAAGGTTTGGATTACATCATGGGTGTTTGGTAACTTGGGTTCTTGTACAGTTCTGCAGAGATCCTGGACTGATTTTCCTGCAATATTTCAAGCCAAATGGGTATTTTCAAGCCATGTACATTTCTGACTGAACTGGTCTTTGTACTATTTATCTCATGTCATTTGTACACATAAATTCAAATTAAATGATGGCAGGGTAGTTGGCTCAGATACCTCGCACCATAAGAGATTAAATTCTCACTTGTTCAACCTTAAATTACACTTCTCAGCTATAGAGGTATGCAAATACTTTAGAAAGATGGATAAATAACTTTACTGTCATTTTAGAGGAGTTCAAAGACAACAGTTGTCCCCAGAAGATACTATCTTAGGGGCAGAGGTGTGAACTGCAGCCTTCACACCATCACAGGTAGCCTCATCCTACATCCACTGAAGCCAATAGTAAGATTTTCACTTCCATCAAAGCAGAATATCCAACCTGGCTGCAAGTTTGCTTGGCTCTCTTCTTATCTCCCTGGAGTAACTCACAGGACACAGGGTTTAAAATCTCACATGGCCTCAAATGAGCTGTATAAAACAACAAGTGGTGGCAACAGCGTGCAGGGAAGGAGGAGAGTTTGGTAAAGCAGAGAGGCTGTTGAATGTGGAATGGCACAGGCTGTGTTACAGCCCTTGAATTTTAGGGATTTTTGGCATTGGCTGTTTATTCAGTCAGACCATGAAGTGAGAAATGGAAAACCACAGAAAACTCAACTTCGTCTGCAGTGCATGTGAGTAGCCAAAAATAGCTGCATGAGTTGAATAGTGGGGCTGGGCAAGTTTTCCAAAGTTCTTCAGGATCTCCAAGGAATTTTTGGCCCACGTTATGAGATAAAAAGTCATGTTAGTCTCTCTGAGCTGGTTCTCTCATAGATGCTCAGCTAACCCAGGCACCTGGGACTGAACTCAGCTCCTTCGGAAGTCAGTGGGAAAGCTCCTACTGGCTTTGCTTGGAGGCAGGATTCATCCCTTTGTGAGACAATCATATTTATATTCAATACCCTGCAACTTCAAATGAGGATTAGCAGAATTAAACTCTCCTAATTTGTATATCTCAGACGGCCAAACTGCAATTAACTTTTGTGTGGTTGAATTAACGGGGAAAATGATTCACCACCCTTTCCTCACGCAGTTATCATTTTACACTTCTGGAGACATTTCTGCTCAATATGAAAAGAAGCCTGCACCCCTGTGACCATATCCTTCCTAATATCCTGTAGCTAATAGAGTAGGAACAGAATTTCACCCTGTTGCTTCCATCTGCAATGATATTTGCCCAACACCAGTGCCAGAATGTGTAACCTTGTGTTGGCCACGTCTCCCAGGGGGGACAGGACTCAGAGCTTTGGATTCACCCCCAGGTAAAACCTGTGTGGGTAACCCTTGGCAAATGTTCCATCCAGCTCCTGCTTTGTGTTGCTTTTAACCATGCAATGTGCAGCCTCAAACCCCAAGGAGGACACTCTGGTTCTCCCTGGACACAGAGCTACAGGTTGGCAGGGCAGGATGAAGGCAGCATGGAGCAGAGTTTTCTTCCTTATTTTCTGCCCTTCCCTTGCATGTGCTGGCTGAGCTGGTTAAAACTCGGTGCTCAAAATGCCAAGGTCACGGGTTCAATCCCCTCTATTGGCCATGAACTTAAGAGTTGGACTCGATGACCCTTGTGGGTCCCTTCCAACTTGGAATATTCTGTGATTCTTTAACTCTGCTCTCACTAGTGAGGTCCAGTTGGTGCCAAAAGCTGGCAGGGCATCTCTTTCTCCATGGCAGTTTTCCCTGTGCTGCAGCAGACCCTTTTTACTCTATGAATTAATGGTCACTTTCTCTTAACACTTTAGAACTTCAGTTTCCTGGGAAAAGTACAATCTTAAGGTAGTTTTGTTTGGTTCAGTTTGTTTGTTTGTTTTGAAAATTGGTATGGGGTGATATGCAAAGCCAGCTAACTTTGGATTGTGTCCCCCTTTTGTAATAAATATGTTTGTAACAACAGAATGAAATTGTTGAACAAAAGCTCATTTCCAGAAGAACAATCTTTAACTGGTGCGAAATGCCTCACTGGGATTTTGTCAGGTTTTAATTTCAGTTTGAATAAATAGCATGAGACACCAGGCTGGGGAAGATAAAGGTGAATTTCATCTGCTTCCAGCTTGTCATAATGGAAATAGTAACTACTTTAGCTAAAAACAAGGTTCCAATTAGTTTCTCTAAAATAACACTATCCCCCTTTTTTTTAATAGACACTGCAGCTCATTTTGGAGCCTAAGTTTGATAATACATAAACATTTCTAAAACATCTATTTCCACCCAAAAAATGACAAGCACAGTTTTTGGCAGTATGCATGGGGAGTCTGTCTATACGAAAAAGCAATCTTTGCCTTTTTTTTGAGCTGAATCTTAAACAATGGAAAGTAGAAAAATCAGTTTGAAATCTTCTTTAGGATGAAGATATTTTTCCTGAAAGACTTTCTCTTAAATGGCTGGATAATGATCATTAAACAAGACATTCTGAAATTATAAAAAAACACTTATTCTGGAAAACAGATAGGCTATTTTTTATTATTATTGTTTTAAGAAAAATCAGTGTGTTTTATGGGTGGGTTTAAAGACACAGGAAAAGTGAAATAGTGCTGTCTCTTTAATGCAGCTGAAATTGGCTGATTTATATATCACATTAAATTCAGAAATCAACAGTAATGTGGGGCAGGAAAAAGCAATCTCAAGACCAGGGTAATGTGTTTGAAAGGATCCTCTGAAGGGATGTAACAGGACTGTGTTATGTTCAGTCCCATCCTGTGCTCTCCTGTCTGACAACTATCATCTCATATGTCAGTAGAGTGTAAATAAATGGACTTCTACTATTTAGGAGGGAAGAAAACAAACCCCACGCTCTGCACAATGTACAATTCAGTCCTTACTGAAATAATGTTCTGTAATGGTGCAATTGGTTTCAGAGCTCACCTGGCCCTCTCTCCAAGCTCCTCTGGAGTCTCCAGCTGCTCCATTGGCTGCTCAGACACGTCCCTGCCAAGTCCAGGTCAATGCTGAGCAAAGCTCCAGGGTTTGTTTTGGATCCACCTGGCTGTACCTTTCCCCCAGACACCCCACCCCTCTGACCTGCTGCTCTCTGTGCTGCAACTGCATTTCGCTAGAGCCACTAGATGAGTTTTAAAATACCCTGAAAAGATGAGCAGTTTGGTCAAAACCACAGCAGTTGTGGGGCTCACCAAGGGCTTTCAGCTGCTGAAGGCCATGGGGCTGAGGCACATGCCATGACATCAGCTCTTTAAATGACCCCAGCACAGCATTACTTCACTAGTTGTTCTGGTGGTTGGTTCTGCCCCCACAGTGGTTGACAACAACACTTACAGTCCCAGCATGGCCTGAGACCCGACCTTATGTTGAGGAAGCCAAGATGTGTGGCCTTGTTGCTTTACTAATCCCTGCCTAGCAAAGATAAAGGATTTCACAGAATTACATGAAATTTCAAAGACTTAGGACAACAAGATATCGTGAAATAAAACAGTTACCCCTGCATTTAATATAAAAACTGAATTTCGTAATGTATAAACCTCTCATCATCACATGTACAGGTGTGTGCAAAACTATGGAGGAGTAGGTCTGGGAGACACTGATGGTTCCAGTGACGTTTTTCTAAGTGTTGGCATTTTACAGTGTACTCTAGCTGTAATTACAGAGCTGTGCAGAGAGAGTGATGGAAAATTATCTCATGAGGAAGGGCAGGACAAATAGCCTGTATCTGTTTGTGATGAATGTGGATCATGTCATACTGCCCTGGATGTGGGGTCCTCCTACCCCAGGATGTTGTGCCTGCCAGCAGCTGACATGAAATCCTGTGGATCAAGGTGTAAAAAGCATGCAGGAAGGGACTGTCAAATGATTCACCCTTCACATGAGGATTCAGTCTTCCTTTTTGTTTGTAAATTCTTGCTACCCATGTTTTATATTGCTAAATGATTACAGCAAGTAAACCTCAGGCTTCTGCTATGACATGGTGTTAACAAGAGACTCTTTCAACTTTCGTGATGATACAAAAAATGTCTGTCATAAACTGCCATCAAAGAGCTTCTTGTCAACACCCAGCCTGGAGTTTGCCCGTGGAGTCTTTCAGACAGTGCTGAAATGATGCAAACATCATGTGCTGGTTGCAGATGCAGATCTCTGACAAAACCTCACTTACACGCACATATTAATAAATAATTAAACCAGCACAGGTATTTTTTTCCTGAAAAGAAAATTAGAAAACAATAGCAAGGCCAGGCAGAAGTAGGAGATAGCAGTTGCTCTTTGTATAACATGCAAAATATACTACTTCACCTGGAAAAAAAGAGGCATTTTCATTTGCTTCATCCTCTGTTGTAAAAGGTAATAATATTCTCTCTGTGATTTACAGAAGTATGGTTTTACACCAATGAAAATACACTACTGAATTGGCACTAATTTGACCCATCTGAACATGGTAATTTTTGCAGAAGATTTTGTGAAATCTCCTCTAAGATGCCCAGTCATTCACAGCTCAGCCAGATGTTGACCTTTTGTAGCAGGTTTGATTTTTACTACCCTGGTAAATGGAGATTATTGGGGAATTCTATAGCGGAGTTAGCAGAAACTCTGGTAAAATGGTGTTGCAAGGGACTTCTGTGGCAACACAATGGGACCAAACTTGGCAAGAGCAGCAGCATTCCCAGATGGGATTAGCTCGTAGGTGTGGAATGCTGAAATCTCACCTTGCCCAGCAGAAAAAGAAGTTGTTTTGTTTGTTTGTTTGTTTTACAGACCTGTGTATTAGTCAGTGGAAGGTAAAGGAAATCCTTACTTGAGAGCTGGAATGTGAAGTTTATATTCCGTGAAAACTGTCTCATGAAACTGCATTAAATAGATTCTTAGAAATGTGCAGCCCAATAAATAAACATGGTAATTCTACCCCTACAATAGGGAAATGAGTCAGTGATGGTGTGTAAAAATGAAGGGTTGACAGGAAAGCTCCATCCCTGGTACACTGAGGGTCTTTCCCACTTTGGGCACAGAAGGGAGCTGTCGTTTTGTCAAGCTTGCAAGTAGAAATCACCGGCTGGAGGAACAGCAAAACTTATGCTTGATGAAATGGAAACTTAATACCAGCATAAACAGAGCCACTCAAAAATAATGAAATGAAGTTTTAAAAGGTTTTATTGCACTCCAGGTTCAGCACCAGCAGCTGGATTTACATACTGCAGAAAAGCACCGCAGAGGTGGAAGTAAATGCTGTTGAAGATGGGAGTGCAGAGCCAAAGGGGTCCCAGGAGAGTGATAGCAAATTCAGAGTTGCTGAGTGTTTCAGGATAATCCTTGAGGATTTTGAGTTTCTCACAGTCCCTGCCACGCAGAAGGAAAAGAGTTAATAAATATTGTCAGCGCCTGGGGAATTGTTCACAAGGGATCTTTTGGAAGAGTAATCTTCATATTTAGAAGTATTTTCTCATTATGGGTAATAGGATGATGAACTGAGAAATGATCTCAGCCACTTATGATTCTAAAAGCCCCTAGCCTGAATAATCCATGCTGATTTAGAGATAATAGCATCAAAGGCATAACTCATTTAGCACAATGTCCATTTACTTACTCTGAAGACTTTTACTATCCTGCACCTATTTTATAGACGCTTATAAAAAGTTGATAATGATATTAAAAAAAAAGGTAATCAAACCAAAAATGACAGGCTGCATTGAGAACTGCTCCATCCCAGCCTGTACTCCAGACATACCAACACTGCTCCTTGTGAAGTGGAGTGCACATGCTAAGAGAGAGAAAGAAAAGAGAGTGCTGCCTTTATGGTGGGTCACAGCCTACTTTGGGCATCCTCCTGCTCCAGTGGAGGGTCCTGCAAGGTCTGCAGGGGGATCTCAGCCCCCCAAGGACCCCCATGGGCTGCAGGGGCACAGCTGCCTCACCATGGGCTGCAGGGGAATCTCTGCCCTGGCACCTGCAGCACCTCCTGCCCTCCTTCTGCACCGACCTTGGGGTCTGCAGAGCTGGTTTTTTCTCTCCTTTCACTCCTTTCTTCAGCTGCTCTTGCAAAACAGCTTTTTCCTCTGCTTAAATCTGTTACCCCAGAGGCATTACCACCCATCCCTGATGGGCTCAGCCTTGGACAGTGGTGGGTCTGTCTTGTCTGGAATTGGCTCTGTCGGATTCAGGAGAAGCTTCTGCCCTCCCCTGTGGCACCCCCTGCTGCCAAAACTGTGCCACACAAACCCAGGACACCCATTCTGCGCTCATTAAAGCGGAACAAACTGACAGAGAGGATGGTTTTGTGGGTGAGGTGGTGCACAGAAGTTAGAAATGAGAGTTGTTCACTCCCTTTGCCAACAAGAGCACTTGCTGCTTCACTGCTGGGCTTCCCTTAGGTAAGGAGGTGATGCTAAGCCTTGATTTCCCTGCTGAACCTGCTTAGAAATTTGGAGGCAGAAGGTACCTTTTATCTCAGCTCTGTGCAGGTTCCAGAACGGCATCTCTGCATCAGGCTGTACATTCTCCTCCAGCACACATCAGCCCACTAGCAGAGGCAGCTGTCCCTAATTGCTCAGGATCACAGCCAACACTTTCCCCAGTTTGCTTCCAAGTCCTCATGACTGTAACGTCTTATTTTCACTGAAAGTGTTTTCCCACGCACGGGACAGCAAATGTCAGGCTGACCCGAGGAGCTCTTTTTTCCCTACATTTTCTTGGGTTCTCCCTCTTCACAAGGTGATGATGAGCTCTTTCAAATGTCAGTTAGATCATCATAAGCAATAATTTTTTTATTATTTTTTCACCTCACAGAGATTGTGCTTCCACGTGTCCCTTTGGCTTTAGGCAGTTTTTTGTGTCTCCCGAGGTGATCACCTGAAGGGGTTACTGAGGAACTGCAGCATCCTGGGTCATGTGGGCTCAGGCATCTATGGACAGTGGAGTCAACATTTGTTGCACTGCAGTAACAAAGGACAAACGTTGGGCAAGTGTTTGGCTTAAGAGAAGAATATTAAGAAAGGAGACTGATTTATGTCTCTGCATTTTTAGGACAGAGCTGATGGTGCAGCTGAGCCAGGGCTGTGCTGGTTGACTAGTACTAAATTTTTACATCACACTTGAAAAATGATGTTTTCCCTTCTAACTGGTTCTTTCAATGAGGATTTTTTGACATATTTCTTTCCTCTAGCCAACTTTAGTGTCATATAAACACAGGCTGACCCTTGCAGGTCAGAGGTGGAGCAGGCTGGTGGTGCAGAGTGTGTATGAGCAGCTCTCAGTCTCCCCCTCACCTCATACCCTGAGGTTTTGCATTCTTCCCCTTCATTTTTTCCTGTACTGTTTCCTCCTGTGCTGAGGCCTTTTGCAGTTAGATTCCTCTTTGGTTGTGTAATAAACCCATGAATTATTAACAGTGTATAAAATATTGACAAAGTGTTCTCTGAGATAGGACAGCTTGAAAGTATTGATTAGGAATCCAGAGAATTATAATTAGTTTCTGCATAAGAGAGAATTAAGTTATTATTGTTTCTCTTTTCTCTAATATAGTGATGGATAGAAGGTATTTATACCAAACTGTATGTAATCTTATTAAAATTAAGGCACTAGGTTTATGAGTGCTCAAGATAATGGAAAAATAAAACATGATTGGGAAGTGTTTACAATTCCAAAGAGGTCAGCTGGCAACATTCCCTTATTGTGGAAAAAAATAATTTCAGGTTTGCTCTGAGGAAACTCCTGGGCACAGAGATGGGACTGACTTCAGCAGAGTCAGAATCTTGTTTCAGCTTGGTTTTAGCAGAAATCAAACCAACAGCACTGTGCTTTGTGTACTTGTGCACATTTTGAACCCACGGGCTGACTTTGGTCAAATTTGGCTGTGGGCAACAGTCTTAGATATACTTTGTTTCTCCTGGTTTTGTACAAGCTTGCTGGCATAGCCTCCAGTGTTAGTTTAGCTCTCATTAGGCATCAGAAAACTCACACCAGAGTTCAATTTCCAGACAGCATGACCCTGGTAACAAGTTTATATGGATTCCTCTGCTCCAGAGTGATTTGTGCATCTTTTAAGTTGGATGTTTATGCCACAAGGCTGTGCCTTATGAAAACCTAATCTTATTCAGTGGGTCTTACAGCACAGGCAGAGTGTTCCCAGGCAGAAAGGGGCAGCAGGGGCACATCCTGCCTTAGCTGGTCATCCAGTGCTCTGCTGTGGAGCCCTTGGCTATACTCCCTCCACAGTAAACCAGGAGAAGGCTTTTCTTCCGAAGTGTAATTCATCTGAGCAAGTTGGGGAAGAGAAAAATCACTGTAGGCATTTAAACCTAGGCAAGGTGAATCCCACTCTCAGAGCGTGGTGTTGCAGTGGAGCCAGTGTAAGTGCCAGCTGTGAGAAGGTGCAGGATCTGCCAGAGGAATGTGGCCTCTCCGTGGATCCCTCCCTGCTTCTGCTCTCTCTGCCTCCTCCTCTGTTTGCAAGGAAAGAACAAACTCCAATGATGTGCAGGATGGCAAATTCAAGCATTGGATGAGAACAAAAATAACAGTTCCTGGGACATATTCTCTTCACTGAAGCTCTCCTCGTGCTCCTTAAATACATATTACCTATTCCTGGGAAGTCCCCTCTCAGGCCGGTGTGTGGTTGGTCACTGAAAGAAACTAAGGTAGAAAGAGAATTGAAGATGATGACCCTCCACCCCTGTGCACCAGGAAACTATCAATGATGTCAGAAACCTCCTCATTATACCATTTGTTCCTGACCCTCTCAGAGGTGGAGGTTCACCACCTCCTCTAAATAATGAATTCCATTACTTATCCTTATGGTTACACTTCCCAATGTATAACATTTTACAGCCAGGAACCTGAAGCAAAGAGAAATTTAGGACAAGTTAAATTCGTGGGGTGAATTAGTGCTACAATTTGTCTTGTGAGAAGGCATGAAAAATAGTGTAACATACCAGGTTACCTGCTGCTCCACCTTGGACAACACTTGCAGATGCACAGAATGACAAAATACTCTGAATTGGAAAGGACCCACAAGGATCAAGTCCAGCTCTTAAGTGAATGGCCTGTACAGAGATCCATGGATGTGTCATGATGGAAATGTAATCTAGAGAAATATGGTATTAAAGAAGCTGTGAATAGAAGAACACAAGGAACTTTTTTTGCAGATCTCAAGAAATACCTGAAGTTTAAGAGTGATTGTGCTCTTAGGATCTCTACCAAGTTTGTAGGAACAAACCCTTAAATCCCACCTTCTAGGCCAAATCCACTCTAAATCTCTCAAAACTATACACTGATGGCAACCAAGCCTTGGATCCAGCGTTGCTAATGTAGGAGGAGTCTGGGGGGATGGCTGAGCCACGCACAGGATGAACATCTCCCAGATTGTGGAATGGGGTTGAAAGCACAGCAATCTGTTGGGAAAGTGGCCACAACAGCGCTCTGTCGGACATTAACAGGCTTGTGTGGCTGCTCTCATTATTCAACATCTGTTTGATAGTCCCCCTCTCTTTCCCTTTCATGTGGAGACAGGAGCATCCTCACAGAGGGCACTGGTCCTGCGCAATCACTGCCTGCCTATGGAACAGATCAAAATGCCTCCCCGCCCCTGTGAACAGAACAGGGCACCTAATTGAAAGCCATGCCACGAGTGCTCCTCCATCCCCCTCCCTCCCCAGCACTACATCTTCACTGCATCTTTTGTCTGCTCCACATCAGATGCACCTTTCCTGCTTGATCCAAATGAAAACAAGCCCTGCTTCCCTGCGGTGAGGATGAAATCCTCTCCACCGAGCGTGAGCACTAAATGAGAGCCACGCTCGCTCTGTGTACTTTGGGAGGCAGGAATATTTTGAGGTCCTAAATTAATCCCTCACATTTTCACAGTGCTTGGAACAGTTTTGAACTTCCTCTCCCACAGTGGTTAAAGCAAGGGAGACGAGATGGGGTCCCCTGGGATTCATTCCCGCTGAGCTCAGCTGCATTCAGCACCCTCGGCAGGGATGGCACATGTCCATCCCATGGGATGCGTCCTTGAGGGAAAGTTTTTTTCCCCAATCCCCCAACTGAAACATCTAAGCTGTTGGGAAAAGGGTGACGGGGGAGAAACGATGGTGTGGCAATTTGGGAGCACACGGTGCCTCCTCCGAAAAGCGCAGCTGTGTGGGGTTTGAGTTGCCTCTCGGTGCTCTTGCCTTCGAGCCAGCAGCATTGATGGGCTCAAAGGACAGAAGAGGCAGGGGCTGCCTCGGCGCTGGGAGAGCGGTGGCCAAGAGATAGAGCCACGACTGCAGAAAGCAGCTGTGTCCCCGCTGTGCCAGGCAGGAGGTGCCCTTGTGGAGGCCAGGAGCGAGCTGGAAAGGCACCCATTCAGCACAGCAGGGCTTGCCAGGATGCCTCTCATGTGTTTGCAGGTGTGCCAGCCTGGCTCTCACACTGCCGGCCAGGAGCAGAGCCAGCACCCTCACCCACGGCTTGGTGCCATCTGGGGCTGCGTGGTGACTGATCACGGTGCTCAGCTCAAACACGCAGACCCAAGGAGAATTTGGGTTCAGAGTTTTGCTTTGGCTTTGCTTTCCCTGGCAGGTTTTTCTTAACGTGATATTCCCTGCCCCTTCTTTCACAGCAAAGAAGTGTCAAAGCTCTAGCCGTGTAATTAGACTGAGAAGTTCCAGTTCCCCACTCCCAAACGGGTTGAGGGGACTGAATCTGCTGAAAATCAATGTCCCTTATCAGCTGCAAAATTGTTGTTACAGAGAGAAAGTCACACACAGCTGCTGGTTTTGATGAGTCCCTCTTACCTGGCTGTTCACCTGCCGAGCTCAGCTTTGCACTAGGAGGGAAGAGTTTAATCCAAAACAGAGGTGGTTCAGACAAGGTTACCTTGGGAAAGAGAGGGAGAACCTTCTTCTCCAAAGACAAAGCGGGAGTTTTTGATCCGACGCGAACTTCTCCCCAGGCTGTCACACCAAGCAGCTTCAAATGGAGGTTGTGCTCGCAGAGTGCAGTGTCTCTTGACAGCAAAAAGGCAGAGATGTGCTGCTTCAGAACAGCTGGTATCTGAAGGCAACAAGTAACTGCAGGTCTTGCTGCACTTTTCCCAGTTTGGATAGGAGTAGTGTATCTCCCGTGTCTCCAGGCAGAGGACACACTTGAACAGAAACCCTTGCATCCCACAGTGCTGCATGATGTGCTTCAGATCATTAGGGAGCCCCCCAGCTCTCATACTAATTGCACTTGTCTCTCTGGGTGTGAATGATGAAGATGGGATCAGCAAACATACACATCACTGGTATTTTCCGAAGGCTACAATGTGCAAGTGAGGGGCACTTGTAGTCACTTTAATTTCAGAATTGAAATTCACCCTTTTAGATACAAATTGTTCCTATTGTGGAGGGGGTGGACTTAGTTACATTGATATAAACAAGCTTTTGGCCACACTTCTTTCAGTCACATGGAAATGAATGCCTTCCCTATCTTCTCTTCCTTGTCAAAGATACACAGATGCATTTGTCTTGATGCCATAAAGCCAAAGTCCAGTTAATCACTGTGCCTAACATGGCATGCATTTTTGATGGGCTGATTTTTATCAGATTACTCACCTCATAGAGCTTCACCTTGTCTAAATTCCTAAAAAAATCCTTTCTGTACTCTTCTTTAAAGCAGGATGCAACAGCAAGTTACCACCTGCCTTTTATCATGTGTTCTTTTTTTCTCTCTTCTTTTCAAATGTTTGACACAACTGGGCAGAGTCAGCTTTCCATTTTCTCCATGTGTGACATTGCTCAGTGGCAGCTGCTGAAAGCAAAGCCCCATCATAATCAGTGTGTTTTGCCTGTAGCATAAGGCATTTCAGAAACATTGAAAAGCTGAAAGGAAATAGAAGATAAGTTGGAAATCATGAGCTGAAATGTGTGCTTCCATTTTAGAGATTAAATTAGAAAAATATATTATCGTGAATTTAAAACAGTATCATCAGCCAGCTTGACAGCTCATCTGGGCTCACGCTGGGTTGTTAGGGAGGGAACTCGGGCTGGGATCCAGCCTCAGGATCCTCATATCTCTGGTGTTCAAAGGCTGGATGGAGCTTTGGGGTGGTGCTGCTTGGTGGGGAGCAGAAGAGGTTTCTGCTGGAGCAACGTGCTGACTGAAGCACTTTGTGAACTCGGTGACATGCCAGCAGTTCCGTGTTAGAGTGCTGCTGACCCACCGGAGTGAGGAGGAAAAGGAATATAATGGCAAAAAATTGGCACAGCTGGAATAACTGAGATGGGATAAAACAGTCCCGTTGAGAAAGTAACTGGCAGGCAGATGAACAGCCATTTGCTGGCCACCAGGAGCACTGCAGTCCCACTGCTCAGGTGACCCAGCTGCACTTTCGTGGTTTGAGATGACACTCAGACAATTCCCAAGTGACAGGAATACAAGAAGAAAACGGAAGGGTGTTTTAGATATCTCAGCTGATGTATCCATGGAATTAAATGAGGACCAAAGGCAAGACTCCCTGTGGAATATGTGCACCTTTGCAGCAGGGATCTCTCTGATCTGTGGCTCCTGGCTTTGCTCCTTTGGTGACCCCAAGGCAGGGACTCTCAAAAGAGCACTGCAGAAAAGGTGGTAACATTTGGGAAACCTTCAGTGTTCCCTTCCTGCCAGTGGTAAAGATGAGGAGGGAATCTGTTCCTTGTTGTTACTGTAGGCTGTTCCACTGCCCATATTCCTGCCCAGCAGGAATTCCTCCATGGGTTATCTTTCCTCTGCTTTCCCCCTTTTTGACCATTTTCTCCACGTAGACAATGAAATAGGTGAATAGACTGCAGTCTTATGAAGCTCAACCCCTCTTTTTGGTGAAAGCAGGAGAAAACAGATGCAGAACATCTCTCTTATGAACCAGATTACAGACGTCTTCATTTCATCCTCTCTAAAATGTGGGAAACAGCCTGGCCCTGACTGATAGAGCATCTCCTATGCATAGCTGTTTCACTGGACCTTTGGAGATGCTCAGTGTTCTGGTGGAGAGTTGAAAATCCTCAGGAAAAGTTCAGTTCTACATTAATGAGAGAATCAAGCTGCAAGACTGTGTAAAGAAGGAAGAAAGTACCATCAAAGGCAGTTAGAACATCAGACTGAGAGTCTAGAAATATTATTTACCATGGTTTAACAGGTTTCTACGGTGCACCAGCAGGGTGAGCTGGGCCTACCATACTCTTTGGCTACTATATGTGTAAGGTAAGAGATGTGAACTTAAAACCTCTCATTTCTCAGAGTTTTCTTCCCTCCAAGTAGAGAATTAACGCTTGCAGGATTTCAAAATAACTTCTACAACTTGAGCCAGAACAAAGAAGTGTTACCCAGGGAAGTGGCTGCTTCACAGCTTTTTTGGAATGAGATATGCTGTTCAAGATGGTTTAATGAAGAGAAAAAGAGGAGATGTCAGCAGGCTGTGCATATGGAATAGGGTTAGTTGTCTTGAGAGAAATTAAAAATAGATTGATGATTGTGCCAGTTTTTCCTGTCTTCTGTCATAAATGGTCTCAATATCTAGCAGGGAAACCACTGGGAAGATGCACAGACTGGAGGAGGAAACTAGCACAGAATGTGCAGCAGGGTCAGTGTGTGAAGGCCACACTGAAGATCTGAACCTTTGGCCACTGGTAGGAACCAGAGCCTGGGCAAAGAACAGGCAGGGCTCAGACTTTTTTTTCTTTATTCAAAGAAAATCTTTTCTCCTTTAGCAGTATGACTTTAGGCTCCACGGTACAAAACCATGAGAGGTGCTGTTCCTGCCCCAGCAGGTCTGCAGGTGTGGTGGTACCCAGGTCAGCATCCCTGGGTACAGTGACAGGTCACACCAGGAGCTTGGCATCTGCAAGTTGTGTAATGCTGAGAGAGGTGCCAGCGCAGAGGGATTCAGTGTGGGCAGGATTCAGGCTCACACACCGGCTCCTGCACAATAAATGAAGGTTCAGTTCTCACACATGAGTTGAGCAGAGTGTGAGATTCATGTGTGGTGTGAAGAAAGAGCTGCTTCTGCCTGAATGACAGTGCTGTAAGGTCATTGCCATAGCTGGAGAGGGAAATGCATTCCCACAGTCTTACCTGCTGAGAGTTCATTCTATTTTTATTTCTACTGATCCCCCCAAAGCCAGTGTGAAGACTTTCTATGGTGACAGTTTTAAAAGAAGATGTGATGCCATATTAGCACAAACTGTTGAATTTTGGCTTTTCACAACCAGTAGGAAAAGTCACTGAAGATCTTTCCTCATCAAGAAAAGACACAGAAAGTCCAGAAAATGTTCAATCAGTAGCAAAACCAACAGAAAGAATCCTGTAGGAGAAGACTCTGAGCTTGCCAGCCTTTTGGTTGAGAGCCTGTGTTGTCCAGCTCCATCACCAGAAGTGGTGACAGACTGAGGGGGATTGTGAGTTTACATCTGGAAAATATCACCAATTCTTGCCCTTGTACACTCTGTCGAGGACAAGTGTTTGTGGGCACAGTTAGAACCAAGAATACAGGGGAGATGGAGCTTAGCTGAACCATCCTCCTGTACCAGAATAAAGACACAGTTTGCATTAATATGTGCTGATCTCTGCATGTCTCCACTATATGATTGTATGCATCTATAATTATTTCCTATATAAATGACTGAGGGGACATTTTTCTCAGAATTGCATATTGCTTGCCATCAAGATGAGCTTGGCTGGAACCACCCACACAGCCCAGAAACGAAGCATTTTCTCCTGTCAGCTGTCTTCTAAGTAAAACCAAACCAGCATCTTTGGACGTGCTGATCCAAGCTGGGGGGCTGGCCTTCAAAGGAGAGAACACTAAAGCAAGGGGCTGGTATATGGGCTTGATTTCACCAATCCTATTGCTCTAGATGAAGGAGTCAGGTCCCTGCCATCCTCTCTGATGGGCTGCACAGCGAGGCAGCACAAGGAGCGTGGTAAGGTCTGGCACCAGCTCAGTACCATGGACACCAAGTGTACAGCATGGGCCTTCTTGCAAGGAGCTCACACAGACTAATTACAGCTGCCACCTGACTGATTCTTTTCTTTGGCTGTTTCATATTTTTCTAGTAGTGCTTTTAAGATTATAAAGCCCTCCCCCACCCCGGCTTTGACTTTCCTGTCTCAGATTCATCCTGGGCTCTATTCAAAATGATGATACAATCCCCAAAACTTGAACGTCAGCCAGGCTCGCTCTCTCTCCCAAACTGGCAGGCTGCAGGGAAAGCAATGAACACATTTTTCACAGTTATGCATCTTGCATCCGACTCAGGTTGTTGTTATTATGCAGCAAGTGTTTCACTCTGAACATTAAAGAAAAGAGAAAATGTTCAGGTCCTAAGGGGGAAACAAAATCCGCTAATCCAACATAGGCTTTATTTGCTTGTTGACTACCAACTGGTGTTGAGAACGGCGGGACTCCCAGAGCTTCAAACAAGATTAGAGAGTGGGAAATAGGACATTTATTTCAACTCAGATTCTTATTTAAGTCTTCATTCTAGCTACACGGCTAGGTATTTGGACATCTGGCAAAAAAGTCTTGGCTCTACACAAGTTCTAAAACTGTTGTTAATCTTTAAAATCAATATTGCATTTAGGAAATTGCTCACCTACCTGCAGGTTTGTGAGTGCTGATTCATCCACATGCCATTTCTGAAGTCATTAACTATGTAGGAAAAGGCATTACTTTCTCTTTATCACTCTTGGACAACCCATACCCTCCCATACTCATTAATGTATAAAATACATTATTGCTATTTATTCATATCAACTGGAAGATTTAAAAAATTTTGTGATTTCCATATCTGGGACCCAAGTGCTGGTTAAAAAGCACAAATTCATTATGTGAGAGAATTCTGGGCATTGAGGAGTTGCACTGTGGTCCCTCCAACCTCAAAAGACAAGCTGTCCCACCTGTAAGTAGTGCTTTGAATCTCCTACTCTTAAAATACTAAGCTGAATCTTTCTTTTCTTAATATACAGAAGGCTTGAAATAGAGACTGTGGAAGTCAAACAATGGGGTGGTGGTTGTAATTTTCTGAAGCTGCTGTGTTTGATTTGCCTTTAACTCAGTTAAGTATCTTGGCAAACCTTTGCTTTGAAATCTGTAGAGGATGAGCATCACGCCCTGCTAGGCCTACCAACAGATGGAGGAATTACTAGAGGCAAAATGTATATCTTTATGCTACTTTCCCCCTTCCCCCCATCATCATTATACTAATTATGCATTGAATTTATTAGTAACCTCAGAGACAGACAGATTTGTTTGCCACAAAGGGTGACCCTGGAAGAGTGTGGGACTATCAGACACGGGTGGTAGGGGTTTCCCCAGCATGGGCTGACTTTTGTTGTGGGAGCCTTGGAAGCTGATGGTAAACAAGGAAATCAGGTTTGCATCCCAGAGAGCCTGGAAGACACGAGGGTGTTTGGATTGCAAATACCCAGTGGTGCAGGAATTGTGACCTGAGCTCTCCCCTGCTCTTGAGGTCAGAGCAGGCAGCCCCATGTGCTGGGTGGGGAGGATTAGGCATGGGAGCTGCAGGGACCTCGTGCCTGCTCAGTGCCTGTTCTGGAGGAGATGAAATCTGCTGCTGTCCTTGTGATGCTCTGACACTGAGCCCTCCAAGCCTGGACCCCCATGTCAGCCCTTCTCATTCTCATTACGACACTTAGATCTTAAAGGAGATCCTGAAAACACCAAGTTCAGTTAAGGTTTGGCAAAGACACAGGAAAAAACCCCTCAAATTCAGTCACTTTGCCTCCAGTGTGCATATACTGCCCCAACAAACTGGAAGGAAATGGAATAAAGCAGTCTATGAATTTTCTCTTTACTGAGCTTGCTAACCTTTTCTTCATTAATCATGGAATAACTACGTTCCTGTGGAATGAGCTTCTATTATCAACTCCCCCAGCCCAGATAATGCTGTTTTGTGCAGGTGCCCACACATTTCTGGAGGACCCAGTGACAGCACTAAGTGAGGTTTGCTCCTGCACCCTCAGGGAAGCTGTCAGGATTGCAAACACTCACATCCCACAGCAAGCTCCTCTGGCTTCCCTCTCACACAGTGCAATTCACCCAGAAGGACAATTCCATTTGCAAGCAAAGCTCTTCAACAGGAGGCACGTCCTAGAGAACTATTTGCTCCAGTTGCCCTCTGTGTGATATGTTTTATTTAAAAAAAAAAAACACACATAAATTTTTCAAAGTAGTCTGCGGACTGAAAAAAAATATACAGGTTCAGGTGAGCCTTAATATACCACCTAGAGATGAAATGAAATTCAATCATGCAGAAATTGCCAACAACTTATTATAGATGAATGGGATGGGAAGTACATTTTGTCTAATCCCAAGGCATTTTAAAATAACTATTCAGCATCTTCTCACCTGAAATGTATCATCTTATTGATTTTGAGCTGACTTTTGCAGATTGACTCCATCTGCCTATTTGGCTTTCATGCTTTCAAGTCCTCAACTGCCCAGAAAATGGTGCCACTGCCACTCTCGAAAATGTTTTTCGTGTAACTGGTTTAAGGTGAACTAGAACAATAGCCTGGAATGAGAGCAGCTGAATAATGACACCAGCCAGCTGGGAATAATGAGCACACAGCTGAGCTCCTCTGCTGTGGGATGGAAAATCTGGGTATCTTTGAGGATTAACCACAACCAGGAGAAAATATTTTCAGTTGGAAGGGGATTTTGTCAGTTTTTGCTGTGCAACATGGTCAAATGTGAAAGAAATGTCAGGTCACTTATTACAATTATTTATCTGCCAGCTAAATTGTTCCTTCTCAGTCCTTCTGGCAACGTTCAAGACCCCCCAAAATATCTTCCATGCTGCCCTCAGATTTTCTTTTATTAAGTGTATAACTCTTCGCAGTGGAGAACAAGTCCAATCAGGGCATAAACACCAGTGCAGAAAATAAAAGATAATAAAAAAAGAAAACTCTGCAGATACAGGAGTGAAATGAAAGCCTCTCTCACCTTCAGGGTTGGAATTACATTTCAGGGCTGGTTGACTCAATCAGGAATTTGGCCTGAAAGGGTTCCTGCTCTGAGCATTTTACAAGTCCATCTGAGTGTGAGTGGAGGAGGGAAGGCTGGTGGTGAGACTTCCCTCTGTGAGTTTATGGTTAATATAATCTTCAGTCCTGACAAATTTATGCAGAATGGGAACATTTCAAACACAGCAAACTCAAATGCTATCCAAATACCTTGCTGCTCAACAAATATCATGGACAGAGTTCAAATATATCTTGGAGAAGCAGGGAAGTGTGAGTGAGCATCAGGCACCTGAGCTTGCATGGCAGGTCCCTGGTGCACCTGACACTGGGGTGGGAAGATCCTGCTTGGAATGCCCATGAAAACGTCGTTGAAGAGTGGGATGTAGATGCTCACACTCCTCCCAGCACCCCCCTTTGCTGTGCCAGCCCTCAGCCACCTCCTGCTCGATGGTTTGGTGGGTAGAGGGAAGAAGATGGGTCCAGCAGCGTGTTAGGACAAGTCAGGGCTTGGGGTGATCATGTGGGTAAACTGATTTTGGCTGACCTGGCCATTCCTTCCCACCTGTAAGCTCTCAGCAAATCCCTTCACAAGAGAGCATGAGGCAAAAGTGATTTTAGCACCTGGCAAAACAAAGCAGGTGACTATGAGAGCTCAGGCAGCAAAATCTCAAGCACAGAGTCCCCAGTTGTAGTTTGATGATACTTCTTTGATCCTTGTTGGAGGGAATCCAGCGCTGCCCAGCAGCTCCTGTAGCTCAGCAGAATGACAGACCAGCATGCCAGTAATTCTGACATAACAAGAATGACACATTAATCTCACAGCTGGGCATCACCAGCAGTGGCCAAAACTCTGTGCAGACAGAAATCAAAGGAGAGTTGCAGTGTTTATGGGTCACACCATTCAAGGGAGCCCAGGGTACCCGTCCCCCAAAGGGGAACGGTGCTTTGAGCACAATGTGGTTCAGGTGATGGAGAGATTAAAAATGGAGCATTTCTTTAGTCGAAATCGTAGCTTTGGTTTTCGAAAATTAATCACAGCAGGTTAGAGGGCCCAACATATTTTCAGACAGATACAAAAGCATGGTAATCTTTGTGAAAAACATGAAAGCAACATACCCCGTTGTAACAGCAACAGTGCCAGCATTACATCTAATGTGGAACAACAGGCACTCTGCTAAGCAGCCATCACTTCACCTTCAGCTTTCAGCTAATTCCCCTGTACCATCAGGAGACAGCTTTCCTGTCAATCACTTCTGGGTGCATGACAGCTTATGGCTTAACTGCTCCTATCTTGTATCATTTAACCAGATACTATCTGTTTTGACATTCATGACTGAGATACTTGGCTTGTAATTGGGAATAAGTACAACAGAGCAGAACAGAGTGATTTCCTTCCCCAAGGATGGTTGTTAGGGTGATGTGGCACTCGGTGCTTAACTCACTGCACTGTGGAAACCCTTCCACAGCTCACAGGTGATTGAAACCTCATCGGAAAAAAAAGGGACTCACCCTGGAGCTACAAAAGCAAGGTGACACTGATCAGGTGCCAGTGGATTCACCCATACTCCTGTGTTGGGCTCTGCATCAACAGGATCCAGAGACTGGCACAAATCCGTGGAGCACATGGGTGTGGTGAGGCAACCCTGAGCATCAGCACACCAGGAGCTGAGCTGCATTCTCTGCTTCAACAGCGTGTTATTTGGGGTTGCTTTATATATTTAGGAGAATTTCTGGATTATGAAAGTATGTTATCTCTGCCTTGGTTGTTATTTGACCTTCCCTGTTCACTTAATGCAGACGCCAGGATGAAAAAACTGCTGGTGAATTCTGCTTCTGTCTGAAGGGGGAAAGTGTCTGGTGCCTGAGCAAGGGGAGTCAGCGCTGCCCTGCTTGACACCCACCAGACATCTGGGTTTTTCCCTAATTCAAATAAGTCAACAAAAAACCTGATGCTGAACATTTGATTATCACTTAGATCAGAACCAAGATGTAGAAAGAAAATATTTTATCTTGCGTGTCCAGGACAACACATTATTCTTTTGGAATACATATGATAGAAGAAAACTGATAAAGCTATTGACAGCACAAACCACAAAGAATGATGAGAGCAGAGGAGGAGATTGAGTTCCTCGAGCTGTTTGATGTAACCATTACTGTCAGGTGAGTATCCTAATTAATGCAGGTATCTCATTCTAATTGCATGGATCAGGCCGCTTTGTCTGTTCAATAATCTATAGAGCTGTAGCTGGCATTAATCTTATTAATGGCACTATTACACTGCTTACAAATTAATTTCCAACTTGAGATTATCTCCTGGATGTGCTTGTGTGCAGAGGGATTTCTTTCCTCTGAACTGTAAGAATAGGAATCCCCCCAAAGTTCCCTGAATGTCAAGATTTACACTTTCAAAGTTGACTCTTGATGTTGTGACTTCAAATGTAGATTTTGAATTTCCAGATACAGGAAATGTAGTCTTTCATTTCTGCTCTTTGAAACGGTGCTGCTGCTTGTTTCACATGGTGTGCTCTATTGGAAACAATCCTCTACAGTGTGGTGATTTCAGATTAAATTTTAATAATGCTGCTGGGTGGAAAGGTTTTGTTTTCTGGTGTCTCTGAGAAGGGGAAAACAGCCTGTGGCGACCATCCCTTGAAACCAAAAAAGACATTTGGTTTTTAGTCCAAGGAAAGGGAGTCCAAATGGGAAGGACTTCCAACCTCCGTTTAGTCACCTCCCTCAAATGAAGTCTCCAGTTGTCAAAATTGTTTCTTTTAATGAAGTTTCCCCCTTCTTGAAAGAAGCCTCTTGCAGTGTAAGTGACTGTCAAGGTGCCAGGGAGCTGCAGAAACCTCTCTGGAGCCGAATGTCACAGCCAGGAAGAAAAGGACATGTGGAAATGAAATTAAGGGTATGAAGGAAAACTCATGTAAATGACTGATGATGTCTTCTGAGCATGTTTGAATGCATGCACCCAGGTATCTTCTTTTGAAAAAACAAACAGATAATAATAAATTGAGTTCTACTATGCATTTATTATTGAAGAAGAAAAAAGCCCTGCAGCTGTCAAGTACATTCCTGCATTTTTGCAAGTCTCTGTTTAGATAGAGCATATATTTTTCAGGATTTATTAATATTTTTCCATATATATGGAAGAAATGATTTTCCTGGAGGTGATTACACCTCAGATGCTGTTTTGCTGTGTAGATACCCGTGTGTCTTGAACACTTGGTGGCATCTTATTCCTGCAGGGGTGAAACAGCCCAGGCAAATACGAGGTTTTCACCTCTATCTCCCCTCTGCCTGGAAATAAAGACTGCAATGGGCTCTCCCCCAAGTCACTTGGGAGGTTGAGTTTAAGAAGACTCTCTTCTCATAGATTCTGTGCTCAGAAGCCTGCAAGATGAGTAACAAAGGAAACTCACTCAGAGGCAAGCTCACAGCTTAGCCTTGCTGGCAGCAGTGGTCTTGGCAGGGATGCACAAGGGCACAGAGGTGCAGTGCTGCCACAAGGCATATATTCACCCCTAAACAAAATACTAATGCATCCTTCTCTCTCTGTGGATAATCTGCCCAGTGAATGGAGGCCCCTCCCACAGAGAGAGACAAATAAAGTGGTTTAACACAACAGCTGAGAGAAAATCCCCTCTTGAAAAGTGCCATTTCCAGAGTGCTAGTCCTGTAGTTATGTTTTTTTCTGCCCCACATTGATGGAGCGTGAAAGTTAAACACCTAATCATTTGGACTCCCATTAGAAACACAAGCAAAAATTGAAGTGACAGGAATATAATAATACTATGTTTTAGCCACTGTTACCACTGCTGTTTAAAGCTTAAAGCTGTCAGGAACTCTAGTTAAATGACATTGTAGCGACAGAAAGAAGCAATTCCTTGTTTAAACTTTTAATTTCTGCACACCTCCTTGGCTGCAGCTGCCAAAATGAGCAGAGGTGGGGAATGCACCACCCCAGCTGTGCTGAGACCTTGTGCCTGGGGCAAATCCTGCCCCTGTGTGGCCCAAGGATGCTGAGCCTGCCTGCAGGACAACCCTGTGAGCAAAGCCGTGTGTCCCCGTGCCATCAGGTGGAGGTGGACACAACCTGAGTAAGGGAAGGCACTTAATTTCAGCCTCAAAGTCACCGTGCATTTAAGACATGTATTGATCTCTGGACTGTGCTAGGACTTTATGAGTGATTTCTTATGTAAGTGTCAGGTGAGAGACATGAATAGAGACCTAATTAAAGTGTATACAAAGTACACGCAGTAAATCTCTTTGGCAATGTCAGCCTGCCTCGGAGCAGCCCGGGAGAACAAACAAGATGACATAAATGAAAGATAAAGAAATACTAATAGTGTGCAGTGTTCCCAGAACAACAGCTAGGCTTGTGAGACACTAGTGTGAAGCAGCTGGGGAGATTGAAGGAGGAAAAGAGCCATTCCTGGGACATGTTGCACAGCCTTAAAACAAAAAAGAATGGGAATTTTGCTCTTAACTTAAATAACAGCCCTGTGTTTCTCCCTTGTGTCATAGCCATTATTCCATCACTGGCTTAAATTAATGCTCTCTCTCTGTCTACGATCCATCCCGATAGACTTTTATACCCACAAGAACATTGCAGATACAAAGAGAGTGCAGAAATACTAGGGGAGTGAAAAAATGATTATTATTTTAGTATTAGAGAACCATCAGCATTAGGATGATGAGCTATTGGGTTTTTTATGAGAGTGCTACTATCCTTTGAAAAGCCAGCAGGACCTGCTCACTGTGGGCTGGGGAAGATACAGGATCCTCACATTCAGCTTTTGGCTGAGCTGAAGAGCTCACAGCTACAGTGAATTAACAACTTTATGGCAACATTTTCAAAAGCAAAATTATTTTGGACGTGTCTATCAGGATGGATGAAAAAAGATGAAAGTTTTTGCTGCCTTCAGTCCTGGCTAGTTGGAAATTCTGGTGTGGAAGTTATACACAGCTGCTTTCTGCTTTTGGGAAATACCACAGCCAAGGTTATAAATACTAGTGGAAATAAATACCACGATATATTGGCTTGGGTGTAGCACAGCACTAACTTATCTCTACAGCTTTTTGGACTGGAGCTGGCTTGTATTTCTGCACAAAGGAGCTAAGGTCCTGGTCAAGGTATTAAAAACCCAACTCCCCCAAATGACTACCCAGAGCTGAATTACAGCTAGTTTGGATTTGGGATTTTGGGTTGTTGTTTTCCTTAGCTTCTCCTGAAAATGGGACTTGAGAGTTTTTCCAAATGGTAACAGTTTTTTCTCATAAAAGCCTGATCCAGAATCTGCACTGTATTCCCTCTAAACTACCACAGTGGTCCTTGGACAAGGAGAAAGCTATTCCCAGCCTTTTATCTTGGCTGTGTGGCCTGGGACCTATTTAAATTTTACTCATCTGTTCTCTTCATTAACTCTCACTGGGGTAAGAATCTTCTCTTTTCCCTCTGGCTTTCCTTACCTTGTGCCCATGCCCCTCCTGGATAATGTGATGGAGCAGGGCACACTGAGGAAATCTGCTCGTTTGTAAAGACACTCATTAATAAGAATCAAGATGGCTTTACCACAGGGGTGCCAGCATCTCTTGGCTGCCAATGTCCCATACAATCCTGGAGAGATTTTAATGGATTGAACAGGTTGATGTTGTCATTTTCAATTTGCTGAACCATCTGACAGTGTTCCCAACAATTAGCACGCACAAAATATGGAAATATGTTATCTTTTTACATTAAAAAAAGAAGATGGGAAGCTGCCTGGTCTCTGGAGTTGTATAACAACTTGTTATGCTGAAGTGCTTGCTTTGACTTTAAATAGATTTCGGTAGAGCAGAGTCACCCTAACCTTGGGATAAATTTAGCTGTCGCCTGAGTCAGTAGCGGGGTTTGGGATCATTAAAAGCCCATCAGGAATTAGCACTCGCTTCCCGTGGCTGGGGCTGCGGGAGGTGGCAGTTCCACTCACACAGCCCAGGGCTGGACAGTGCTGGCAGACACGGGGGGACAGGAGGGTCCCTCTGAGCCCCCCATGCACAGTGCCCACCATTCCACCTCCTCCACCCCCGTGACTCCCACCCCACCACTGCACAGCAAAGCGTGGAAGGCAGGGATCCCACGCACAGGGATGGCCCCAAGATCCAGTCACCCTGTCCCCTGGGTCCTGCAGTGTGGCTGAGAGGGAAGAGGCAAACCAGGGCAAACTGACACTCCTGAATCAGGAGGTGCTTCAAAGGAGGACATCCACCCTTGGCTTTTGGGATGAAAAGATTCCTTTTGTTTCTGGAGTGGCCATGAGAGCATGAAATGCAGCTGTCAGCTCAGGAGAGACTGAAAGGAGCACCTGACATCAAAACCCTGAAGGCAGCAGACATACATTTTTTAGAGCAATGGCAGTTGCAGTTGGTTTAGACCCACCATATCTTGTTTTAAAAAGAAATACATCTTCTGGCCCCTGACAGTGGGGCTGCTGCTTGCACTGACTGTGACATGGGGTGACCTTCCCTGAGAGCAGGGCAGGTTGAGGAGCTATCTGAGCTCTCCAACAGGATGAGGGTTCCACACTGAATTCCTGGTGCAAGATAGGTTCTCCTTAGGAGAGGAAGGGCTTATCCCCAGGTTTTCTCTTCCCCATCCCCATCCCCATCCCATTCTCTTCCCCATCTTCCCCATCCCACATCCCATCTTGCGCAGCTGTATGTTGGGATGTGCCTGTGATTTTGGACACATCCTTTCCTTCCACCCTGTTGGTTTTTTTGCCACACTAGCTGAGTAGGAGAAGGGATTTGGGGAGCAACAGGAGACTCATTCAAAGTGCATATGGCTTTTGTGGGAACCACAGACAAAATCTTCCTTTAAATAAAGCAGCCAGGCCAGGCTCAGTGACGTGTCCCCACCTAGGACAAGGGCAGGAGTGAGACCTTCTCCCACAGACCCCTGTCAGTAGGGAAGTGACCCTTATTTTTCACTGTATGGCAAGAGATGATGAATAATGGCTCAGGTTTTGCTACCTGTGGTAAGGCAGGTCCTGTAACCCAGGAGGTCAAAGCTGTGCTTGGTAGGCTGCATGCATCTCAGAGCTGAGAGCAGCACTTGGAAATGAACAGCCAAATACCTCATCTCCTAAGTATGCAACTAGGATAATGGGACAGAAAGGGGAGAGGGGAGCCCCAAAATTGGTACCTCCCCTTCATCTGTGGATTTAGCAATGTTCGGGTGGCTGCAGATTTCCATCCTTCAGATTTCTGTATTTTTAACCTCTGGGGACTCCTCCAGGACTTTGCATGGCTTGTAGGAAAAGCAACAACCAAGCATTTGAGCCTTTTGAGCATCAGCCTTATATGCATGAAGGAAATAAAAGTCTCCTCCTCAACCATCCAAACCCTGAGCCAGAAGTGTAGGAAGATCTTTGTTTCTTTGCAGGTTTTCATGCTGCTTTTCCTAGAGACAGTTTTGAGAAAGACTGTCAGAATATCTTCGACAAAATACTAAAGAAACACACTGGGAACTGTGAAAGCTCAGAACTGAATATAAATATGAACTGACAAGCTGCTTCATTTGGTATCATTAAACTTCACAGTTAGACTTTTTTTGAAAACCAAATTATCATGAAAAAATATGCCTGTAGTGTTAAACTTGAGATGAAAACTGCTTATTTTTGTGTTTAGTGTAAGAACTAGTAGAAGGAAAAGTTTCTGTGGTCTGATGTTTCACAGGGTTTTGATTTTTTTACATTTATAACAGCTTAATTATGAATAATATTCATGTGCTGCAAACACATGGGGGTTATAAAAGTGAAGAAAGCCAGGGTGATTTCAAGATTATTTGCTACTCTGAGGTTTAAACCACAAGTTGAAGGCACAGACTGACGTAGCTGAGCTGCCGAGTTAGAGCAACCCGAGCGGGGGGGAAGAGCTTACTCCCAGCTCAGCTCCCTCTGATACATAAATACCCCGATTTTTAGAGAAGAAAAGGGGCTTCTCGAGGTTTCCCGGGCAGGCCGGTGTCGGAGGGACCGGGGTGACCGCTGGATGTCACTGTTAAGTCACAGAAGCGCCCCGGGCGCCCCGAGCGATGCCCGGCGCTCCATCCTCACCTCCCGGGATGGAGCGCTCAGCATCAGGGACCGCGCCGGGCTGGGGGCACGGAAAAGGCTCTTCTGGTCTTTTCCCCTTGTTTTTAAGAGCTATGCAAAGTCCAGAGTGCCGAGGCAAAGCTGTTCAAAGGCGAGGTGAAATTTAGGGCAGCAAGAAAACCGAGGGAGGTTTGGCTTTATCCTTCCTTTCAAACAAATCTCCGTGCCCAGACCTGCATAACCGAGCGCTGCCTGGGACGTGGGTTTGGTTGGATATTCAAGGTGTGGGGATTTGTAGGCGACTTGATTTTCCTGCTGTTAATGCTGCAGGAGTGAGAAAAAAAGGTGCTGTAATTCATTGGCACAAACAAACAGGCTCGATCTTAAATCAGAGCAATGAATCCTGCTGCGACCTGGGTGTAGTCCTCAGGTCTTCTCTTCCAGTACATGGATATGTGGATAATTCCTTTTTTACCTAAACACCTGCTCAGTGTTAGAATCATAAAATCATAGAGCCGTAGGATGATTTGGGTTGGAAGGGACTTTAAAGCCCATCTAGTTCCAATACCTGGCCATGGGCAGGGACACCTTCCACCAGCCCAGGTTGCTCCAAGCCCCATCCAACCTGGCCTTGGACACTCCCAGGGATGGGGCAGCCACAGCTTCTCTGGGTACCTGTGCCAGGGTCTGCCCACCCTCCCAGGGAAGAATTTCTTTCTAATATTCAATCCAAACCTACTCTCAGTCAGTTTGAAGCCATTCCCCCTTGTCCTGGCACTCCAGGCCCTTGTAAACAGTCCCTCTCCAGCTCTCTTGTAGCTCCCTTCAGGTACTGGAAGGCTGCAATTAAGTCATCCCCAGAGCTTCCTCTTCTCCAGACTGGACAATCCCAGTTTTCTCAGCCTTTCCTCACAGGAGAGATGTTCAGTGGATGTTTAGGTAGTGTCCTCCAAAAGGATGCTAGAAATGCTTTTCTCCAGGTGTCTCCTGTTTCCTTCAGCCACAGCTCTGACAACATGTCTGTTTTCTGGGCCAGCTGTGTGCAGAGTGCCCTTTTCTGTGTATTTCATGCCAAAGCCATGGAAAATGAGCCCATATTATCAAAGCCTCACTCAGGACCAGGCCTGCCTGACGGTCATTTTTACTAGAAAGTTGCCTGTTTTTTCTTAATATGCCATCACAGAAATTTCCTTTGAAAGAAGAACTGTTCTTGAATTCAAAAAGGGCTGTGACAAACTGTGAATTTCAAACAGTTCTGCATTTTGTTGCAAAAATTTGTCACCTTTTTTTGTATGAGCAAGTTAGTGTAGATGTTTGCTTCAGGCCATTCTAATTCCCCATGGGTCCCATGGGGGAATCATTTTGGGAGCAGACTCATAAGTGCTCAATCTTTCATGATGGACAAGGTCATAGTTTCTGTTTCTTCTCTTCGCCCTAACACCAGTTTCCCATGACCTTGGCTGTGTCAAGAAATCCCAGGGACAGAGATGGTACCAAGCACTCATCCTGCCAGAACAGCTTTGCAGAGGCTGCAGAGTCCCTTGTAGAACAGCCCATTCCTCCCAAAGCATGAGGTGTTGACAAGATAAACCTTTTCCCAAGACTTACTTACCTCTTTCATTGAACTGTGAGTCCAAATTCACTTCACTTATTCCCCTCCTTTCATGGATCCCAAATCAAAATTCTCACTTTGTCTATGTGCCTTGATTGGTGTCAGCTGCAATAAAACACTGCTGTGCCTCAGCCAAGGTGTTTGATTCTCCCCAATGGCTGTCAGCTAAAGTAAGGACAGAATAATTCTCCAGAAAGGAGAAAACAATCTCAAGCCCTGACACATGTTTTGAGTGTATGTGTAAAAACACAAGGTATGAGGAGGGATTAGATCACAGCTCATCTCGCTGTCATCTCACCAATTTCTTTTATCACCCAGCTTCCTCCCTGCTCCCCTGGCTCTACTCTCCTGGTTTCAGCCTTGTCCTTCTCCTTCTGATCTGTGACATTGCCGTGAATAGTTCAGTCCATCATGCTGAGATAAAACAATAGCAATCTCCTGCTATTTGGGCAGCAGTTACTACCGTACTGAGAAATGGTTCATTTGAAGGGTAGGGTACAAGTAACCTGATCCAAAGGGTTTCCAAGTTTGTATGAGAAACTGGGGATTTCACCCCGTTAAACCACACAGAGGTGGACTGGAGAGGGAGCCAATTTAATGGCACTGGTTGGGCTGCCTTGAAACTGGGACAGGTGGGAAAGCAGGGCTTGCTTGGGAGACAAAGGGACAGCCAAGTGGAAGGAGCAGTTTGCTGGTAAAAGAGCAGGAGTGCATGGTAATTGAGGGTGTCAAAGCTCCCCAGCAGAAGAGGAGATGGAGGACAGAAATAGCACCGTGTTTGTAAATCACTGAAGCTGCATTGTGATGAGGAAGGATCTCGCAGGAGATACTCAAGGGGAAGGCAGGTCCCCTCAGATGGAGATAATAATAAAGGAACAGAAAAGGGGCATCATGTGAACCAAGCACAAAATTGACAATATCCAGAACAGCCCAGTGGTGGTGAAACATAAGCAAATGAAACTGAGAAAGGATGGAATCACAGGAGTAGGAATGATCAGAGCAATCACCCAGTCCAGCTTGCTACCACTGCAGATGATCACAGAATGCTGCTGGGCTGGTTTGTGTGTAGTACCCTTGGGGAATGGAGGGAAAAGCTGTGGATCCTTTAAGCACTCAAATGCTTTCAGCCATACACTGTTTGGATTAGGATCCACTCGAAGGTGCAGAGAGCACACTTGCTTGAGTTGAACACCAGCAGAGATGTGCTGGTGGAAGCAGCATAATTATTATAAGGTAAGAAGGAAAGAGGGAGTGTCCTTATCACTCAATCAGTTACCCGCAGATAGAGGAAAAGAGGAGGTTCTGAATGGGGAAATGAAAATTATTATTATTATCTATACAAAGCCATTCTTCCCCAAATGATACCAAGGGGGATAAGACACCTAGGGCTTGCAGCAGGAGGAAAGCAGACCTTGATTTTGCATTAGGAGGTGTCAGGGGGGCAGGTGGGGGCAGCACACGGGAAACACGATGCCCCAGGGTTGGGTGTTGAGCATCCCAGGGCAGGGCGCTGCTCCACCCTGAGGCTCCGGCACTTGGTCCTGCTCGTTAGTGACACACAGACGGGAGGGAGGGAGCTCCGGCAGAGCTGCTGCACTGCCCTGATTAGGGGCACGAGAGATTGATTTGTGATGAATGAATAAAGAGGTGAGATTAAAGCACGGCTTAATGGCAAGGAAGAGGGAAGAGTCTGTAAGTATTTGAAGGGCGTTAGCAGAGAGAAGGGAGAAATTAAGGTGGAACAAGGGGTTTAGTTGTGAGCAGCAGCATGAAATCAAAAGATTTTAGGTCCCTAAATAAGGCTGGTCCTTGCTCCCTCCTGGGAGAATACCCTGTGCTGCACAAACACTGCTTTGAGCCCTCTGGATGTGACGGTGGCCATGTGAAATAAGAGGCATTTCTGCACAATTGACAGTGCCCTTCGCACTCACTTCCATTTATTTCTCACCAGCCTCCCTGTGTAGACAACAAGTATTATCAGTGTAACTTTCTTTTTTTAGGAGTGAGATTTAAGCTTGCAAAATAATCCCCTCACTGGATATGCAGAATGAGCTGCAATATTTGGCAGATGTGGGAAAAAACTGGATGACAGAGAAAGGGATTTAAGCAAGAGATCCTAAGGAAGGTCAGCTCCTGGGGTGGATTTACCACCAGATTTACCACCCTGGAGCAAACTGTCCACCCAAGCAGCCTCGTGGCTGGACATGTGTGGGCACTGCCTACACAACTCCCTGCCAGGGTGGGCAGCTGCCCAGGAGGAGTCGATGGAATTTCCCCCAGCATTTTTCCACCTGCATGAGGTTTTCCCTTGAGGGGGCTATACACTTGCACAGGAGTCACAGAGAACAATCTCGTTAGGAATACATAGACTTAACTTCAACTCATCCATCTTAATAGGGCTTATATTATTTTCCTTGATGGTTCTGATTTTCTATCCCATTAATAATAAAAAAGCTTCTCTGCTTATATATAATGCAATTCAACAATAAGTCTCAAAGGAGGATCAAGATCACTTTGGCTTTCCATCAATTTGATACTGACGCCTCTCCAGTTAAATAACTCGAGTGTGAGAAGAGCAAAAGGGACCAGAGATTCATCCCAGCACACACCGCTTTGAACCTGAATTTCTCTGGGAGCAACAGGAATCTTCCAGTGGATGTCAGTAGACTTTACATCACCCCCCAAAGGGCATATCAGGGAAGGTAAAGCCTCTCTTTTCACCCACTGTAAATCAGCTGCCACTCTGACTTTGGGGAGTGAGGCTGATCTCCACTACCTGAGAACTGGGCCAGAAGGCACCATGTGAAGGGTCTGTGATTCTTTTTCTGTTGCAAGTGTTTCAGACTGGTGTCTGGAAAAGGGCTTGTTAGTCAGTGTTTGCCAAATGGAATACTTCATGACAGCGCTAATTAAAATAAATGAAACTTGACTTTTCAAGATGATGCTTTTTTATAGCAAAGTACAGTAGTTTGGAAACATCTTTAATTTAATTGCAAAATACTTTCTCTGGTTATTTACTTAAAATTGTCTCCCATTGCAGAGCTGCACTAAGATTTCTGGATGCACACTCTTGATTTCGACATTTTACATTACATTATCGAGTTAATCTCCCCAAATCATTAACCCCCAGCAGGAAAGATTTTTAATTATGTAGATTCACCAAGTGTTTTTCAAGAGCTGTTTTATTTCCGTGAGTTCAAGCCCAGCGCACTGTGGGGAGAGGGAGGGCACTGTCCTACACTTGATTTCATGAAACATCATCTTGAAAGAGGCCTCTGAACATGCAGCAGGTTTCAGCAAATATATCTTATCCACAAGAGAAAACAGCTAATGTCCTGGAGAATCCCTTCCTTCCTGGGAAGGAGTGCTAGTGTGCACTTCAGCAAGCAAGAGAGTAATTTAGACCAAGCTGAGCCTGTTTTTTCCCCTCTCTAACATAAACCAGCTTTATTCCAGTGCATCTCAGTTCTGATTTACATCTCAGGATGTGGTATCTGAATCAGGCTGAAGCTCACAAAAAAGTGCTCATGAGCTTATAGCCATGGTTAGTCCTGCTCTTAAGCAGGTTAGAAAACATCAAAATCAAAAGCAACATTGAATCCCATTTCCTAACATCACAGGGAGCCAAAGATTTGGGAAGATGATGGAGAGAGGACACTACATCAGTTTTTAATAATTAGCACTATTAATAAATGCTGGTTTGAGCCCTTACCCAGAGCCTTCCCTCTCTTGCACAGCTCCCATGGTGGGCATGGTGGAGTGGGGAGCCTTGCTCAGAGTCTCAGCAGGGACTCAGCAGCTCTCTCTGGGTTGGAGTTATGCGTGGAAAGGCTTCTCTCTGGGGGACACAAACATTGGTATCCAAAGTGCTGGAAAAACCGGTGAGTCACAACTGGCAGAACACCATAAAATTGTTCTGATTTACTCATCCTAATCCCTATTAAAAGCTGAGAAGCAGCTGAGAGGAAACAATTGCATGAAAGTGTGGCGTTCTCTCTACTGATGTCATTGGTGGGGTCAGGAGCAAGGATTCATACCATATACTGCATATACAGGATGATAAATGACGACAATAATCCCACAGGAGGGGAAACATTTGAAGTGCCAGGGCTTGTCCTCCAAAACAGATGACACCAAATTCTTCTGACTTGTGCAGTCAAGCCCCAAACACAAAAGAGAAATGAAGCAGTTTGGAAAGCTGAGTGCATTTTAATTCAATCTGGGAGACAAGTCCTGGACCTGGAAACTCAGAACAATGAAAACACCAGGGCATGACTTGGGGGCAGAGAAACATTCTGTGGGCAGCTGACTTTAACCTTTGAGAGGGCCCAGAGGACTGGAGTCGTTCCCTCTATGGGAGATCACTATGTGGAATCCCAAAAATGTATTGACAGGTGTCTTAGTATTTTGTACAGTGTAATATGTCAAGGAAACCCCTCTAGTTTTCTGGTACCTGCCTCATGTCTCTCTCCTCCTTCTTTCGTTGCTTCTTGGGAAGTGAGATGAGAAACAACCAGAGCGACTTAACAAGTCTGAAACTTTTTGCAGGCATGTGTTGTCAGTATAGAACAATATTGATCACAAGTTGTGCCTCTGAATGCAGTAAGTCAGTGCAAAACCAACAATTAGGCACTTTGCCTCTGAAACAGCTTTCATGGTCTATATTCTGTAGTGTTCCAGATCCATAAAACCCCAAGTTTATAAAAATTTTATAGCAGAACTACAGCTCAATTGCTACAGTTCATATTTCTGCATTGAAGTATTGGGTGCAGCCACCAGTGGGAACCACATAGTGGCTTTACAGGTGTTTGACTGCCTTTTCCTTAGCTACTTTTATCACAGAAAGTTCAGTTCAAGTTTTATTTCCTTTTTTCTTGTACCTGAAGCCTATGAAATCTCTAATCTGTCGGCCTGTGTGATGTTTCACCCAGTGTTTCACACTGCTGTATCAAAGTTAGTAACAGCATCTCTATCTACTGCTACAAGGCATCATTATTTATTTGCCCTGTGCTGCACTCAGGAGTCCCAGGTGCAATCAGAGTTATCACTGAGCCTGGTCCCAATTTAAACGTCACTCTAATATCAGACAAGCCACAGTGCTGCCCATATAAAAAATGTGCTCTCTGATCACGGGAATGGAGTTAAACCCAGCAGCCCTTCAATGCATTCCTTTCTTGCTTCACATCCTTCTTGCATTTCAAACTCGCCAGGATCTTACCAAAGACAAATCTGACACTACTGAGGAGAACCATGCTGTGTCTCTGCTCTTCATGTTCCTTACCTGCCTGTTGCTCTCCCCAGAACTGTGGAGGCTGGTCAGACAGATGACTGTGGAACATGGGAATGGAAGAAGAGAGAGAGAAGAACCAACCAGGACTCCTTCACTGCAGGACCTGCTCAGTGCAATGGCTGAGGACGTGTTGTTGCTGTTGGGTTGTGGCAGAGATGTGCTGAACCACCCATAAGCTTCCTCCTGGGGAGGTCTTTGGAGACAGCACAATCTAGCCATGCCAATATGTCTGTGTATGGCAAGACAGCAGCTAATTTAGAGAGCACCAAAAAAATGCAGTATATGTATAAAGTGTGAGGAAACTTTCCCTGATAGTTTGGCTGATCCTCCGGAGTGCCTTTAGGGAGATTGGGGGATGTTTTCAGGAGCTGCTGGGTATGCAAGCTTTATGACAGGGTCAGCAAGAATGGAGAGGGTTTGAGAGATCAGAGAAAAGCATTTGCTTGGTACTTTGTGTACTGTTTGACATAAATGAGGTAAAGAGTGTATATCTAATGGCAAAAAAAAAAAAAAAAAAAGCTTGAACCCATTATCCTTTTGAACTGGCATAAATCAGGAATAGCTTGGAAATCAGCAGCCCAAATCTTCAGCTATTACCAGTCTTCCTGGGGTTTAAATGAAGTTGAAAATGCTCTGCCAGTTTACAGGAGCTGAGGATATGTCCTGATGGAATTACACAAGCATGAATATACTGTAAGCCAAAAGAGAATTAGGCCCATTATTTTAAAAAAAAGCAAAACTTGATTAAGGATGTTCAGTATAGGTTTAGAAAAAAGAGCACTGTCACGCCTCACTAACTTCGCTGTTCTGTTGAAACATGACTACCAGGGAGGTATTACAATGCCCTGGGATTTTCTATAAAACCAATCAAAGGAGCATGGTTTTGGGGAAGGGAGGGGGGAACAGCACTTTTGTCAGTGCTAATTGCAGGCATTAATAGGAACCATAGCACAGAGAACTGTCTGGTACACTGAGGAAGTTGGAAACACAAGTGCACTTCACTTTATGGGTACAGACATACAGAGATAATTCCACTTGCAAAATGGAGAGGCAGGGTCTGAGCTCGAGAGGAGATGTGCTGATCACTCCCAGTAAGATCAGTCAGAGGTTCAAGAACTGCAAAGAGCCAGGGGGGAAGCTCAGAAGGCATTTCTTGAGATTGAAACATAATTAATGCGAATGCCTCCGAGGCTTGGTTCTCACATTTGTGAAATGCAGAGCGAGAGCTTTATTATTTTTAAATGAATTGGATAAAACTTGAAGACTTAAGTTCTCAGCAGAGTTGCATCAGCAGATATTTAACAGTAAAACACCATGTTAGCATTGCAAATTGAGCATGTGTTGGGAAAGAAAGTTGGGTCTGGCCCCATTAAAAAACCCCCAAAAAAAGCACATTAGGAGCTATGGAAGAGGCAGCCTGCTGGGACTGGGGCTGGACCTGACTGCAGCACCACTACCCATGCAGGGACTCTTCCAGGAGAGTCACTGGAGTGGGCTGCATCACAAAAATTCAGTGCAGGGTCACTGCTAGCTCTTCTGTCTCTGTCAGAGGGGAGGTACCAAACATGTCCTACAGCAGCACTTTACTTCTAAAGTCTTTGAGTCATTTTCTGACGTCCCTCATCGGAGAACTTCACAGATCAACTCCGCACCATCCAAAGTAGCACGGTGCTATCAGAGATGCTCAAGCAGTTGAAGTGGATTCCTTTTCTTGTTTCTTTGATTCTTTTTGTCTTTCTTTTGAGTGAAAGTTCCCACATAAAGCCCTGTAAAAACGAGACCAACATAGAATTTGACCACTGACATTAGCAGGACCTCTATTTGAATTGCCCCTTTTTAGCAGTATGGTGCAAGGAGATCAAACAGCCTTTTAGATGTGGTATTTTACATTACTTACCACATCTCCTCTTATTCTTGTTTCTATCAGATCATCTTTAATATCAGAAGATTCTCCTATAATAGAAAAGTTTATTAGAGGCCAATGCCTCATTGCAGCCTTACATCCAGCTTTCCCCCTCTTCTGACACAGCTCCTCAGGCTACCACATACTCTGTCTCCCTTCATCATTTTGAGATAGAGAAAACACAGTTGGAATATCACAGGTCCCTGTCTCCGGGAAACCAGGCACTGCAGCTGCCAGGGATTTCAGCTAACACCACAGAGCTCCTGAAAAGTCAAGTGTCTTCAGGAGGGGCAGACATCTGCTGCCATCCCCATATTTTTTCTCTCTGTTCGGGTTAACTGTCTCTGTCCCGCTGCACAGTTCTCTTGCTAGAGAGCAAACAGGACTTAAAGGTGTTTATACATTTCCACTCTTTCAGAGGGGGAAAAAAAAGGGGTTTAATACAGCCTGAGAAACAAAGACAACAGCATGGGTAAGAAAGAAAGCCCAGGTGTAATTTCTGGGCACGGTGAGGAGCCTTTTAAAAGCCCCTAAATGGGAAGTGTGTACATGTTTACCACCACTGCAGCTGACATATAGCCACAGGAGCCCTGCTCTGCAGGGATCAAATGAGAACTTGTGGAGGGCTATTGAACACTGGGAATTTTCGCAGTAAGGCAGAACAAAATTATTCAGCACTAGGGGGTTCTCTAATTTTGGTACACTTGGAAAAGAAAGCAGTGCCTTTGTCCAGGACTAATATTTGCTCACCAATGGACAAATCCATCTGTTGCTTTTCTTAGCTGTGACCTGGGATATGCAGGCTAGCCTTTGACATTTGTGCTATTCAAGGAGATATGCAGAAATACTCACCCAAGACTTGGGAAAGGAGGTTTTTATTCCATTTTCGTTGCTTTGCGTACCTAACTCCTCTGAATTGTCCCAGGGCTTCCACTTTGGCATATATTTAAAACTGTAAATATATTTCCAAGGCTATCACTGAGCCTCAGGGAGTCTCTAGTGTGATAAACAACTGAGCTGGTGGAACACTTGAAATGCTTGCTGTGAGAGCAGAGGAAAACCCTCCTGAGATCCCATCAGCGCTGGCCATGAGTGCAAGGCCATTCTGCCTCAGATTTCACTGTGCTTGCTTGCAAAAGGTGTCATACCATGACTTTGCAGCCAAGCACGGATTTCATGGAGGAAAAGCCCCAGTCACTCATCCAGGTGGTCCATCATGTGCATTTTGCAGTGGGTTGGGACTCTTGCCCGACACCTTGTAGGGCTTCATCCTGTAACCACCGAGGCTGCTGCCGGCCGTGCCATCGATTGGAAGGGCTGCAGCAAGAGGCCTCGCAAGATGATCCCATTTTTATGGCTGAAATTACACTATCTACAGCCATTAAGTACCTTTTTCTCCTCATTAAATTTTGATCGTTTCCTCTGATAAAATATGGCTTTGGAAGATTGCTGTTCCAGGTTCCAGCTTTCGCCTTGCTCCTGAGGCGAAGGTTTTAAAGGTGCAATCCTGCAAATTACTCCCTGACTAAGGATTTTATGCAAATCGTCCTGTTAACTTTACACAGGAAAGAGTTTGCTGGATCATGCCATTATCCCTAGGCTTACAATGGAAACACAACTGACCTTTAGCTGTAATGAGCACCAGTAAAAAAAAAAAAAAGTGACAAAATTGCCTGGATCTTGGCAAGCTGCTACAAGCTGTGCTGTGTGTTCCTAGGGACAGATCAACGAACAGGCTGAAGGAGTTAAGTCATTTCACGGTGTTAGATAACAGCTAATTGACAGCAGATATAATGCACGTTGATAACCAAATGTAATTCAGCAGCTAAGAATGAAAGAGCCCAAATATCTGCTGTATGGGAGTTATTATAGGAATGTTCCCAAGGCTTTTGCAGCTGCAGCAGAAAAACCCAAAAAGTGCGATATAATACAAAAGAAAGTGGAATCAAAGCAGATGGTGCAGTTGGTGTGGAAGGTGCCAGTGTGAGGGCACCTAAAGCGTGGCATGTTGAGTGCTGTGGTGGGTGTGCAGTGTCAGCATGCAGCTGAGCACGGGTGTTGTGACACTGGGCTTAGGAGTTTATAGGCAGGAGGAACTCCTTGGGTGAACCTGTGTCCATGAAGACAGGGCAGAAAGAGCTCTGATATTTTAGCAATTGAAGTTCAGCTCTCCAGAGTTGAAGGGCAGCAAGCCAAATGCCCTTCAGCAGGTGGGCAGGTTAGCAATACCAGAGGGTGAAAAATGCAATCTGCAAGTGGCTTATCAGACCAATGGGTCTTAGCCCAGACCTTGACATCATCTACCTCACAGTGTTTGCCCTCCCCTTTTAGCCCAAGGAAGCTGTGGAAAAGGCCCAGCATCTCTCAACCCACAGCACTGAAGGAGTCTGAGAGCAGCTGCCATGGCTCCCTCTCCCCTCAGATAACCAGCCGTTAACATTATGAATGCACGCACTTGCCATTGCTCTGCAGCTCTAAGGAAAACAGATCAGCAGCATCTTGGCCACTCCACACTTCCCTTTGCTCCCTTTCCACTCCATTTCTGCTCCTTGCTTGTGCCTGCCATGACTCTGCTCCATCACTCACCCAGGGCCTCTTCTTCATTTCTCTTGCACTGCTCTCGCTCTGCCTTCCCTCATCTCCTCCTTGTCCTTTGCCACCCCATTATACAAGTGGCTTTTTTTCTTCATTTCCTTGCTTTTACCTTTTTTCTCAGTCTTCTTTCTTTCCTTCCACTCTCTGAAAGTACTTTTGATGCCTTCCCCTTGCCTCTCTTTTTATTGCCCAGCTGCATTGTCTATTATATTACCTGCCATTATCTCCAAATATATTTTGATATATTTCCCCCCATTTTCCAGTCCAGCTTTTTGTTCCCTTAGAGGCACCAGAAAGCTCTAAAGGTTAGAGAGGGGAACTGAAAAGCATTCCAGTAGTTTTCCATCAGCCTGTGTATAAAGCACTTCTTTTTCCACTTGATGAGAAAGCAGTAATCAGGTTCCCCCTGCATCAAGCTCTTTTACACAAAGAGGTTGCTGCAAAAAGAAACCAAATAGATTTCTAACTGGCCTCCCCCTTATCTCTGCCTCGAAGCCTGGTGAACCCACAGCCTTTTTGCTTGCTGTGGCTGCTGCTGCCACACAGAGCAGACACAAGGTCAAGGGGGATGAGCAGCATCCCTGCTTGTTGGTGCAGGTGACAGCTCATCTTGGCAGGGCTTGTGGGTTGGGTCCCACGATTTGTTTCCCATCTGGAAAATTTAAAGCCTTGGTACGATAGCAGGGAAAGGAGATCTCTCACTTTGCAACACCCGGAATAGTGGCAGAATGGAAGGCAAAGGAAGAAATGCTGCAGTTATCTTCAGACTGAACATCACCCAGTCCCTCGGGTACCACCCTCCTAGCTGTAACCATGGGGGTCAAAAATGCCAATACTGTGCAGAGAAGGGTTCCACTCTGAGGTGGTATGGGCTGTAATGCAGTTTGCAGCCTGTTAAATACAATGTGCTCCCTTCTCAGGGTTGCCTCTACCAGAAGGAATCAGAGCAGCTCCTGGAGTCACTCACTGCTCTGAACAGGAGTGCTCTCAGCTCCTTTATCCTGCACCAGAACCCAGCTGGGCCAGGCTGCTCCCAGCAGAGCCCCTCCCTGCACCACAGAGCTCCTGATCTGGGGGACTCGGTCTGTCAGAGCCCACCAGATTTGCCACAGACCAACTAATCCCACAGGTGAGGGGCAAGGACAGAGCCTGCCCTTGTACAGGTCTTTCTAGTCCCCATAACCGGGGGGTCAGAGCCCCAAGGCTGGCCAGCCACATTTCCCCTTAAGCCACCCCACATGGAGAGGGGATGTGGGGGCTGCAGTGGCTCCAGGTTGTTGGGCACTGCATCAATGCCCTAAGCTTTTCTGCAAGTTCAGGAGAAGATGAAACAAAACACAATCCTGAAATTTTGCCTAATAAAGCGAAGGGGAAATGAGAACATAGAGCCAGAAGGTGAAAGGCCCATTATGACAAATTTGGTCTCCTGTTTTTCTTTAAAATATAATTTCAGTCAAATGGATCTTATTTGCACAGTTGCAATTGTCATTCCATCTCTTTTCTGCAGCCACACAATACTTTTATCTCTGATGAGGAAATTCTCTAAGTGCCTTCGTCTCATTCTCTACCTTTGCTACGGTTCTTTGCTTTCTTCCCCAGCACAAAATAAGTAAATAAATATATATAGATAAATATGACTCCCTCATCTAAGGCACAGTACCAGAGGTCTAACGTTGACAATGTGCTCTGTCACTTTGGCTCTGGAAAAAGGCTTACAAAAGCTTTATTAACAGGCTCATTAGCACGGCCTGATTTACTTCTGCAGACTTTACTCTTTTACTAGTTTCCAGGAGCATCAGCATCAGTTGCAGGGCTAATGAATTCACTCAGATTTGCATGCTAATGAAACTCCCATGACTCTCTGTGGTCTCGACTTCAAATCGATCTTTGCTGTTGCTTGAGGAATATTAATAGAAATAAAAGTAAAGGGGAGCACGAGGCATTTCGGTTGGGCTTGCTGTAATCCAAGGCTGCTGTGCAATTCATATTTCAAACATTACACTGCTTCAGATCTTATTTCTTTCATGCCTTATTGACTCTGGCTGTACAGGAGACAGCACCTTTAGGAAATCCCTAGTATAGCAGCTGGCCAGGGACTCAAGGGACTACTTACCTGAAATCGTAGTTGAGCTCTCAATAAATAGGTCAGTCCCCTAGAAGTGCTGCCATGCACCAGTACAGTTCCAGGTATTCCTCCCCAAATATATGAATTTAATTTCTCTTTGATAGAAATAGAAAACCTTCTGGATTCAGTTGCCTTCACTGTCTGGCTGTGCAGTGAATCACACAGAAATGGGGTGATGGAGCTCCCCTTAACCAGACCTTAACTCAGCTGGGTGAGGGACCCAGTGCAGCAGCAGGGAGCAGAGACGTATCCAGGACAGGAAACACACTTCCCTGCTTGGAGCAAAGAGGGTGCCAGGTTTATCCCTCACCTTCTGCAAACCTTTTGGAGCCCTCTTCTCTGAGCTATCAATGCATTGTGCTGCAGCTACAAATATAGAAAGTAATGTATTTATATCATCCTGGAGAATAACGATTGCCATTTCATCGGCTAAGTCAGTTTGTGCCTGAATGCCTTTGGAACAGGAACTGCTTTGTTTTGGGCTGTTGCAAGAAAAGCAAAAGGGATTTGGCAGTGCAAGGAAGGATTCAGAGCCCCAAATCCTCTGCTCTGGTAGGGCTGTAGGAAGCCTACCCCATAGGATCTCACTGACAGACCCAACCAAAACAAACAGCTCAGCGATGCATCTCTGTTAATTGGAGATGTTACTCTCTCACTCCCTCTTCAATTTTAGCAATGATGAATGCTGGTAGTTGACTGAAGCCCTAGAAAGAAATCCCATTGTGCAATCATGTTTTTACAAGAATATTTTTGGCTTCTGAAAGTGCACTTAACACATCCAAATTAATGGAGAAGAGGATTCTTCACTGAGCAGCCTCCCGTGCCTGCTCTTCTTAATTTGATACAATAGCAGAGCGTACATTGAGATTAAAATGCTCTTTTGGATGCTCAATGGCAAGAAATTATTCAGCAAAAAACAGGGCACCATTTTCGTGATATCGCTTGTGAGGGAGGATAATCAAACAGCTCCATTTTGCTTGCTGCAAAAATAACACAATTCTTACATGCCTTTTTTTTTTAGTTTTTCCCTTATTTTTTTTTCCTAAACAGAAGTAAAGAAAATTAAATAAAATGAAAAGCAAGCTGTGGACTAATTATCCTTTTCTAAATGACTTCATATAGTAAAATAGCCTATTGAATGCAAAATGAACATCATTATCACCAATGGCTTGCAAGTGGAGGGAGGCAGAGCGGTCATCCCATCATTATCAGCACTTATTTTTGGGAGCAGTGCAGAGTGCCAAGGTGAAGCGGATGCTTGGTGCCCCGGCCACCAAAAACACAAGCCAAGCTGACAGCCTCAAACTTCTATTGACATTCAGAAGCACCTCAGCCTGCCTCCAGCTCCAATCCCTCGCTGTCCTCTGAGCTCTGAGGGCCTCTGATGTTGGGTGCAGCACGGACACGTGTGGTTGGGATTGGCAGCTCTTCCACCAGCTTCCCAGCTGGAAACAAAGGGCTGGGCTCTGGCTTCTGCTGCGGGAGGTTTGAAGGGGTAATGGGGGTCAAGGCACTCACCAGGGTGGAGAGGAGGATTGGCATCCATGACCCGGTGAACATTTTTTCATATTTATAGCAGCATTCCCTGCCAAGTGGAATGATTTCCTGGGAGAGGCTCAGCCTGGAGCCCCTTTCTCCTCCCAAGCTCCAAACTGGGCAGCATCTCCAGGCTGTCAGTGAGTTCCTCACCTTTCAGCAAGACCCCCTTTCTGCCCAACACAAACACACTGCAGCCCCTGATCTTGCTGCAGACCTGGAGAGGTTGCAGGCAAAATTCCTGTTTCCCCACCCTTCCCATCTTTCCATCCAAATGGAAACAAATGGCAAGCACAAAGCACATGGATTACACTTTCATAAAGATTAAAATACTCAGAATGATTAAAATACTCCTCCTAAGTTAGGAATGTTCCTAAATGGTGTGCACTGGATAGTTTTCCTGCTTTCAAGTGCTTCCAAGTGCAGATGGCACTGGTACCACTGAGGTGCATGGCCACTCCTTGTGTTCTTCCTTCCACTCTCACCCTCGATTTAGCAAATCTATTTTATGCTCTAAGCCCAAGAGGTCATTTTTAACAGTCTGGCCTGGATGAAACTGAATGAAAACATCCAATCAATCCCTAATTGTGACAAATTACATTAGTCTCTGTAGCTGTGCAACTTGCATTGCTGCAACTTCATTCAGGCTGTGCTTAGGGCGTGGAAACCAAGAGAGGCTAAAGAGGAACCTTCCACGCACAGGGAGGTGTGTGTAGGAGGTCTGAGCTTCCCCACTCCATCCCTGCTCCATCCTGCTGCACTTCCCTTGAGCATACTTTCATCCCAAAGCGCTTATGTACTGTCATCCAAACACTGCCCAAGGTATTTGAAAAATTAAGCAGGTTAGTCCCACTCCATGGAACTAACAGTTCATTGCTGGCTGAAAGTCCTGAGGAGAAAGAACATCTGGCCTGTGGCACAGCAAAATGTTAAAATGAGGTGCAAGAAGGAGGAATGTGGTGGGATTGTCTATCACTGCCCTTCTATTCCCCATTCCTACAAGGAAGGTTCACTGGACCTTCAGATGCTTTCCTCTAGCCCAAGATGTGACAGTGAAGCAAAAAAAAAAAAAACTAAAAAAGAAAAAACAAATCAGGAAAGAAATCCTAAAATTAATTTTCCTACATGACATATTTTAAAGGGCACTGTCAATTGGCTTTATAATTACATTTCCAAATCACTGGAAGATTACACTGAAAGGTGAACTTTACAAAACCTGAATATTTTTATTTTTTTTTTAATCAAAAACCTTTTTTGGGATTTAAATACAATCCTCTGGTGCTGTAAGTCCATGTAACAGCAACAGCAAGGAAATGGAGAGGATATGCTACCCTTGTTCCTGCTCATTTGTACTTCTCATTTGCCACTGAGGCTACTAAACCTCGTGGGATTTAGCAGTTCCTTCTCTAAGGAATAACAGCATGGTTAAGCACAAGTGCTCCCCAAAATTTTGACACTGCCCTCATTCCTCAGGATCGTGAGAAAAGGCTTGAAGTGTTAATATTTGAGGCAAGAGGTTTATTTTGCTATCCAGCTTCTGAGCCTTCCAGATATCCCCATTTCATGCCTCCAGGCTTTTCTCTTCAATGAGGAAAGCTCAAGGTATCTTAACTGAGAGCTGAGCTTCTCACCTTATCAAATTGCTCCAGGTCTGAGAGAGAAACCAGGCGTCAAGAGAATCAGCACAGGGATCTCCAGCTCTGCCTTTGGGGAAAAATTTGTTCTGGAAGCACTGAAATGAGCCAAAGAGATGAGATCCTGCATAGGTGGACACCGTCCCAGTACCCCCAGCCTAAATTCCCCCTTGTTTCCCACCCTGTGAACAGACAGCAAATCATGGCTAAATGTGTGCTGTAGCTGCTCAGGGGAGCCTCAGGAAAGGTATCTGGGCTAAACAGGGATGTGATTTAAAAGAGCCCTGGCTAAACCACATTAAATTTTAACATTGCTGCTCTGCATTGCCATCAGGCTGTGTTCACCTGAGCTCCCTTTGCTGAGGGGTGAAATCCAGTTTAACCAGTCACCCCTCCCATCTGAGCTAACTCACTGCCTAGTCCTAACACAGCACAAAATAGAAGCGCAAAGCAGCTCGACGTTGTAGTTGTAGGAAATGATGGAGATCCCAGTGCTCTTCCACTAGAGGAATCTATATTAGGTTTTCCAAAGTCTTACAAGCACAATAAGCTAATGCCTGCTCTCAGTGCAGGTAAGATTTATTTCTCTCTTTCTCTAATATATATGGACCCAGATTCTCTGCTTGTATAATCCACTGGCTTACATGGATTTACAGCAGATATTGGCATTTGATCTATGACTGGGCTTGGTCTTTTGGCTGTAGCTTGAGCGAAGGAATAAAGTTCAGGGGACAAATTAATAGAGAAAAAACTAGCTTTTCATGTATCAAAGACAACAAAATTGCAGTCTGCTATCAAATAATCATCTAAATAAATAACCTTGAGAAAACCAATTACTTACATAGGATGAAGCTATTGGCAGAGGTGTGAGTGTGCTCCCGCTGCACCAGACCGAAAAGCCAATATTTATGTATAAAATGGATATCTGGTTACTGAAACAGTGTTGCAATTCACCCATTGTAATTAAAAAAAAATAACAATCACAATTCAGGATAATCCTTCAGGTAATCAAAAGCTGGATCAGCAGCAGGTGCTGGTACTGAGCTGTGCCCTGCCTGGCTGGCCCCCAACACAGGCAGTAAGACAAAGCTCTGGCTGCCAAAGATGGGAGGTGACAGGGCAGTTTAGCCTAAAGGGGCATGAGGCAATAACCTGGAGAATTTGGGGAATAAAAAAAAATAAAAAGCAACCCTCTACCTACAGCAGAGCACCTCACATAAACTACTGAAATATGTCTGTGTATAGAGCACGTTTAAATGGGTTACGCTGGAAATTTAGGCGTTATGGCTCCGAAAAGACAAAGAGCATCAAATGATTCTGCCTCTAATATGAGCACGTTGGTGATTTTAACAGCATTTGGTCTACTGAAACAAGATAAGGCCTGGAATAATAAGCAGCAGTTCAAAGATTTATCTAAATATGTTTGGCAGTTCCCCCGCCCTTTGCCTCGCAATATGTACAGACCACAATTGAGACTATACCCTGTAAATTACCACCCTCCGTGGGCTTCTCACGTTAAATTATTCCAAATAAGCAAGGCCAAATGCTCTCAACTTAGCCAGAGATAATCAACTAATGTAAAGCAATTTCCAACAGTTATATTTTTCTGCTTCAGGCTCTTAAAAAGAGAAAAAAAAACCAAACCAGATAGAAACTGGCATGGAAAGGAACAAGAACTGTCACGTTTGTTTGTTGGTGCTGGACCAGGTATCGTGTGTGTTCCTAATTATGAAGGTTAGCAGTGTTGGATACCCTGCCCAAGTGATGGGACTCAAAGCCCCCCTGTACTTGACATTGGTATAGAGACTGTGGGGATGAGATCTCTCTCATTAGTTGGATGATCCATCTCCCAGTATAAAGCTGCAGGAATTAGTTTCACTTCCAGTGCTTTTTAATTATGCTCAAGTACAAGTGCACCAGTCAGACAAAGAAGTTGCCTCCCGAAATTTCAGACCATGGCACTCTCTCCTTAAGGCATTGTGTTTGCTGCCTGCATCGACTTCCAGCTTACAGTTGCCATTTCTTGTAGCATAACACAACAAAATTCACTGTATATTCAGAGACTCGGCTCAATAGGGATGAAATTTCATCATTTACATAATCAAGTTCTGAGCTGAAAGTTCTGGGTTTAGATGTATCCCTGAAATAGAACAGGCTTGGCTTTTTCCTTGTATTTTGGAAGATATGACCCATCATTTTGTAAAAAATTATATAATTCTGCCTTGCTATTTCCAGTATACCCCATTATCAGTCAAACTAATAGGCCTGGAGAATGAAACCCCCAAAAGAAATCCTCCACATTAGTGAAATAAATACAGTTAATGATGATAATTAAGTCACTGGGGATAATTGAGAGATTATCCAATTACTATCTATAATTCTTTGGCTTGCAAATAAGATAGGAGTGTGTAGAGCTAATCTGTTCTAATAATAATAATAATAATTAAAAAAAAGTAGGGGAAAAAAGCACAAAAAAGCCCCCAACTCAGGAATTATTAGATTTCTTCACAACTGGGGGTATTTTGTCAATTTAATTGCCTAATTGAAGGTTTTTTCTAGCCTGCACTAATTTTTTAGGCAGCTGTTGCAACACTGGGCTCTTGAGGAGAGGCAGATATTCTGGGCCAGGACTGAATTACTGTCCTGGGGAACCCCTGCTGTCCCCTGAGCCCAGACTAAGATGGGTACACGTGCTCCTAGCAAAGGTCCTACAGTAGCTACAGGTGAGCTACTTAAAAATCAGAGCAGATGGGCTCAGTCTAGAATTGTGCTCTGAGTTCTGATTATAAATATAGGACAGAAGCATCATGCCAGCAGGCTCTGCTGTACTAAAAGCCCCCCAGATCCCCGTGGGCTGCAGTGCCACTCTGTTGTGGTCGATTTTGCAGACATGCATGGCCATGCAGTCATGTTGTCACAGTGCTAAGGAGAGGTGGTTGACCTCCCATGACCAGGTCTCTGTCTGAGACAGCCTCTGTCACGGTGGCTGGAGTTTTCTAATTTAGCAAGTGGATTAGAGACAAGAGCCAAACCCCATGAAAACACAGCGATGCTTTGGGTAGGTTTATACATTCAGGGACAGGCACCATGTTTTGGGAGGGAACTACATTTTTGCCCTCATTATTTAGTATTTGTAGGGCCCTGCTTGGCACAGGTGATTTAAGGAGACCTAAATATGGCCCCCTGCAAGTCAATTAAGGATGTGTTTCATTTTAACATGTGCAGAGTTCCTTTGGAGCTCATCCATGGAAATCAGTGGCAAGGCTGCTGGTGGTTTGATTGGCTTCAGATCAGAGCCAGCAATTTTGATTGTAGAGATCGAATGCTTGAAATTAATTATATGACTAATGCTTCACTGGATTAGGGAATCAAATAATGGAAGTGGGGTTCTTGTTAGAAGATTTCTATTAACTTTCATGTAGATTTTTTTCCTAAACACAAACTGCATATTCATTGCCCTTGACTGCATTTAGGTAACTTGGGAAAAAAGTAGGACGGTTGAAATAACCAGAATTTTCTAATGAAACTATTGAAAGGAGGATGTGATTCTGTACTGGAAATTAAATCCTCATGCCAACTCCTCATACCAAATAGGTAAGTTCCAGAAAGCCTTTCCAGTCTTATTTATGCCCAAAGCTCTGCAGTCTGGGATTGACAGAGCTGGAAGGCGATCATCTGCACCAGCAAATCGAAAGGATCAGAAATGATGTAGCAAAGTACAACCTTTTCTCCCCACATCTTTTCTCATCTTTGAGTAGCTGCTGGAGGGGAAAGAATCCTCCAGCAGTTCAACTCTTCCCTATCACAGGCAGCACTAACTAACTACAAGAGCATCCCCGCTCCCACCCCCTCTCAGTCCTACCACCCCATTTCATTCTCAAAGCTTGCTGTGGACTCAGAAAAACACCCCCAAAATCAGGTTCTGGCAGGTGTAAACACCTTCTGCTGAGGCCCAGAAGCTGCTGTAGAAAGGGATGGCTCCTCTGGAAGGTCTCAGCCTGCTCAAGTAGCACAGGCTTTGATGGGCTGCACTTTCTAGGAGGATGTTGTTATTCCATGGCCACAAATTAAGAGTCCTGCTCAGCCAGCTCAGCTCTGGGGAAATTCCCCTCCCCAAAGCCCTGTTCTCCAGAGCTCCCCCAGTCCCCATGGCTGGAGCCCTGGCATAGGTGATGCTTTTGGCCAACAGGGCTGGTCCCTACGTGCACAGACAGTGGTATCCTCAGAGCAGAGTATTAAGCCACAAAATGTTTCTGTAAATATTGTTTCACACTTGGGTGAACAAAGCATGCTTTTATCCGAGGGAGAGCGCAGGGTGTAGATTACATTTTAATTGAGAAATTGAAAATACCAGCTTTTGCTTTTGGTGGTTTGTTTTTTTGTTTTGGTTTGGTTTTTTTTGTTTGTTTGAGGTTTTTTTGTTTGTTTTGTTTTGGTTTTGTTTGTTTTTTTTTTTAATACTAAAAAAGTCCTGATTGTTAGTGGGGATAGCTCTGAGTGAAGCTCCCTGCCATGAGCCCACTCTCATTTCTGCAGACTTTCCTTCGTTCCTTCTGGCTTTGCTTGCCTGGATTCTCCTCCTCATTCTTAATAAAGATGTCTCCAGGCCCGTGAGTATTCCCAAGTCTTGCTCACTCACAGCTTGGCAATCTGCCCCTGCAAAGTTTGGTGCTGAGAGTGGGTGGTCTGGCACCGCCTTTGCCCTGTTTCCCTTCCCTCCTCACTGTTAGGAAGGTACAAGTGATGCTGACAGTCTGCTGAGACCCAGTCTTGTTGCTCTGGGTTGGAAATCTGAAAAAAAAGCTCAGTTGAGAGGCTCAGCATGAAGGGTTTTCTGCTGTGCAGTCTGTGGGTGTGATTTCCCCCTCCCCAGAGCTGCTGGCAGCATTTGCACCCACTGAGGAGCATCTCTGGGGTTCGACACCCACCTGCTGCCATCCGTGTGGGCCGTGGCATGGTGCAGATGTTCTTCCTCCCCCACACTGAAAGACCATTCCTGAAGAGCTGTAGTTGCAGCTGGGAGCATGAGGAACATGGAATCATGGAATCATTTAGGTTGGAAAAGACCATCAAGTCCACAGCGCTGCCAAGCCCATCACTAAACCAGGTCCCCAAGTGTCACATCTGCATAACTTTTAAATCCCTGCAGGGGTGTTGACTCCCCCACTCCCCTGGGAGCCTGGGCAAAGGCTTGATCACCCTTTCAATATTTTTCCTAGTGTGCAATCTAAACCTCCTCTGGGGCAACCTGAGGCCATTTACTCTCATCCTATCACATGTTAATTCCTAGATGCCAACCCCCACCTTGCTGCAACCTCCTTTCATGGAGTTCTAGAGAGCAATAAGGTCTTCCCTGAGTCTCCTTTTCTACAGGCTAAACATCCCAACTCCCTCCGCTGCTCCTCACAGGACTAGGGCTCCAGATCCTTCACCAGCTTCACTGCGTTTCTCTGCCCATTTTAAGACTGTGCATCTTCAGAGGTCTTTGCATTACCTCATTTCTTACATGTCAGTGCCGTGTCTCAAAGGATCACCATTCCTCTAAGACAGCAGGACTGTGAGATCCTGTAGCATCTGTTTTCTTCTGATGGAAGCAGCCAACTGCTTGTAGCTCAGGCAGAAAGCATCCTGGTTTCTGTAGTCTCACACATCCCCACTTGCTGGGAAGCTTCCCCGTAGGAAGGGGAGTGGAACACAACCTCATTCCTCAGGGCAGCTGATGAGCCACCATGCACAGGATTTGGATGGGCTGGGCAGGAGGTGAGGGCAAGAAAGGGAACGCAGGACAGAGCCAGCTGTACTAAATCACTGCTCCTGGTGGGCAGCTTTTCTGGCAGGGCTGGAGGCAAGAGCTGCATCCCCCCGCAGGGAGATGGAATGGGAGCATGAAGCACTTCCAGCTGGGAGCTCAAAACCACAATTGCAAATTGCACCCTCGGTGCTCAGGGGGGTGAGTCAAGCCCATTAGCCAGCTAATCCTCACAACAGGCTTTTGTGAGGCTACTATTTTGTTCTGGGGAAATGTATGATCTACTGATTACACAGCATCCCAACATGCCAAATATATGCTTGAAACCAGTAAACAATAAATATTTAATTAGCCGGTCATTTTGACAATAACAACAGGCAACAATTAAACTGGCTTTTGATTTCCCGTTCATTTAGTTGTCAGTCTTGTATAGTCACAGTTAAATGCCAACTCCTGCCTTGACCACAACCTTTAATAAGACTGTGAAGAGAATATTTAGGTTTGATCTGAGCTTTTGATCTGTGTCTCTGATTTCTCCTGCCTTTGCGCCAATCATAGGCATGACTCAAATACCCATTAATATAACGTGGGTTGAATTTGAAACGTAGAAGCTTATTCTTTCTAGCCTAAGAGTGCCAACCAAGACTTCAGAGAGAAATCACACCTGGAAATACAATCATGGTTCAGCCTGAAACTGCTGAGCCCCTCGACTCCCATCAGGACTTTGCCCACCTCACTGGTCCACATACGCTCAAGTTTTCCACATTGAGACCTTCATCCATCGTCCTCTCTCTGTGTATTCTTCTTTTCTCCTCCACTCCTGTTTGTCTGCAGACCTTCTGCTCAATCCCAAAGATCCTTGCCAATGGGGCCTCAAATTTCTAAATGGAAAAGGGAAGAAGAAAACTATTTTTCAGCACAAAATTAAATTTTCACGCCACCTACATGTGCATCTTCTTTACAGCCTCTAGATTCCAATTCATCTCCCCATTCTTTGCCTTTGAGTGAGTCTCCAAATTTTGCAGGTGGACTGCCACTTTGACAGGCTTACTGGAGAAACCTTCATCTGGAAACCAAACTATCCTTACATATCAAACATATGCCATCCCATGGTAAACACCTCGCTCCAGAGAAGATGCTCAGCAGTGTGGCAGGAAGTTTAGGTGGGACCTTCTCCCACTGCAGATGATGCATCTACTCTTAGAAGTTAAGCAGGGCCTCTCTCACACAGCTGCCGGCCAGGATGTGCCGTTGTGATGAGGAAAAGAACGGGGATTTCAGCTGGTAGAATTGAGAGCAGCAGACTGGAAATGAGGAGAGCTGGTTGTAATCACAGTTCTGCTGCTGAATGGCTGTCTGACTGCACACAAGTCGTTTTGCATCTGTTTCCCTTTCCATCCTTTCTGTGTTCCATAAGTGAATGTGAGATCTCTACAGCACATGAATGTCACCCCACAGTGCAACATCCTGCCCAAAGTCTTCGTCTAATGGCAAACTTTTGATTCAACAGTTTTACCAAGTCTTGGTAGATTTTGGTGAATGTCAGAGTTGGTTCCAATTGATGAGAAATGAGAACAGAGCCCTAAATACGCCCACACAATACAGGTAACATCCTGCAAAATAAATGGATTTAATTGTAAAAGCCAGCTTTGAATCAAGCCTGCTGTGTTTAGACCTACTAATCAGAGAGCATTTACAGAGTCACGAGGACCTGATAAAACGTGTACACAGTTTTAAATATCCCATTGTAATGCATTGTAAACCTTAATTTAAAACAAGACAGCTTAAAAGCTTTATGGATTTGACTGATGGTACACACTCTATACTGATGGCTGAACCCAGCATACTGTTATTTCTGCTTTCTCTCGCTAACAACAAAGTTCAGAATGATAATATATTTAAAAAAAAAAAAAGCTTTATTATTATGCTGCTGCAAAAGTGACTTTAAATAATGATAATAGGCCTGAACCACAACTTCATGTAGAAACAGTTCTGGGGAAGATGAATTTCCATACAGCAGGCACAGAGGCTGCTGGCAGCACAGGGATAATGCACCAGCTCCCCCAAAAATATTAGCATGCGAGCATCCCACCAAGCAAGAGATGAAAGCATTTTGGAAGTCGAAAGGAACAAACCCTCTTCTCCAGCTGTGCTGCAGGGCTGGAGGAGGGGAGCTTGGAGCTCTGTGTCTCTCCAGCCAGGCTGGCAGAGGCCACATCCCAAGAGACCCAGTGGTCCATGGCTCACCTCCGAAAACCCTGCTAGAAACACTGAGCCTTCTCCCCGGGAAGAATTCCACTTCTGCAGTAGGGAATGGCAAACCCAGCAGCCTGCTTTAATATTGCAGAATTAGTGCTTCATTTTTCTCTGCTAAACCCGGCGTTGTGCTGGGATAGAACAGAGCAGAGCTGAGCAGCAGCTTATCCACATGAGCTGCTGTATTCCTGTCCAGGGGAAGGAATCTGGGTCTAAAAAAGCACCTTCAGAGCCTTTGTTCCTTCTGCTCTCAGGCTCGTGCTCGTGGTGTCACATGAGTGTGATCTGGTTGAACCTGGAGCTGACACTCGAGCAGCCCAAGCAGCTCGATGGCAGTGCCTGTGCAGGGCTGCAAAGGCCCAGTTTTCCATGTGCTGTGCTCATTCCTGCGTAACTGGAGGCACCTGAACTGCTTTGAGATCGCATGAAGAAAGGTTTTTGAAACCAGGGAATTATGAATTTGTAGCAATAAACTCTGCCCAACTCCCACAAATACACGAGACGTGCACAGAGAAGAGCAGGGATCTCACAACTTCCAAAGGCAGGAGCTTTCCCTGCTCATGGGTCTAACCCCAGCCATGGGGTATGCTTTAGCAAGGTAATCATAGGGACAATCACCTTCCCACATCTGAGCTGCCCCTCTGCAAGACACAGGAGCAGCTAATCACATTCAATTAGAAATAATTATATCAGGAGCAAAAAATCCACCCTGAGAAATAACGGGGTTAAACAAAAAGCTGCAATAGAGCGCTGACAGCAGAAAGCATTTTTTACATTTTAAAAAGCTGCATGATTTGTTCAAGCAGACAGGAATGGTGAATTGGAGATTTGGAAATGACACAGGTTTACAGTTTGTATAAATTAATATCATGATTCCACGAGGCAATATAGTCGAAGAGTTGACAATGATTCTTAAAATAGTATTCAAAGACTTAAATTAAGCAAAAACCCATCTACAGTCAAAAAGACTTGTTCTAAGCTTTAGGTGAAATACCGTCCAACAATAAAATATCGTGTGCAGACTCCTGAACAGCCAACAATTTCAAATTCTATCTTCAGTCTTACATTTACAATGGATCAAATTTATGCCTATTATGGTATCACCAGAAAATACAATATGCAACGAAAAATACATATGTCAACAGCAGCTCAAATTGTTAGGCAGCCTCTGAAGGGGGACTTTCCAAACCTATCCCTTAAGAAATTAATCAGTTATCTTTAAAGACCATGTAATTAACATTTCCACGCCTTTATCTTTAAAATGTAAGCAGGCATTCTTGTTCAAATTTACCTTACAAATCCCATAATTATAATACTCCTGTGTATGAAAGGAGTAGTTGGTAGTTTCAGTGTCTGACACGGTTTTAGAAGTCACTTTTTATGATCTCATGAACTTCCCCATTGTAGCCCAGAGTCCTTGCTCAAAATGAAGTCAAAACAATTCAGCACTGTAAAATTATGCAGTTTTATGGGTGTTATTAGGGGTGTGTTTTGTGGAACTAATAACAAGATTGTGGTTGAAATGAATCTACATTTCCTATTCTACATGCACACAAATACAATGACATGCTGATTTTTTAAAAGAGATAAACACATACACATGCATGTCTAAACAGCTGGAAGACTATCCATACCAAAAATGCATTTGTGTGCAGTGATGTGGAAAGCTTCCATCTCATGGAAACAAGGTTGACAAAGACTTCACTCTTCCCTGGAAAATGAAAGATTTAGGGTTTGGACAGCGTGGAGCAAAAATCTTACCTTTCATACAGGGAAGGTGCTGCATTAGAGAAAAGCAAGGAGAAATTCAGTGAAAGAAAACACTAACAGCTGCTGGGGTGTTTGGATCCCAAAGGGAAGGCTCTGAGGACGTTTAGTGGGTCGAGTCTCAGCAGAGAAATGCCAGGTTTCTTGCTTCTGATGTGGGTTTGGTGTTGGATAAGCATTGTGTGTTTCCAGGATAAAAACTATACCCTTGTAGGGTCTGCAAGAGACCTAAAGTGTTGACTGAAGCAGTTAAGACCTACTCGAGGCACCAAAGTCATTTTACACCCAGAGAACACATTTCAGGAGTGTGATTATTATCATTACTGTGCTAAAAATGTGCTAGGCAGTTCATGGAACAGAAGACATGCCTCCTGTCCCGACAAGCTTGCAATCAAAGGTGCCAATCCTGCAATTTTGTGTCCCCAGAGATGGCAGTGGGAATACAGTGGTGCTGCTGGAGCACGGGGTGGGCTGTGAGACCCCAGGAAAATGTACAGTGCAAGGGTGGGGAGAAACCTCTGGGGCTGGGAAAGGCTCAGCAGGAGCCTTGTATGGAAATAAGGCCCTTCAAAAGCCAGAAAAAATTATCTCTTCTGGTATTAAAATCTATGAATTTGGGAGAGAGGAAAGATGAGGGAGTTGGGAATTTACGACTTAGGTTTTTGATTTTACACATGTATGCAAACTCTGGGAAAGCTGTACTGCTGATTTTTAACTCTTCCTTAAATGGACACTAAATATTTCAGTCCCAGTAGATTGTTATTATTTTCCATCTTAAGAGAAATGTTCCTTACTGAGTCATGAAATGTGGGGGAGATTTTCCTTTTGTTCTTCCTCCCCTTTGGTTCTTTCATTTAGAAATACTGACAGTTTTGTGTTTTGCTCCATTCCCCCAAGTGTCCCTTCAGTTCATGTTCATCTGTTGTCCCGGGACATACCACATTTAGAAAATTGATCATTACCAAGGGATTTCCCCCTCCCTTTCCTTGTGGAGAACAGAGTCATTTTGCAGGTGGGAGGTGACAGATCTGTAGGCACCTCCAGATCACTCCATTTTGCTGGATTCAGTGGACCACTTGACAAAAGTTAATGAGGTTATTGCTGTCTGGGATGGGGAGGCCCACAGAGAGATGGTGGAAAGCATCCCTTTTCTCCCAGCATTTCAGCCAGAAAGCCACCCACCGTGACTTTTATTATGAATAAACACGCCATACAATAATCATAACACACCATACAATAATTATGCCTTTTACAAGCAGCATGGATTTGAATCCCATGTTGTTAAGCCTCCTGCATCACTCTGGAAACAAGTTGTGCCATGCCCCAAATGCTCAGCCTGGAGGTGGTGTACACACAGAATTACCACCAGTGTCAATAATAATGGCAGCAATAAATAAAGACGTGAGTCCAGTGCAAAAAGGCCCTCATGCTGGGGCAGCCTGGTGTGCTCCTGCAGGCTCAGCTTCATAACACATCAGCTGCTTAATTTGCTAAGCAAAGAGAGCTGTGAGAAGTGAGGGCTGTGAGAAGTAACAGGACTGGTTCCCCATCTCACACATTTGGTGGATTTTCCTGTATTTACTCCTTTCCTACCCACTGTTCAAACTGACCTACGAGCCAATCGATCAGGACAACAGAGGAATAAACTTCAGCCTAAAAAATTTAACAAATCAACACAAGAAAAGCTCAGGACTGGCCAAATAAATAAACCACTAACTCTGACACATGTTGTGGGACTGTCTGCCCTGGGGAGTTGCTTTTGGGTAACGGGACACAGCTCCATCTCCCAGGCTGGCCCCACGAGTCACTGAACAAAGGAAACCCATCCTGACACCAAGTTCCTGATAAACAAGTTATATTTTTTTGCTAAATAGATGCATCTCAGTAAGTATGGTTAGTAATTCATTGAGGTGAGGAGCAGCAGGCTGATGACAGGTTAGGTTTTATGAATATCACTGCTCTGACTTCACTAAAGCTCCAGCACCTCATTTGCAGCTCCCATGGGACACCAAAGCTTGATCAGGATTTGCAGCCTCAGGGCTTTGCCATGCATGGGGGAAAGATGGGGTAGAGCTGCAGTGTCTTTAGTGCAAATGAGCTTCACCCTTGGCATGCCCTGGCTCCAGCTCTCTGCTCCTTGGCTATGCAAGAGGTCTCCATGCTTCCAGCTGTACTTTTAAATGACACAGAAGAAGCCTGACTTAGCATCTTGCACAGGTGAAATATGTGCCCTTCATGATCCCTGTCTTTGAGAGGAACAGTATTTGCCTCCCAAAACCAGCAGTCTGCTTAGCTGTAGAGTTCAACAGAAACAGAAATGGGGCCTCAGTCCAGAGGAGAATATTTTGCAGAAGCAGCTAAAATTAGGAGCTGGCCCTGGGAGTGTGTTTGCAGACATCTGGATATGATGCACGGCAGCGACGCTTCTGTGGATCACCAGCATAATTGCAATAAATAATGCAAGAAACAGCATATGATGCTAAAAGTGAACCCTCCAGCTTTGCAAGCAGCTGACAGAGGGCATGCCTGCCAGGGTGGGCAAGGGGGCTGGGGATCACAGCAGGTCCCCGTGTGACTGACAGCGATCAAATGGGGCTGCAGATGGACAGCCAGGCCCTCTGAGGGCTTGGCTTCAGCTCTTAATGTTGTGATTTAAGTCCTTGGGTCCCAGCTGGGCTCTCTGACTCTGTTTACGTGCACAGTTTTCCCCCAAACTAAGGAACATCTGGGAAGAGTAAGGTGGCTCCATGGCTTTGCAGAATTGCACCCCATGGAATTAAGAGGTGAATTCTTAGCAAACGGAGCCCCATGTGCAGTTCTCTTGTGCACAGCCTGGGTGGGTGTTTGGAAATCACCACCCTCCAGATTCCAGGGTGCAGCCACACAGGAATTTTCCCTTACACCCATTATTCTTTTCTCAGGCAATCAAGACCTTGGCCAGGAAGATCCGCCATAACTCACAGATACAAGGTATAAATACAGAGGGAGTGGAGAGGATAATTTCTCTCTGTACAGGTGACACTCTGCTGTACATCACAAACCCCGACACTTCAGCACCAGCAGCCTCTGCTCTAGCAGAGCAACTTGTCTGCACTTCTGGGTAAAAAGCAAATCTGAACACAGGGCTGTGAGGAAGAGACTCCCTTTGGGAATACAAGACCTTCAGTCATGTAAGTGGAGCAGCAATGTCTCTTGCTCGCTTAGAATTCAAACAGAAAGTTTTTCCTTTATTTAATCAACTAAGGAAAAAGAAAAAAAGACATGTAAGGAGATCAGATGGCACTACCTCAACCACAGCAGGCAGAGTTGGCACTACCAAAATAAACATCCAACAAAGCTCATTTGATCTCCCCTCAGCCAACACAGCCACCCTTCCATACGGGAGGGCTCAGAAAAAGAGGGATCTTGGGGACCCCCCTTTTCCATCTCCATACCTATGGCAGAGCAGAGCTCGCCTTTGTGACAGTGAGTGAGCTGAATCTAACACCCCAAGCTCTGCCCTTTTTTAGATGATTAACAGATTAGCATAGAGTTATTTGTCCCACTGATGCCTTACAATCTTAGTTTCATAAAGGTCTCTAATTGTGGTTCATTCCTCGGAGCACTCAAAAATCTGACTCATATTTGAATTACAGTTTGGCAAAGACTCTTCATACATATAACAGGCAGAACCAAATCTGCCTCCTTCCTCCCCCGCCTCACAACCTAGACCATTAAAAATCTATATACAAAATGTGGCAGGTGAAGCCCATTTGCAGTGCAGTGTAATTATACCCAGAATAATGAGCATATGCAAAAGATCCCTTCTTGATCCAGTGCCTGCCTTTTGTGAGGCTCTGAGTCATGCTGGCCTCACTTTCTTCACAGTGTATTTTTTTAAAATTATTACTATTACTGTTAGGCAACAAAGCTGTGAAAAGAAGGTTAGGTTTTCCTTTGCATCCCCTGATATCACCAGTGACCTCATGAGCAACTCTTCTCTTGATAATGACCTATTTCAAGATGCAACAGGAGTACCAGCTGTTCCCACATCCTGAGTTGAGTTGGAAATCTCCTATTTGCCTTGTAAGGAGATATAATTCCACCCACAAACCATTGAGAGAAACTGGAAATGGGAGCTCATAGAGTTTGTGGAATTCCTTCTTCGTGCCTTGAAGAGAAAGGAAGCTGAGACAGCTCAAAAGAGCAGAAATGGTGATTAAATGTAATTTCTTCCCCTATCTAGGAAAAAATACTACAGTACAAATATGTAAAACATCCAGTAAATTTATTGCCTGTGTCCTAACCTTTCTCCTCAAACTCTTTACTCATGCCAACAACTATGATCTTCCTCTGAAAAGCTCCCCATGTTATGACACTTCCTCCACAAAAACACAGAGGGCATGTAATGGTAATTTCAGCAAAGGAATCGCAGAGAAGCAGCAGACAGGAATATTACTGATCAATGGCAAAAAGATTAAAGGTAGCAACATCCTTATGGCACTGTGCTGAGCAATGAGTGAAGAAGATCAAAGGGATTATCAAGTGCAAAGAGAGAGCTTGTGGCTATTAAGCTGACAGAACAAGAAATCCTGTGGGAAATAGGAACAAAACTCTGAGCAAAAGATAAGAATGAGATTTTCTTGTTTCACAAAAGTGAAGATGTTGGAGGGACAGGTGTCAGGAACAGCAGTTTCTCACGCTGGAGCTGATCCTTGAAGGGCAAAGAGAAAGAGATGAAAACCAAGGAGGAGACATCACAGGGAACGGGCAGAACTTCTGCAGAGCCTGCACCCAGGGATCTGCAGGAGCTGCACAGCCCAGGTGTGGCAAAGGAGGGGCACAGCAGCCAGGATGCACACACATTTTCATGCTGAAATCATATGTTATGCCTGTAGACCTGACCTGGCTAAGAATGGGCATAACACCACCTCACCTAAATTAAGGTCTTTTTGCTGAAGAGGATTGAGCAGGTTTAAAGTTCAACATATTTTAAGTGTTTCCATGGATAATTTGAAGAAGGAAGAAAGGGTGAGCTGGATTATGAATCTTCTTACACTCTTTTACACATTTATAATTAACTCTAAGTCTATTTTTTTCTTTTTTTTGCTACTGGGAAGCCGTCATGCTGTAATCTTCTAATTAATAAATGGCTCCATAAATCACGAGATCTTTTGTCCATGGAGAAACTTACACGTGCTGTCAGAAATATTACACTCTAAAATGGGTTGTAGGCAACCAACCACCAAATGTGAAATCAGAGAGCAATGAACTTGCCTTGGAGCAGCAGGGAGTGACAGGGACCTGGGCCGTGTCATTCCTCAGCCAGACTTCCCTCGTGTCACCACCTCAAGTCCACTCCCTTCCTCCAGAGCCACATTAAAATAGCCATTTGTAACGCTGTGCTTCTGGTTGTGGACACACAGAGACAAACCCCTTTCGCTGTTCTCTCAGGGGGGAATCCTTATCTCCATATCGTGAGTGGGGATGTGAAAGCAAAGACAGACAGGATAAGACTTCTGAGCTAAAAACATGTGTCCCATATTTATCTAGGCAATGGCTGGGATGTGACAGCCCAGGGGTGCCTCGGTGAACGCAAAGTGGTCCAGGCTTCAGCAGCTGATGAGGAGGGTACCCTTCTTGCAGCCTTTCCCTCTGCATTTCTGCTCTCATGGCACAAGACATGGGCACCCACAGCACAATGCACAACCCAGTGGTTAGGACCAGTCAAAAAAATCATAATTGTGGTAAGGCCCTGAGACTGACAATAAAAAAACCAACTCCCTGGAGGAGGTGCACTCCAGGAGCAAACTGGGGGCTCTTGGCTTCATCTGGTGATGGCCACTGCCAGAGCAGGTTCACTGAACCTCAAGCTCTCCCCACGTGGTGTTACCTTCTATTATTATGATATTATCATCATCCACAAAAAGAGAAGTGTTTATTATGAACTGTGTAGACTGAGCACTCTGTATCCCAGCAGTGCCTGAGAGCTGCAGCCGACTGTGATTCCTGAGGGAAGGTGGTTACAGTGCCTGTGGAGATGTCACAGTGCACAAGGCAAAACAAAACAACCCATTTTTGCTGTGTAAAATAAAAAGTCTCTCTGAAAATTTGCTGTACTGAGGAAATGATAGCACTGCATTAAAGACAGCCCTAAATGTCAAGGGAGCATCAGTCATGCTCTTTATTTACAACAGTAGAAGACACAACCTCCTATATATGTGCTGATAGAAAAATACAGGGGGATGTGCAACTGCTTTTGTTTGAAATCTTAATTATTCCAGTAATCTTTCAAATGCAGCTCATCAGCTGGATATAAACACTATCCTAACTGCAAGCATAGGTGTGAAAAGGGAAAAATTCCCATTATCAAAGTAATCTTCAGCTCTGAACACTACAGTTTCCTGCAGCAGCAAATTTCTAACTGTTCCTCGTGACTGGTGCTGGCAATAGTTTAGGAAAGTAAATGAGTTCCTAATGCAGGATGTAAGATATTCATTAAAGGCTGGGTAGAAGAACATTAATTTACCTTTTAAAACATATCAGGAGACAAATAAGGCAATGAATTCATTAGTATGCATGCATTGCTTCAGCTGCATCAGGTCAGACAAGCTCAGCTGTGCCTCCTAATGCCTGCACTGCAAAACACTGCTGATAGCATTAACATTTTAATAATAATAGTAATAATATTTACTGATAGGCAAAGGCAGGATGTGATTTACTGTAAGCAGAAATCTTGAGTTTTCTATCTAGCTTGCACACAGGTTCACACTGACTTCTGAATAATACACTTAACTCGTTTTGCCAGCTATGGCCCGCAGCAAAACAGGTAAAACAACAACAACCTGTTTAAGAAACAGCCTAAAAACATCCTGAAAACAACCCAGGGAGCCTTAACAAGTCAATATTGCAAACATCCTGCACTAACCAGGAAAGCAGCCGAATAGAGGTGAAGAAAAAAAAGGGAACAAACTGTTTTGTTTGGTATATGTAAAGAGTAAATAAATTCTATTCTGCCCCAAATAAAAATGAGTGCACTCGATATCATTTGCACGCAATCCTCCCTTCTAAGCTCCAGCTGAGATTCCTGCTTAGAGACCTTTCCCTTGGCCACAGAGTCACCCATGGGAAGTGATAAATCACTGCTTCAAAATCTGAATTATGCTCTGCTTTGCGGTCTCCAAGTGCTGGTGAGATCTTCCTTCACGTGCTGGCCCAATGCAGTGTCAGTGCAAAGGATAAAACAACACTTGAGCACTCTTTGATCCGGGTATTGTCACTCAGAAGTGTCCTGTGGCAGAAAAGCTGCTGTGGGAAGGGCTGGGTAGTAATTGCCTGAAGATACTTTAAAGTGAAGTTGCCTGCTGAGATTAAGCACGAAAATGCAACAATATCTGCATATATTTATTCTGAAAAGCATAATCAGGAGAGGCGAGGAGTTGAAGAAGTGTGATCCCAGTCCGCCGAGCTTAAGCACACAGAATATGAGTTTTCAAAGATTCTCCTTCAAAGATAAAATGAGAAGGTAGAGGCATCAGTGTGAGCCAGATAATACAGGAGAACCCGGGTTTAACAGCTAATTCATTAAGTGCATTTTTCCACGGTATTTCTGACACAGCAGCTCACAACGACCAGGGCAGCTGCTGCAAGACAGAGGATGGAGTTATCTCCATGGCTGGCTGCTCTCAAGCCTCTCCCTGATCCAGCAGCCACTCTTACACATCATTAAGAGACAAGCTCCCCACAGGGACCCCCGCCAGTCTCATCAGCATGGAGAGCAGCCCTCTTGCTTTGCATCACTGAAGTCTGGAATATTCCCACATAGCCTCCCTCTGAAACACCACAGCTTTTTAAGGCAGCTCGGGGATTTTCATGACCAAAATAATACATCCAGAGAGGGTCAAATCAAGGATTCCTGATGCTCAGGGCAGCCTGGAAACCAGGTGAAAGCACAGTCCAGTCCATTCAGCACTGGTTCATCAGGGACTTATCATAAATGTTTGTGGGGTGCTCAGAGGGAGCCCTTTAGATATGAGTTTTAATTGAAAAGGGATTGCAGGGGATATAAACCAACCTAAATGTCAGGGCACCGTTTCTTCCCCTAAAGGTCAAAATGCGCATACTGAAACCACAAGTCTGAAAATGATACCTCTGACAGTGCTGTTCCAGCCATCCGTGGTTATGGAGCAATGCTCATCTATTCCAGCCTGGAAACTGGCAGGGAAGGTGGGAAAACAGCCTCACACAGGGCTGGGAACCGGATAGAGCTGTTTGGGTATGGCTGCAATAAAAGAGTCTTCTGATGCCTTCCAAAGGCACAGCCCAACTCATTACTACAGCATTAATTTACCATTAAAGCTTGCCGGAATCAGAGGGGAAGATTTTGATTTTTAAAAGCAGAGTCAAAGGAAGGCATGAGTGAAAAAAAATAAAAAAATGTATTCAGTCCTTTTAAAGTCTGACCTAAAAAACCTTGCAGTGTAAAATAGGCACTAAAACATTGATGTCAGGTTTCTATGGTTATACGTGTGTACGAATGTGATACAGAGCAAGCTCGACCTTGCTCCTGCTGGCCTTACACGCCATGAAACCTAAAGAGCTCTTCCCAGTGGAAGGGCAAGGCCTGACTGAGGTCAGCAGGCACAGCTCTGTTGAATGTACAGAAGAGCTAAACACTGCCAGGTCAGTGCCCTCTGCCTCAGCAGGACTTTACTGGCACGGAGAAGGGGGCTCAGGGCAGTTCAGTGCATTCCCTTCTCCTACAACAGCCCACATTCCTGGAGGTCCATGCTAACCCCGTGAACCTGGTGGTATGGGCTTCACTCCAAAACAGATATAGAGGTTACTGGTCCCAAGTCCTGACAAAGGTAGTCCCATGGGCCAACATGAGCAGCCCTTTTTCCTGGGTCTGAAGGGCCCCGTGCACAGCAGGTCAAAGGATGGATTTATGACAAGAAAGTTTCTTTGCTTTATACCAGGAGAAAATACCAGCCTCTCCATCCCAGAGAAAGGATTCAGTTCTCCAGAAGAACAACAAATGCTTGTTCTACGTGGAGACAAAGGGCCAGATTCAGACCCCACCCATGTAAGAAACCAAACAAAACCAAAAATAAATCCAGAATAAAGCCTCAATGTTAATGTGTTGATTCACATTTCAGGCAGTGTAAGGGAGCTGAGCCTCTACATGAGTGTGTCTCCTGGTTTCTAAGGAGCCAGCTGTTATTTATGCAGTCTATTTACACGTTCTCTTGGCTCTTTATGCAGAGGAAACATTTTATAGTTCAAGCTCCCTGTCTTTATTTTCCCCTTAGATGTACACACACGCATGCACTACAGAAAGAGAAGGCAGGACAAAGATGTTTAAAGGAGCCACATGTACGTTTTCAAGACAAGATATTTCAGGTTGTCAGTATGAAATTGTCAGAGAGCTTAAATTACTACTGTCTGTGCATTCTTCCCTCCTAAGAGGATTGTGCTAATTAAACAAGAAGAGATTATCAAACTTTGTCTACAGCTGATAAAATCCAACTACAAATTAAAATGCATGTTAAAGCTAATCCAAACTGAAAAATTAAGCTAGTGCATTTGTAATGTTTTCAGCATCCTTTGTCCTTCAGATATTGCCCAAATACTAGAATTTGGTTGAGTTTAATGCTTTGCCCTTTTGTAGAGATTTAGAATTGTACATTCCACACAGTTTCTAAATGTTCATCTTCCTTGCATGTTTAAGACTATGTCAGTAATTTGCATTCCCTTTTACAAATGGAATTGTAAAAGAAAAGGGAAAATGTAAGCAAGCTGGATTAAAATAAACATTTGCCTCCTTCCAGTGCCAATAAGTTTGAAAAAGTTTCCTCTCGCTGTTGCATACCTCTGATGAGTCACAGCAGCAGAAATGCCAGAATGCCACCAAAGAAAGGCTTTCCCCCTTGTATTATTGGAACAAGCAAGAACAAAAAGTTCTAGAAATTCCGAGGGAGACACAAACCCCTGGGATCCCAGCCTTGTTTGCACGTATGTGCCTGAGTCACTGTAGCTGTGATTAACCACATCAAAATGAGGGAGCTGGTCCAAAGTGGCACACCCAAACCCAGGCACTGCTGCCATCAGGATTTAAGGCTGGAGGGTGCTAAACCAAGGCACCCAGTCTTCAGATATCCGTCTGATCCTTGATAACTAAAGGGCACTTTCCTCTTGGAGCAAGTCCACTGCAGTCCAAAACAGTGAGTGTGACAATAGCCAAAGGGTGAAGAAATGGATCTGAATGGAAAAGATAACGGAGAGGCCATGCAACCTCTCAGCCACAGGACCCGAGCTCTGTTCCTTGCTCTGCTGCCTGCTCCTAGCAAGACCCTGGGACAAATCATGTTGTGTTTTTCCTTCTATTCTTTGCTTGTTCTCATCACTTGACATTTCAGACCCCTTTTGAGAAGGGTCTTTGTTTCAGTTTGGTGATACCGTATACTAATTGTAGTAGTGACCTTTAGGACCTATGATGATTCAAGTAATAGTGGTATAGTGAAGCAAAAATAAAAGATATGTGATGTCTTTCAACATAATAATCTTGCACCTTTTAAAGCATCTTTAAACATCTTAGTCACTGCTAAAGTATTTATTATGTCAATTTTTTTGTTCTAGTTTTGAAGGATATCACGACTCTGCTGGAGTCAAAATTCTGAAAAGCACAGGTTCCCCCTCCTAAACAGAGGACAAAGCAAACTCCTTGAAAAATCCAAGCTTGAGAGAAAAGAAGGAGGATGTGGGTGAAATATTTTTGCCCACAAGTCACTGCTTTTCATTTGCCAGGTGACATTTGAACGCTGCTTTTCTATTTGCCCACCTTTCATCTCCTTGACAGAACATGCACACTGTGGTCATGTCCTCCCCAGCAGCTGAGAAACCAGCCTGAGAGGTGTTTTTATTCCTCAGCTCCCCTCCTGGTGTCCCCTCACCTCTGTCTCTGAGAGCTCAGACACCCCTGCAGCTTCCCATAAGCACCAGCAAATCCGCTCATCCAACCAACCTGCCCCGTGCCCTGAGAGCTTGGGCTGGGTTTAAGCTCCTCTTCCACAGAAACCTTCACACACACCACTGTTCATGTGATGTCCTGGGGAACTGCCCCATCAGCCGTGCAAAGGGAACGAGCCTCTCCAGCCTCCCCGTGCTGGTTGTGTGCTCACATGGACCTGTGGTGACCCAGCACAGCCAAGACGTGGATTAGCACTCCCTGTGAGGTGTCTTCTCTCAAACTCACGTCTCCAGGTCAGCTGATTTGTTAAGACCTGCTCCAGCCTCCTGTGCCATGTTCCTCCAGGCAGAAATTAAGATCCTGCTCTTCGGGGAAAAGAATAATAGCAGGTCTCTGGCTTTTCTCCAGTTTAAAGTGGAGCTAATTCCTCATAGTTCTAGGAATTGGAATAACAAATTCCACGTGTCCTTGCAATTGCTTTGACTTTGCACTGTGATTTGTGCTGGAGTAAGGTCCATTTAGACTAGAAAACACAAGGGTAGTATTTATTTAACTGATTATGCTGCATTCTTGTCTTATGAATCACTCTCCACAGATGGTACTTATGCCATGTCCTACTTTCTCGTTTGACGAATGACTGCTCTAAGACGCTCTCATATTGGCTCTTGCACGAACGGAACTGCATTGAATGCAATGGAATTATTTTTTATTTATATTGGTGACAACAAAGCTGGACACGAGGCCTGTAAAAGTAAAAAAGTGCCCCAAATACCTGTAGAATTCAATATGGCCCATTCATTATTTATAAAATGATTGTTTCTGTTGCAGAACATTATTGATATTGTTATTTTGTGAGCTTTCCACATTGTACCACTGATACGTACAACTGTACATAGTCAATACTGCTTGAGATTATTAAGACTGTAGAAGGTTTTTCAATCAATATATTCTCTCCAAAGAGTATGTAACAGTGGGGGAATTGATTCTGTTTTCATAGAGGTGTAAATAAAAACAATTCTTACAAGCAAAAGGAATTGTAAAAGCAGGAAACGAGAAGGCCATATGTGATGCAAAGATTAACATACATTTTAAATACAACTTTGTGGCACTTTGGAGACCATTTTGGGATTACAGTAATTTTTTTATTCGGTAAAAGGCAGCTTTCAAATATAGAGTCACAAATTACTTCTAGAGAGGAAAGAAGGAGAAAAAGCTCTCTCTCTTCCCCCCCCGCCGCCTCCCTCCCACCAAAAGGTTTGTCAGCTTATTCTTGCAAATCCTTACTAAAGAGAGTCTGGTTGCATGAACAGTACTGCCAGAAGTAGAAATCAGTGAGAACAAGCTGTCTAAAGACTCAGATATGAAAACCAGCTTACAAAGTTCAAGGAAGAATTTCCTATTGCAGGAGCCCTTCCATTCTTGGAGAGAGAAAAGAAGGAGCAACTGCCCTGCAACCCAGGGAGAGATGAGAAGGGCTTTGGACCTACTGTGGGCTACGCTTGCAGGCTCTGTATGATGAAAGGAGTGTGAAATGGCTGTAAAAACCTGAAAAAAACCTGAAATCCACTACCTTCTTTTTTTCCTTTTTTTTTTTTTTTTTTTTTTCTCTCCACCTTGGTGATTTCCTTCACTCAATCTGCTCTGATTACAGTTCATGGCTTCAGGACGGGTTCTTTGACTTTATAAGCCCCAGATAATGAGTTCCTCTGTCCCAGCACATCTGGGGGGAGAGGGAAATGTAGGCACTGCCTGGGAGGCACTTCTTAAAATTAATCCATGCACATCACTACCAATCACCTGTCTTGACTAATCCACCCAGGGAGCATTTTTCCACCCCATGGAACCGGAGTGGATTTAAACCCCATATGTGTTACATGAATTTAAGGATGTCCTAGATCCCTCCCTGCAGCCACACAGCTTTGGGCAGCTTTTGCAAGCTAATAGGTTTGGCTTTAGACAGCTGGGGAAAAGGAGGCTGTTAAGCAAAACAGAAAGTACTGCACAAAACAGGCTGAGCAATTGGGTTGATTGTACTTGTCCTTTGATGGAGAATTATCCATGCTGGGGGACGTGCCATCCCTGGAGGTGCAGTTAAATGCTTGTGCTGGACACTGAAAGGAATCAACAACCTCATGGCATCTCATACTGGCTATTTTTGGTGTCCTGGCCAAACCACAATTTGGGTAATTACATCCTGTCCACCTCTGCTGCTGTTATACTTTCAATCAGATGTAATATTCTTCATATCCTGTCCAAAACAACTGTGTGCTGTAAAAATAGCTATTTCACTTTTGCACAGAAGTGACTGGTTTTCAGCTGTGGTTAGGGATCCTCACAGGAAATAGGACTTCTGAATAGAACAATTCAGTGCAGGCTGTATTCTCTTTTCACATCAGCTCCAGTGCCTGATCTTCATACATTAACCCCAGACCTTATTAGCTATTTTCTACCAAGTGCCCAGAAATGCAGAATCACTCAGGACCTCTCCTGCCTGGCACGGTGTGAATCCACAGTGACAGTCCCAGCTGGGAAGAGTTTGCAGCCTGAATACCTAAGACAGTTCAGGGAAAACATAAACCCTTCTAAAACAAAGAGCCTTGGCCAAGGTCACCCACATCTCTGTCTCTGTGGCATCCTGGGGACCTCACCTGCTGGTCAGATTCCTGACACTTTTAAACAAAGTCTCCCTTCAGGGTCTCTCATCCATTCCCTTTCCCTTTCGATCAGTTTATATCTTTATAAGTTTGAATTTGGTTTTGCTTTTTCATTATTTTTAATTCCCTCTTGCCTTCCTCAGGCAAAAACATGGAGTCACTGAAGTCTATTTTTTACCTATTTGCTGCGTTTTTAAAGTGCACTTTGCTCATGTGGATACACAGAGCAGCTGCTTTAACAGCACTGCCATTTAAAGCTGGATTGCTCCGAGTCTTCTCCCAGCTCTGCAAGGAGCCCCCTTGCTAGGGGTTAAGGCTGGAGCTTGTTCAGCAACAAACCAAGAAGCCTTGGAAGTGCCTCTGGAGGCAGGATGCCACCTGGAATTTGCACTGCTCCTTGCTGTGGGCATGCCTGGTGGGATGGACTGGGGAGCGAGACCCGAGTCCCTGTTCAAAGCATCTTCAGCACAAACCAGAGGCAAAATGTCCCAGGGCTCCCAAAGATGATGTGATACATATCTGTGCCTTGTCTCTTTTGCTTTTTCTCTCTCTTTTCCCCTCTCAGTCTGAACGGGTGGGTTAGAGCTGATGAGCTTGCCAGACTGATCCGAGAAGGGGTGGTGAGGATGGGGTGGATGGTGAACTCACTGAGATGGTGCCTTACAGTGGGTGGGTGAGAAGGAGAGAAAAGGAAAATCCATATGAACAAGATCCTGAGGATTTGACAAAGCTTCTTCAGAGCTCAGGAATAGCTTTGCCTGACTCAAGGCTAAACAAGGAACTCAACATCTGACTCACTAAGGGCAGTAAAAAGTTCATACTGAGCTTTGGTTCTGTTAAAGCCTTTTGTTACATGCCTCAGACACCAGCATTCGGGCTGGGATCAGATATGGCAACAAAGCATAAGCTTCACTTTTAGGCCTGACAGTATGTTTAAAAATTATTATTATTATAATCATCATCCCCATCAAATCGTTATTATAATTATTATCATTGTTATAATTGTTGTTATTATTGTATTTCAGTGGAAATAGTCTCACGGCTGAATTCAAATGTATGCTAATACCTTGCTGAATCAGAACCTGTGAAAACAAAGGAGAGAAACCCAATGGACAGTCAGGATTCAGGATTTAACACTGAACTGGTTCCTGAGAGCAAGTGGGAGAGCACAGCTTGTTGTAGCTGCTCCAGATGGGAACACTGCTGGGTTGGAGGGAGGGCATTCAGGCTTGAGGACCTGTCCCAGAAACTCTCCTAAGGCCGTTTTTTGATACAGAAGCATTTCAAAAATCTACAGATGATCCCTAGGCAAGCAGAGAGGCAAAATTGCCACTCTAAAACCTGCTGGCTGCAGCACAGCCACAGACTCTGCTATAACCATGCTGCAACGACTGGTGTTCACAATAAATTGTCATCCCCTTTCTCCAGCCACTATTACGATTTCTGTGCATGAGAAGTAAATGGATGTTTTATTTCATCTGCTACTCATGGAAGCGAAATGCTCGTCTATGAGCCATACTCCCATCCTGAGGAGTAATGGGAAAACACAACTTGCATTCTTAAGCTCGGTCTATATTTGAATTTTTGCTAGCCCAGCTCTGACACATAGGAGCGTGAAAAAAAGAGAATTAAAAAAAAATCACACCCTCCAACTAACGTAATAGCAACGTACAAAAATCCTTGTGTATCTTTTGCCAAAATCGCTTTGAAATCTGGTTTAATTTATCAGGAAAGAACTTTTTTTTTGTTTTTTGGGAGGTTTTTTTCGTGCAATCTATTTCTGGCTAGGGAAGATCGCTAGGTCGGCGCTGGCTCTCTCAGTGTGGCTCAGAAGGCAAGCTTAAAATCTGAAGCAGTCAGCAGCTCAGAGACTTTTTGGATTGGGAATGTGCTAAATGCCAGCCTGGTTTTCACCTGCCCTGAGCCTGCAAAGGCCAGTGTCACCCAGCAGTGCTGCCCCTGAGGTGAGGTGGGACCCAGCCCTGCAGCACAGCCCACAGCCCTGCTCTCTGCCAGGGGGGACTGGTTTCTACTCCCCCAGCTGCCACAGTGGGATGAAATGGCTCCTGGGTGGACACACACATTCTTTGGTATTTCTAGTTTTTCTCCTTAGCTGGTGGGCATTTCAGGAACCCATGAGCCACTCCTAGCTTTGCTACCTCCTTCTTGCTATTGCTTTCCCAAAAATTCCAGCTCACCTGCCCCATCTGCATCCAAGCTGCAGACCCCTAAATGGTGGTTTATTGCATTTATATATAGATTTCTGGTATAACCTGAGCACACATGGAGGTGCTGTGCTCTGGGTTCTCCCTGCATTCCTGCTGTGGCTTCCTGGGCTGTTCCTGCCTTGGGAAAAATTCAAGTTGCTCCATCTGGGCTGTGCTGAGAGAAGCATCTTGTCATCCTCTGTGTCACAGTCCCTGGAGCAGCCCTGTGCCAGCGCCTGGCACTGCTGCTGGGGGAATGCTGGCAAACATTGAGTCAAAAAACAATGCAACTGGAAAAACTAGCATGATCACCAGACAGGAGAACAGCCCCATATGCTTTCTTCAGAAAGCCCACAGTTTCTTCAGCACCATGCATGGTTTGTAAGCAGAAGAGATCTGCTCACTGCTGCCTGACTTCAGCTGCAGAGGCTTTGGCTGGGCAGAGGCTCAGCAAGGACAAGTTCATCTGCCCTTACCAGGGAAAGGGCTTTCCAAAGCACACACTTGACCCACTGGTGCACTGCTGTGCTGCTAAAGTTTGTGCTTTCTGGGTAAAACTTCTAAAAATAACCTCCTCTTTAATATTACACCCAGAGCATGGATATTGCTTTTGGCATTTTGTTCTCTGTGCTACAGCTGGGAGAACACGACCAAGGAAAAGTTTCCCACGGGCTGTTCTTCTGATTTGCTTTACACACAACACAACAGTGACACTGGAACACTCTGAAACAAGAGACAGGGAAACATTTAAATTCTGCAGGGGTTTTTTTTTCTTAACTGATTTTTTTGGGCTTGGATGTTGCACCTCATGTGGTACCACATGTCAGACAAACTCTTCTTACAGAGGCTGATAACAGCCACAATATCCGCTGTGAAGGAGAAGGGGAAGCTTGCAATGAAATGTTCTTCTAGCTGGATACTGTAGATAGAAGATGAGCATTTAAGTTAAAAGTAAGGTTTGTCTTAAGTTCCTGTCTCAGGTTGGACTGTCACGCGGTCATCAATGCCAGAAAGTCTCAGGCACAGAAACATTATTTCAAGTGGGACAACACAGGAAAAACTGGAAGAATCTGCCCTTATTTAAAAAAAATTGCAGCTCTCCAAGGCCACACAATTTAAATCTTGGATACACAAATCCAGCAGAAGTGATCAATGATGGATGGATATCTGTAGCTGTAGTTATCCTTCCTTATGAGAAGGGAAGCAAACACTTCTAGCCATTCATTTATTGCTGCTACAATCAAATGAAACAGGATGGGCCATGGATCTGGTCTGCCCTCATAGTTTAACCATTCCCACTGTTCACCCACTTCCACCCACTGCAGACACTCCTTCCCAGGGGTGGAACTTGCAGTGGGGCTGTTGGGTTGCCCAAGAAAGGTGGACACAGGCAGAAGCAAGACTGGGAGGGCAAGAATTGATGCCCACCTTCACCTCACACCGAAGTTAACTTCACTTAACTGAAGTTCAACGGTCTAGAGGGGAAATCTCCTGGTCTTTCTTTCTCTGGAGCAATTATCTTAATAAATAAGTTCTCCTGCTCAGGTTCATAAAACAGATAAAACAATTTGCTTAGTGAACAGATAAAATCGCAGTCAAAGTAAGGAAATAACAAGAGAGCCACACGAGCAACACAAACATTATCAGGGAGAAAATGCTCAAAGAAGGTTCCCAGGGGATTTTCAATGCCGTGCTCTGCTTTGAATGCACACATCGCACCAATAAAATGCTAACATGTTCCTTTTTTGCAGCACGAAGAAGCCAAAGGTCTAGTTAAATTTCTACTCAAATAGGAATTTTAAAGATAAAGACCTACCCCTATTAAATACCCACATAAATACACTCACGTGCATGCACACACTGAATGGTCTCCGGCCTTTCTAGAGCTTTCCATTATTTTTAGGATAACAAAACACTAATTGAAGACTTGACTCATAACTAGGCTTTGATGAATTTTGATCCCCTCACCACTAAAAACGTGACTTCAAATCAGAAAAATTTGTCTCTGCAAATAGTTTCTAGCTTTTTATATGTAAAAAGAGTTGAGCTTATTTGAACTACTGTCTTTCACAATGCATTTTATTTAAAGATGCTTTTAAGATCTTGAGAAATTTTCTTCCTTGTGGCTAAGGGAATAATTCTTCTGGGTTTGTTGCTTTTTCTTTTTTATGAGCTGAAATGATTTTTTAACCTTTTTGCTCACAAAGCAAAACAAATATTGTAATTTTGCTTGGCCTATTTAAGAGCCAGAACTGCCAGAAAATCGATAAGAAATGTGTTTTTATTTTATTAATGACATGTCATCTCTAAGATCACTTCTAGCGAGGTACTAGATATTCCTTCCTGCCAAGTTTCCTTTCTACCCTTTTCCTCCAGCATTTAAATAAAGAAACTGGCTTTTCCCAGTGCTCTGGTGAATTATTCCTCTGTCTTACCCCATGTGTCATCACATACAGGATGGTACCAGGAAGGACTTTAATTGCAGGTGTCAGATTTGTTCCCATTAGTGGTGTTTGCTGGCAGACTGTGATGCACAACAGACAATTACCTCCGAGAGGAAGAACACAAAGGCAAAACTCGAGCTCTATAACATCCAGGTTTCAGTGTGGTCAACAATAAAATTAAATTTTCCACTTTGGCAAACCACCTTAGCCCTGCGTGATTTACTGGAAATGTTGTGGGTGGTGGTGTGATGTCACAAGGCTCAGAAGTGGCACGGACATCGATGCCATCACCTCAGCAAGAGAGGTGTTTGGGATATCACCCATGAAGCAGGATGGACAAGGGTAGAAAGCCAGTGTAAACTCCAGCTAGCTAGGATTTATTTTCTGTATTAAATACTTTCAAACCCAAGGCGCTGCTCAAGGAGTTTGCAGAGGACTGATTTACCACCTTGCCACAGGGCAGGGTGAAGCAACAACCCTCTCTGGAGCATCTTCTGCTCCCCTGGCTTTTGGCCAGCCACTAAACCAAGCAACTCTGTTACTTCTGCACGTTTTTACACCAGGCCATTCATTTCAAGCCCCCAGAAATCAAGGCAGTTGTAACTTGCTTTGGCTCCAGATCTGCCAGGCTGTGTGAGCCAAGAGGGCTCGTGAAGACTTTCTTGGTGAGAAAGTCCTCCCCTCCCCTGCTGCCTGGCATTTCCTCGCAGAGAGAACTGCAGAGCTGAAGGCAGAGGGAGCCTTTGCTACAACAATTAATTAAGTTTGAGTGTCTCCCTTTTTCGGTGCCGCCAAAAATGAAGCAACCACAGGTCTGTCGTGGTCTTGCAGAGCAGCATGAATTGCACCCAGAGTGGGGCAACCTGGGGCACTGCACACTTGGCTCTGCACAGCTCAGTCATCATAAAACAGGGCAAGGAGCTGTTGGAGCAGGGGGACAGACAGAGGAATAGTCTAATCACTGAGAAACTGCCGGTCCTGATGAAGTTCCACTATATGGAGAAGTTGGAGAGGGTCTATTTACCTTCATGCATGTGGAGGGACCTGAACCTACAGTCCTGACACTGCCTGTTTATCTGGAACAGGTCCAGTGTGGGCTGTGCCTTGATATAAGTATTAAACAAAAAACAGGAATGGCTTTTTTCATGGAAACCCCCTCCCCACCCCTCAAAACCAACCAACAACCAAAGAAACCAAACAAACCAGAAAAGTTCTGCACAAGCATTGCTGGAGGTTCACAGGTGTTAGCCCAAAGCCAAGCACATGGAGAAGGCAGGAAACTTGCTGGCTCCACTGCTGACAGCTGTGCCTGCAGGATGAGCAGGGGTAACCCCAGGGGGGCCTGGGCCAGGTTATCCCTTCCAGGGAAGCCACTGCTCACCCTCACCTTTATCCACAGGCTGCTTTGGTGGAGCAGCTGAGGTGGTGAGGACAGCAGTGCAGGAACCCCCCACTCAGTGCCAGTTCATGGTGCCCCTGCCTGCGGGTGGTTCCACTCCACACCTCACCAGCTGCTCAGTTCAGACCCCAGCATGTTGATGTGTCTGCTTTTTGGCTTAGGCTAAGGGTATAACCAATGCAGCACACACCCATTCCAGGTTCCTCATTTCCAAGGCATTAAAGCACTTGGGTTGTTGTCTTTAAGTGTAATTTACAAGGCACATATTGCATGGACACTGATGGCAAAGTGCTGTATGTGTTTTAAAGCCAGACTGAGTGCTTGGAGCAACTTTTTCCCGTGGTAAAATACTTGGTCAGTTGATAATCCATGAGTGTGCATCAAATGTAGCAACTATTTAAAATTAATAAACCAAAAAATAACTCTATCTAAAAAAAGCCATGACTCTTAAAAAATATTTTCAATGACACTTATTAAAAATGAAAGGATGTTCCTAATTATATCTGCTTTTATACTTTCTTGAAGCTCAAAAATAAGAAAACCAGCCAAAGCCTAAACAATACAACAATTTTTACTTTCAGATGACTGAAAACCTGCATGTTCTCCAAAATGATTATGATCAATCTTTGTGGTGTAAAAATACATATATTTTGCCTGTGTAGCATGACCCCTCCCACCCCCCCAGTTTCAGTCTCCATCCCATTTTCCAGGTGAACCTGCACATCAGAATAAGAAAAAGAAACAGAATCGATTCTCCAATTTTTTACCCTTCTCTAACAAGGACCAGTCTCACCTGATGAAATACCTACGGAGCGTAACTGTAAATTTTATCGTGTACCACACACACTTGGTCGATTGAGTAACAGCCACGAGCTCGCAGAAATCAATCTATATTTATCACGTAACCCAACCATTCCCAACAAAGACCTGGGCTCTGTGTGTGTGTGTGTGTGTCAGTGTGTGTGTGCTGGAGAACGTTCTGACCACAAACGGAGCTGATTATCGATATAATTATGCTGCAATCACACTGGAGGAGAGTATCCAGTAAATCAAATCCAACTGTCCGCCCACTCGCAGTGAAGAGACTAAAACCTGTCAAATCGGGGAAGGAGGAACAGGTGGCCTCATTTGCAGAAAAAAAGGCTGTTCCTCGCACGGCCGAGTGCTGTACATCAACACACACATTTATTAGAGGCAGAATAGCCCTGCTTTGTGGGCAGCACATTAAAGATGCGTCTGGTGCTCGCACCGATATAAAATCTGACACACAGGTCTCCTCATACACCGAGCAAATAACCTGGGATTTACTAAGTGCTGCCATAAGTTTTCACCTTTTTAATGTTTTTAATGGCTGCTGACAGCAGCGTGCAGCCTCTGTGGCAGCTCTGCCCAGCCCGTGTCCCTTCAGCTGGAGCAGCAGCTCTGGCAGCAGCTTGGAGGAGGCTCCTGCTCTGCTGACGTGGGGCATCCTCTCTTCCCACCATGGGGAATGACTCCCATTGCTGGAGACTGCTGCCTAGCTGGGCTTTACTTGCTGGAGCTCAAGAAATCCTTGGTGTCCCGCCCAAGTGATAATTGCTGCCTCTCCAGATGTTAGAAATGGCTTTAACTTGAAAGAGGGTGGCTTTAGATTAAATATTATGAGGAAATTCTGCCCTGTGAGGGTGGGCAGGCCCTAGCACAGGTTGCCCAGAGAAGCTGTGGCTGCCCCATCCCTGGAAATGTTCAAGGCCAGGTTGGATGGGGCTTGGAGCAACCTGGGCTAGTGGAAGGTGTCCCTGCCCATGGCAGGGGCTTGGAACAAAATGGGCTTTAAGGTCCCTTCCAACAGAAATCATTCTGTGATTCTGTGAAATTTGGAATACTGACTGCAGAGGTTTCCTTTGTCCTCTGACATTCTGACATGGTGGACATCAGTGGCCAGGGTGCGAATGGGAAGAAATACCAGATTTCTTTGAGCAGGGTGCTAAGGAGAAAAGTTAGAGGATATATTTTTGTCCAGTGCTGTGTCTCACTCTATGGGCAGACCTGGAAGGGCACTGTGTAGTCTAACCATGGTTCACTGCTTGCTCATGACCCTAACACAGCCACCACGGCAAGGAAGGACTGAGAGACCTGCCAGGGTCACAAGACAGATGGCAGTAAGAAAACTCAAATCTCATGGAAGTTACCTTACATAGTTACCTTATGTCGGAAGGAACAGGCATAGGCATAAAGGACACATGTCAATCAACCTATTTGGGCAGCCACTGGCAGCAGGTACTGGAAGATACTGCTTAGAATTCACACACAAACAGCTGCATTCACCTGCTCACACCAGACTGATCTTTCAGCTGTGGATATTGTAATGACCAGACTATGAATCTTCAAACTCAAGGTTAATTCCCATTTTCAGTAATGGATGGGAAAAAGCTGAAAATCCATCAAAACTACAAATAGGAGGAAAACGCCTCTGAAAGCAAATGTCTTGAGAAAGTGCTAGGTATTAAATGAAAGGCAGGTATAGCAAACGCTGCGAGCTCTTGAGATTCAAGTATGTCCTTTTTCCAGAGGTACCCGAAGGGAAAGATGAAAACCAGCTGAATGTGTTAGAAGGAAGGTTATACCAGCTGCCCTCTAACAGCAGCTTCTCAAAGGCTCCAGGCTCAGGGACACCTCTATTACTTATCATCTAAAGGGAGAAAATGTACAGGATTTAAAAGTACAAAACATACAAGGCTGTCTGGGATAGACAAGAATTGCAGTTATGAGCCCAAGTACTAAATAATAAGAAAGAATGGTGATTTGTGGAGCCATTAAGTCCTTATTTCGTAGTTGCAGATGGTCTTGCCATACAATTCCTTTCACAAACATAAAACAGCTGTGTTCGAGTCTTGGTACTGAGGTTACAACCCCAGAGATCTATAGAAACATGACAAATCTAGTATGCATGCATAGCCCTTATTCCCAGGGCTAAAAGGATACTTCTGAAGGTTGAAAACTCCAGGAGAAAATGCTCTATAAAGAGGTTTAAGGACCCATCTGAAGAGGAAAAAAGGCATTTGCCTTAACAAAGACTCACTTTTAATTGTTTTGTGTGATTTCAGTGCAAACAAACTGATTTAGGAGAGACAGTTTGCAAAGTCCTCTCGGTTAGCAGCAGTGCATGCTTTAGAATTGAACCTGTAAACCGCTTCTCCTAAGATCCCACAATGGTTCCCTGCTCTGAGGAGCACAGTGGGCAGTTGTCCACATAAATCCCACACGAAATAGGTGACCCCTTTATGATGCAGCACACATAGTGGATCAGAGAGATCCTGCTTCACTCATAAAACCAATCATTCTTCCCTAACAGGCTACGATTTGCAGCCAGCATAAAAGCCACCCTAACCATATTTAGCAGGCAGGGGTGTATTTCTGAACTTGAACGTAAAAGACCTGCCCATGTCCATCCCCATGGCTGGACTGCTAACAGAAGTCAGTAACTCACAGCAAGCTCCCACCAAACAGCAGTGAAAAATAAGAAGCCCCTCTACAGGAGCAAAGGACCCCCTGGAAGCTGCAGAGTGATGTGCCACTGGGCTGTACAGCCTTGGGAGATGTTGATAAACTTTGCAGCCAATACAGCCAGGAGCACCAGTGGGAACATTTCCTTTCCACAATAGCCTCTGAAGTCCTTAACACAGAATATAATATTTTCAGCCTACTCAATGTCTCGCCAGCCTCCTCTCCAAGGCAAGCCATACTGATGACATCTTCCTTATCATCAATAAAAATGATGTACAGCAGACTGTGGAGTTATTCAACAAGCAATTTCCAAAGATCACCTTTACTACAGCGTATAAAACAGATCTAGGACTCCCTTTCCAGGATGTCAGAGTTTTATGAAGCATCAACGCTACACTTGCAGCTCCCTGTTATGAAAAGAACGGTGCTTCTCGGAGATACGCAGTGTTTTGCTTGCCTCAGCACGTTCCCATGACCGTGCAGAAAGGTTGCCTGTGAAGAGGATTGCTATCGAAAGCATCACGGAGGTGATGCAAGAGATGGGAAACCCTTGGCAAAGCACACCTGAAAAGAGCTGAGCAGATGTTGCTGTCTACCTGCTCATCTTGCCTGAGCCTGAAGACCACCCTCGATGTGAATGGTCCCACCAAGCTCTGTGAACACAGATAAGCTCTGCTATTGATGTGGGTTTTTTCCTAATTATCATTGTCAGAAGTGAAAAGATGCCCCCAGGAATCAATTATGTAAATCCCTCAGGAGGAGGGAGGTTTCTTTCCAACAAAACTGAGCACCACAGATGATTATTTCTGCCATCCATGCAGCAGAGAGGGCAAGCCAAGAGCTAAGCACATGCTTAGAGCTAAGCACAGACTCTTCCAGGAACTTCTGAATCGAGGACTGAATCTCTTTTTGAGGCTGCAGTGCTGATTTCTGACTGTGCAGATCAGTCATGAAGAGTCGAAAGGCAGACCAGAAACACATCTGTTACTCTGCTGGTCTGAAGAAGAAATATCTTTCCCACCTCGGTGTTTCACACCCATCTTCACTTTTTCCCATCAGAACCTCCTCTCCCTTAGCTATGTTTTCAAATCCAGGGTCATCACCATTATTCAGGAATAGGCCCTCTAGCAAAGATGAAATAAAAGTAAAATTACCATCAATGTCCCTGACCAAGGACATTGACTCCTACTCTAACTGGAACAAACAACTGTCTTTTGGTCATTTCTGTAACCTGCAATTCGCATCATGCTTGGAAAGAGTAAATACAAGAATATTAGCCCCAAAGAGTCAAAATTAGATTGAAAAGTAGGGCACCATAACAGTTATCTTCTGCATTTTAGAGTACAGGTAGAATTTACTGCATGGAAGAAAAGGTGAATGGATTTGCATTTGAGTTTCATAATTTTTAAGGTTCCCAGTATCCAAACCTCCCTTTAAAAGAGCCCTAGTGGACAATAAACTCTTATAGAAAATATACAGCAAAGCAGCAGTGCCCAATAAACAGACATAAAATGAGACTGCTGTAATGTTTCAGCTGTTCACTTCCTTTGATACAGGCAGCTGGCAGCAAGACTTTTGAAAAGATGGAAGAACAAGTAACTTCTAATGGATAAATATGTATTTCGTCCATACCATATGTGTTTTAAGCATCCATAAGTGCACACACTCACACACGGGTACTAATAGGATAAACTTACAGGGCAAACAGAAGTGAATAGTCACCAGTACAGACAGTGAGCTACCATTAAGCATTTAAAATAATTACAGCTTTTAAACCATGGAAACAAGGTTTTTAAAAGAATATTTTTGGTATGTTTTCCTCTAGAATGAAAAGTTCTCAGCCATTTCCTCCTGAGTGAGAGCAGAATTCACCAGTGCTGTTATATTGTAAGAGCAAAAGCTTTCCGCTGGAGCTTTGGGACAAAGGTGCCCCTGAACTGACCCCCTAGAAATGGCCCAAGAAAGTGATTTTTGATAATATCTCAGTGCACAATTAGATTTTTTATTTCTTATTAACCAGTGGATGCCTTTGCACATGCTGCTTTCCTATGAAGCCATGGAAAGACGTTCTCCTTTCCATACAGACAGTGCTGACTGGCAGAGGGGAGATGGCAGCTGCACTCTCTGCACTCTCCATTTCTTATGCAGATCTTGTTTCCAGGTCTGTCCCCAGAAAACTTCCCTCTCTCAGAGGGAAACAATGGGATGTACAGCTCTTCACAATGACCTTCTCAGTAAGATACTCGCACAGGAATCAAAGGATATTCATTCTCCACAAAAGCCAGTTTCCATTGTAAGCCTTTCATTCAACACACCAAGCTGACCTGTCTTTATGTAAAGTAGCCCTCAACCTGTGAATTGCTAAAGAATTAAAAAAAAACTACCAAAAAATAGTTTGAAAAAGGAATCATTGACTTATGTGCATTGAAAAACCCCCACAGTCTTCACCATAAGAAACTGAAAAGCCATTATGCTTTATGCAATAGATCTTTGGCCTTGCTTTCCTCCTCCTCCTTCTCTCTTCAGCTCAAGAGCCCTGGGAGGTCCATCCCATCCCCATCCCCAACATCACTGAGTGCTGCAGGATGGGAGAGTTTTTGGATGCTCCCAGAGAGCCCATGTCATCCAGACCTTCCTGCAGAACAGAGGAAGGTTTTTGCCTGGAGTTACTCAGCTCTGATGTGCTCTAACATATTCAGCTCTTATTTTTGCACTTGTGTCATAAACACAAAAACAAACAAACCCCATGTATTTTCAGGTGTATATTCAGCAGGATGGGGAGTCACTAATCAAGAGGTGCTGCTGTCCCACTGCAGGAGGAGTTTATCCTGGTGCTTTGGTTAGCAATCCCTGCCTGGACACTTCCCACTTCATGGAGATGCTGTGAGGCTGGAAAGGACCTCAGGCTTTGAGCAGTGGTGACCAGGGAATTCACTGGTGCCAACTAACAGATTCAGTGTTGAATTTCCACATTCTGAGGTGATATTTGCCTCAGTAGCTTTTAATGGTAGGGCAAGCCTAAGGCATGGACAGAATACACATGAAGTACACAAAATATCTGCAACTCATAATAAAAAAAAACTTATAAAAGCAACGTACAGAACAAAAGCTTTGGCTGTTGATTTCTGTACTAAAACGTACTCCCCTTGCAGGGTTTGATATCTTATGGCTTTGTACTGACAGGAGCTAAGGTTCAGGAGAGTGAGACACTGAGGGGACTGTCCTACCTTGAAGGTTCTGCTGATGCTCTGCGAGACCAGGTGGGTCCACTGGGGTCAGAGAGGGCTCTGTGGGACCAGGTGTGACCCCCAGCTCCATGGAGAGGAGACTTGAGGACCTTGCAAGTAGACCTGGGAGTTAACCAGGACCCCAGAGGCTCTTCCACACGTTTGGGAAACGTGCAGGGCAGCATTGCTGCTTCCTACAAGGAACGTGCAGGACTCCCTATGTTCCTTCTGTGCTGCTGTAATTATTACTGCTCTCTTAATCATGTTATGCAAATAGGCTGAGAGGGAAGGAGGCAGAGGAGGCAGACAGAATAACTGAGGAGTAAAGGGTAATACTTTTGGGTGGTTACGACTTTGCTCCCTGATTAAAATTCCTGGAATTCTCAATTGTTTCTTATCAAAAGGCTTAAAAGGAAGATTTTTCTTTTAATAAAAATAAACGAAGAAAAATGGATCTCTCATTTCCAAGGGATACAATGGAGATCACCTTGCAGTCTGGCAGCGGAATTGATATGATTTGCATTACCAAGGATGACTAAATGGAGTGTTAAATTATCTCAAAAAAAAGAAAGATGTAAATTGATATTCATGACATCAACAAGGTTAGAAAGGGAAAAAAAAAGAAGACAGCAAGTCTTTACATGTCTTCTTGTACTATACAAGCATTAGTCTTATATTCCACGGGCACTACACTACTCCAAAAGGCATCTTCTGCTTTTGTGTGACACCTCTAGGAAGTGATTTGCAATTATATACACCAGCACTGAAATGTGATGCTGCAGCAATCAGCGCCAGCTATAAAAACACTAATTATTTCGGATAAATTCTTTCAATGGGTGCATTCTGAATACACAAAGAAAGTTTAGCAAGCTGTAAATTTGGTTTTGGAATAAATGCATTGCATTTTAAAGTTTTCTGGTGGGAAAGAGGTAGGGGAGGAGATGGGGAAGCTGCCTCTTGTACATTAGCTATAGAATCTCCCAGAAACATCATTGAGCAATACTTAAACTGCTTTATTCCTTTTAAAATGTTTCACTGACTGTTCCTATAGATTCCATAATCATTCATGTGTTTACCTCTACACATATGTACATACATGGAATGTTGTAGGAATATACAGTGCAGTTCTACAAGATATGTGCACTTCCATGAGTTTAAATCCATATTTGGCTCCAATATGGGTATTATTATCTTGGCTTGATGCTAGGCTAATGCTGTTTCCTAACTTGTAGTCATCCTGGAGCATGGAGAAAGGAGCTTGTGTGCACCACTCTTGCCAGTGCTCGCAAATTTCCTTGGGATCACACTTTAAAGACTTGGGAGTTTAACCAAAACATAAAAGACCATTACCTGTAACTCTTTGCTCAGCTTTTGGGACTTTATTTTGAGCCTTGTCATAGCTGAAGATTTTCTATGAAGTCTTTGCTCTTGGAGTCATGGGATTATAGCTTAACCTTGCCCATTTATAATTTTAGGACGGCATGATTTGATAGTTCAGAGAAGACTGTTTAGAATTATATTTATTTCAAAATATTAGGTTTAACTATTTTCCAGATTCTTAGGACTTATAATAAGGTGTAACTTTTGCACACACAAGTCAGTGCTAAACACTCCTCAAGAACTGCAGAAACAGAGATCTATTGTGGTATTTAGACACCAATCCCTACCAAAAGAGTTATTTATTGCCATGGTGGTGACACTAAATGCTTGTAAAATCATCATGCATGTGCCATTCACCTTCTAGACCAAGACATGGTGGTGACACAGCGTTGTCACCATAGTTCTAGTGCTCTGTGGCCTGAACACTGTAAGGCTTTCACCTGGAGCACAGAAATCCCTTCCCAACAGCACAAACAGTCCCTGTGTCAAATATATCCATGGCCTGTGCTCTGTCTTTCAGGATTTGTGATGTATTTTTCCCTAGTTACAATTTTCACATTTCCCTATAGGTCTGCAATTCTATCAGCTTTCTGGTAATAGCACACACTCATATCTGACAATTTTGGGGCTATTTTCCTCTTCACTGTCCAATACTAAGAAAAATTAGGAAAGAACTGCAGAATAAGGAAAGGATGTCAGCACTTAGTTAATATCACAGGAAGGTGAGAAGTGGAGGGAATGCAACCCTGAAGTGTCAAATAAGATTGTCTAGTTCTTTTTATTCTTTATTAAAAGAAGTTGCCAGTGTTTTCGTTCGATTTAAATACAAATCTTTGAGTACTTGAGAATGGCAATACTGACTCATAGTCAGACCTTCCTTCCTCATACCCAAACTTCTGTGTCTCCATTGAAATACATCAAGCCCATTAAACTTCTTGCTCACCTCACTGCCAAGACACTGAGTTATGAGAGCCTATTGAAAAATGGCTTTTTAATTCAGAATATCAGTGAAAAGATTTCAGCTCTTGATCCTCCAATGTTTCTGTATAGGTGTTTATTATTATCCTTTATGTAGATGCTAACTTTAGATTTGCAGATGTGCATATATGAATAAACTGTTTGGTAGATGAGATCATAGATTAGGGCTAACAAATGCAGCAGCGGTTTTTTCATTTGTAGTAACACAATGACCTTCTTTGCATTGCAAATTTCGCTATATTTGGGTTGGGGTGAGGATATGAAATATGTAATATCAAATAAGGATCTATAACAAACAAAAGCAGATAGCTGAGGAACAAGACATCTGAAATTCCCCTTGAGTTGGATCTGACAATTTTGGACGTGTCAGTGTCGTGCTGCCCTAGCTTGGCTCTTGGTGAACCTCAGGAATCCCTTCTGATGTCCTCAGCTGACCTCTGCATGATGGATTTGATGGCAGCACCATCTCACACAGGTTTACAGCCCTCATCTCATGGCGGGAAAAGCATCATTTTCTGCAGAGCCCTTTCAGCCTGGTGGGCATTAGTGGCAATCAGCCCTGGAAAGTGCCCAGCAGCACAGTGCGGTTTGCAGAGAGATGTGAAATGCTGTATTTAACGACGTGTCCATTAGTGGACCCCAGATGAAAGCTGAATTAAACACCTGCATTCAGATGCTTCTAAACAGTGTTTCCTGCTGGACTGACAAGTCATACCTAGTTATTTTCCATGATGGATATTATCTCTTTAGAGGAAATCTGTCAGAGACACATCAGTTCAATATTCTCCATCCGTGAACAGTAACAAGAAGATACCAACTGAGTGTTCTGTGCAGGCTTGGGAGTGTCTTTGCACATTCCTGTCCCCAAATGTCACCCTTTCATAAAAGAAACTGAGCCTCTAATGTCCTCTTCAACCCCTATCATGAGAGAATAACAGGAGGGATTTAGAGAAGTGCAAACACTCAGAAAGATGCAAGAAAAAGGGAAACTATTGCTTTGCGTGTGGGATGAGAAATGTTTGTTGTCAACCAAAATGCATTTTACCTGCTGCCCACAAATATATATCCAATTAATTTCTATGGAATAACTGAAACCAGAAAAGGAAGGGCCCCCCCCGACAGTGCTACATTCTAATCTCATGTGCTGTGTGCACTGTATTTTAAAACCTAACACTTCTTTCTGATGAACAGTCCTTGGCTGCCCTTCATCCTGGCAAAGGACTTTGCATTTCAACCTTTATTTCACACAGTGATTTTTCACTCCAGATGTTCCCCCTTTGGACATCCCTGATCCACGTTCAGCACCTCAGTTTTGGGTGCTACCCACAGATAACCAACGCTAAGGCTGTTATCGAGCCAAACATCCACACAGCCAACATGGAGTCAATTATTTTAATATTCTCTTTGAAATGAATCACTCTAATCGTTCTGGCTGCCTACCTCTGAGGCCAAATTAACTTGTCAGCCTCTTTTGTGTTTTAAGGGTCAGTTTTAGAAAGGTCTCAGCAATGGCCCAAATCTGCTCCCATTGAAATCAATGGCAAAACTCCCGGGATCCTCACTGGAAGCAGGCTTTGGCAAGTGCAGAGCATTTATGAAAATTCCAGCCTTCAGGACAAAGTGTCCTCAGTGTTTCAGTGGTGCCCTTCTCTGTGGCATTAAAGAGACACGTGCCCATGACACACACAGAGAGCCCTAACCCTGGTGCCTTCTCTGTGCTCCTGCTCTGCATGGTGACATCGTTCTCCTTTTGCTTTCCACAGTGGCCTGAAGTCATTGCTGCTTCCTAATTCCCTTTTCCTTCCCCACCTGATGGCCTCACTCTTAGACTATTTCTTTTGCAGTTATTTTACCTGCATGTTACAACAGCCTGAATTTTACCATGTTGGTAAAAGTGGAGGTTTTCCCCTCCTCCCTTTGTTTTATTCTCCCTCTATTCATTTTTCCAAAGTGATGCAACCCTTCCCAGTCTAGAAAAAACCTTGCATTTCCCTGCTGTTTACCCCGTCTTTCACTCCTTTAAATAAAACAAGGCTTAACACCAATCCCCAAAGCACTGCTAAGGACTATTTCTCTCCGAATTGAGCCACCAATTCTTTTCCTTTGGCCAGCATGGACACCATGCAATCATGTGCACCACCAGTTTCCTTCACACTTCTCTTCCAAGCAGGATTTTGTGAGGTTCTGGAGCTGGCCTGTTATAAAACATAGATGGATTATAAATGCTGCCTTTCCTCTACTGACCGGTTTTGCAATTTTAATAAAGAGGCAATCCAGCTAACAGTGGTTTGGCAAATATCCTCCCTGAGGGATCCAAATTTCAACCTTGGGTGCCCAAGGCTGGAAGAGCAGAGCTATTTTCTTTTTTTTTTTGCAGAAAGCAGAGTGTTCATTTCACCCATCTATTCCTGTTACATATTTTCTAGCAGCAGTTATGATCCCCAAACTGGAATGCTGTGCTATATGCCAGGACAGAGAAGGGAAATCTTGCCCAATGGTAATTTTGACAGATTAATTAAAAGTCTAAATAAAAAACAGGGATACACAAAATAAAGGCAAGATCAGGATTTGTTAAGGAAAAAAGAGCTTGGAGTACTTATCACACAAAACTACTTAAAATGGCAATTCTTTTAAAAAGCATTGCTGGTTTACATGGGCAGTAAATTCAGATTTTGGACTGATGCAAAGTCACAGCAGAAAAGCTGTTCCTGAGCAAATCCTCAGTTGTGGATGTTCCAAGTCTTGATTTGGGATTTTTTTTTCCCTAAATTAACTTCTGACTTTCTTAGTTGACTCTGGAAACAGACGAATTTAAACAAAGAGGTGCTCAGTGCAGAACTGCACACACAGAAAGTTACTGCAGGACATGAAAATGTCAGCTGATACCTCTGGAGCTGATATTGTGAGTTATTTTGGAGATGCCCAACCAGGTAAACAAGGTAAAAGGAGACAAAAATTAGAAATTCAGGTTCTGATTCCAAGACTTGTAAAAACAATCCTAAATATGAGAGCTTAGTTCTTCCACCCTTTATTTCATCTCTATTTGTCATGTTACTTCATCAGGGCATAAAGGTGGAGGATTACTGATTACTGTTAGCCACTCGTTCAGAGCATTGTTATCCCATTTGTTCTCATATTTCTCCATTCCTCATGAACTAAAATAACAGCCAGGGAGGTCAAGTCAGTCTTTAGGGAGCTTTTGGAGCAGCTGCCCAAGGCATCCCCCATGCCCTATGCCCAGGTGGGCTCTGCTACAGAGGGCAAAGGCAGTGGATGACTCTTCCCTGCCCTTGGCTCTGGAGCCAGGAGCTGCACCTCGTGGCTCTCCACCAGCCCTTTGCTGTGGTTAAAGCCCTGGGAGATGTGGGTATGGATCTGTTTCTCTCCCAGTTAGCACCTGCAGGGTGGCTTCTTGGTTTTCCTGCTAACAAACCCCTCTTCATAACCCGTGGGCAACTGCACTCATTTCCTGCTGGATAGCTGAGCCAGGAAATCCCCCTCCTTCCCTTCAGAGCACAGTGTGCCCTGGTTTCCAGTTTCCCCACAGTGGCTCCGTGCCTGTCTCACCCTCATGCTGCTGTAAACACTAGGGAAACTATGGGGCTGTGCTGCAAAATGCAGCTGACAACATTTAAATCAATATGTCAAGCGAGCCAGAAGCAGTTTGCCTTTACCAAAGAGCTGGAACAGCCAGGAAGCAGAGGGTAGAAATATCACATGGATTAAAAATAAATAGAAAAAAAAATTCCCATAATTTTAAATTTTTGTTATATTTAATACAGATATGGGAATCATCCACTGAATTTATTTTTCATTACTAGAAACACCTTCCCTTACCACCACACACAGAGAGAAAAGGCAGGCGATTTATTCTAAAACATATTTCTCCTGAACTGACCATGACCTCACTAGGTGTATATTTCTCTCCACTTGACATTATCACAGAGTGAAAGAGTAGTTTTACCTTGCACATAAGACTTAAAAAGAGTAAGTCATTGATCTTGGTTTTCATTTCTGCCACAAAGGAATGCACAGGCATTTTTTCTTCCACAAATGCGGATTTGGGTAAAAGCCAGCTGTACTTCCCTGGTAATATACACCACCAGTTTGTGTGTGACTGGCAAGTGATGCTCTTGCCTCTGAAAGAGGAGAGCAGTGGCATTTGTCATGGCATGCCTCTGACATTTTCCACAGCAAGGGGCAGATAATATCAAAGTCTTGCTCATCCATTCAACTTCCTGGGGAGAAACAGACTTCAAAAAATAAACCCAAGGAAAAATAGACTGTTAGACACTTGTCCTAAATGCTGCAAGAAAAGAAAGAAGCGTTTGTAAATGTATCAAACTGCAGGAACAGAGTTTATTGTTGATTTGTCCTTGTTGGTTCCTGTCTGTGCAATTACACACCCTCCTCTCCTAGGGCAGGGTTGGCTGCAGGGTCCTGGGGGAGCCACAGGAGGTTTGGGTTTAGTCCTGCCACAGACACCCCCAACAAATTCTCCACACTGGGAGCTTTAATGGGTCATCTATTGGCAATGAAAAGGAGCATCAGCAAAAGCAAGGCTGAGCATCCCACGGGGTCCCTCTATTACAAACTCCCCATGCACCAAATCCCCTGGGCAATTGGAAGCACAAGAGGCTTCACTGCAGCTTTTTCAAGCGTCCCCAAATCCGTGGGGCAGCACAGTGACTGCAAGCTGTGCTACAGAGAGACACTGCTGAGAGAAGTACCTTGAAACAGCTTAATAGTTCCATCTTGAAGTTTAATTCCAAAAAATGCATCAATTCCCCACACGACTGAACGTTCAGCCTGTCTAATACCCCGCACTGGGGATGTCCAGGTGGACAAGCAGCGTTTTGTGCTAAACATTTGCAGTGTCAGCCCGTTTAACTAAGCGGGGGCTTGATTGCAATTCACTGTGGAGCTGCAGCTCCTGCTGCTGAGGGAAGGGAGCCAAAGGCCAGGAACACCAGGGGCAGGGCTTGGCGTGCCTTGGGTCCAGTCCACTCTCACAGCATGATCTGTCCCGTCCTCTCTTGACCATCCAAATAATATTTCTATCCTTTCCAAAAACACGGCACTTGAAAGCAGTTGTGTAGTACCGAGAGAAGTCTTTTGAGCCAAACCACCATGCTTTTTATTAAATCTCCCACCGTTCACTTCCTAATAAAGTACATTTTACTCTGGGTAGTTTCCATGAATTTGTATGCTTACTTGACAATTCACAACAGTTGCAACGTGAAGCCATAATTCAGCCGTATAAACTCATATTAAAATGATAAATCCAGAGTCTCTTAAGCTTTGCCCTAACCCTCTGTGTGTTCAGGATGTATTTTTTAATTCTCTCATTACGATCGCCTCCTTCTCTCATTTAGTGCATTTAGTCTGCGCAGGCATAAAGGTTTTTACCAGCCATGCTAACCTTCACATCCTGGGAGCACTTTCACTGAAGTCTACAGCATGCAAAATTAAATTTCTGTGTATATGTGGCCACTGATGTCGATGAGCATGTTGCTAACCTGCAAATATATAATTATCACATAGTAATAGTATTAATTCCACATAATCTGCATGTTTGGTGCATGTTCACATATAGAATATGCATGTTTGATTTAGTTGCAGCTTCTAAAGTGGAGAATACAAGATTTAAACAGGAATCTAACACTGCAGATAGATGTCAAGAAAAGAGAGATGCAAACAAACGACCAAGAGCTGAACCTCCATGACCTCCCATCTATCAATGTTAGAACAATAAATATTAGAACACCCAATGACAGAATTTCTGCGTAACGAGCACAATAAAATGCCACAATAACAAGAAAATAATAGAGTGCTAACTTGTGGTAAATCAAATTAAGCCTTCTCCACTTGAATGTTTTTGCACAGATGTGTGTTTTGCAGGTAGTTACCTTCCTTAGCATTACAAATTTGAGTTAGAGTATGGTGCATATAAGCACATTCATATTTCATGAGCCTCTATAGCTTCACAGTATTATCATATAAGTGGTATAGATTCCTTTCCTGGCTGTAATGCCAGAGTGTTTTCATTTTAATGATCCTTAATATTATGCAGACTGCAGGAATTCACAAGATCATCAGGACCTGTACCTTAGAAATTTCCACGCCACGGGTTTTTTTCCTCACTGGATGTTCTGGGTGGTTTTGCCTTGATTTTTCACACGGGCCAACATCCCCCAGCTAAACTCTTACCCTGACTTTGGCCAACCCTGTAGCACCTTTGTGCCTCTGAAGGATGGTGAAGTGTAGGTAGGTGGGGTGCCATGGGGCAGAGCACTGGGCTCTGGCCAGGTTATAGTGGGTGGCCTTCAGGGACTCAGTATTGTGTGATTTACCCCATCTGCCTCTCAGATGTCTGAGCTTTCTGAGGGAGAATAAAAGGAGCCTTGGCTGAATGTAAATGATGTTTTCATATGGTAATATATTACTTGGCTTGGACTGAGCGTACAGTGGCACGAGGTGCATTGGGGACATAAAAGAAAACAAAACCCATTGCACTGAAGAATTTATGGACTAAAAGAACAAGCCCTGCATTCTCTCCAAGGTAAAAAAAATACTCTTGGGAATATATCCCAAGATATATTTGAGAGAAAGATTTTCAGGATATTATGCCTCATAACACTAACTTAATCTAGGAAGCATCTGGATGCAGGGGGACCCTGCTGCTGGTGCTCACCTTGAGACAGCCCTGCAGCACAGGCTGTTCCAGTTAGGCTGTGTAGGGGGAAAATGTACAGCTGTACAACTGTAAAACTGCTGAAAGTTAGAAAGTGTTGGATGTGGAAGACAGAGCTGAAGTTCTTGGGCTTCCTTCTCTATATCTTCCCAGGGGGAGATGGGGTCAGAAACAGGGACCCTGAAATGTGCCTCATTTTGGGTGCTACTCATTACTAAGAACAGATGTTTAAATTGCTCCTAAGAGGGAAAAAACCCCAACAAAACAACCAAAAACCCCACTCTCCTTTCCTTCCAGGTGCTCTAAATCAATGCAGCATTTGGCCTTTGCACTGCAGTCTCCTGGGTGCAAACCTGTCTGCATCCATGTTTCTGAAGGAGTTTGTCTCGTGCTGAGCATTTGTTTTGCTCCAATGCAAGAGCCTTTACCAGGCTCTGATTGCATTTGTGACATTGCTGGGTCAAACTGCCTACAGGGTGGCTGCTACTGGGGTCACACACCTGGGCACTGCCACATCTTCATGACCCACTTCCACATACAGATTCCAGCAGAGTCCATCTCTGTATTCATAAAGGGAAGAATTTGGCCACAATATCTATAACATTGTGTGTAACCTGCACGGAACACAAATCCAGCTCAGTGGAGTATGCATTATTGCAAATGGGATAGTGCATGCCATCTATTTGCTTTTCCCATCTTTTAAAACAACATGACTATGCCAAATGCATAGATAGGGTGGGATTTACAGCAATGTTCAGCCTGATGCCTCCCTGCGAGCAAAATCCCCACCTGTCAGATTTCAATGGAAACAGCAATACCCAAAAACAAGGCTGCTGAAGAGGACAGGCTGTTGAGAGGATGCCCTTTTTATTACCTGCACGCTGAGCATGTGCTGTCAGTGTTTTATACGTGACGATATTGGTTTAAACAAACAAGAGTGTGGTGAAGAGCAAAAAAAGCTGACAGGAAGAATGATTTCAGGTGAATCATCCTTCAGCAGCCACTTAAGGGCTGTGTGGAGCCAAAGGCTGGGTAATTGCATCGCAGACTCCACCGGGAGCGCCCGCCGAGCGGCAGAACAAGCTCTGGCCAAGCTCGCAGCCAGGGAACTCACAGACAAAAACACATCCTCAAGGCTTCACAGGAGACAGGTGGCCCTGGTGTTAGATGAGCTGGATCTGAACACAAGTGACTTGTCTGAGACAGAGAGAAGGTTTTAGGTGAGAGGGATGCATACACGCTGTGGGTTGTTTTAAAAGCACTCTCCGAGCTTTGCTCCTGCTGCAAAATACAGAGTGTCTCTTTGTTAGGGTCTGATTGCAGACCAGCAGTGCACCACTGAACTGCACCTCTCCATCACCCCCACTCTGACGTGGCTCACATGGCAGAGCAGTCCCCAAGGATGTAAATGCTGAGATGAAACAACCCTGGAAGATGTGCTCCAGAAGCACATCCCAGCACTAATGGTGTTCAACCATTAGAGTTATCCGGGGGAAAAATTCCTTAAAACTGGTGCTGTCCCCAGCAGAAACTGCTTCTCTGTAAACCTGCACTATTCCCCAATATAACCAAGCTTCACTGTTGTTGCAAGAATCTGTCTGGTGGTCACAATGTCCCCAAAATGGATTCCTGAAGGGAAGCAGCTCTGTCCCAGTCCCAGACACAGACATAAGACTGGTGCGCTCAGAGTAAAAAAGCCCCTCTCTAATCTTAAGCACAAGTGAATGATCAGAGAGAGGACACAAATGTCACTTCTTTAATCCTCTTAGGTGTAGCTTACCCAACAGCAGGATTACCCCCTGCTCACCCTCCTTGGAAAAAACTCACTCCCACAAACCCCAGCTCTGTTCTTTGGAAGGGCAGCAGGGATGGAAAGCACGAGGTGGGCTCAGCCGTGGCTCCAAAGCCCAGGATCTTTTCAGCAGCCTGAAGTTATACGTCTCCACTCCGACAGTTTCCTGCATTTCACAGTAAGCACAACCTTCCGTGAGAAACAAACGCATTGTTTGGTCAACAGTGAAATTGTTTAGTGGAAAGCAACCAACTCTGATAAATGCTGCCAACTCTGCCTGCCCTGTAGCACAGAAGCTAAAAAAGGTGAAATAATAAAATATGACGATATATATCCTGCAAGCATAAGAATGATGAAAAGGAAGAAGGCATAAATAGCAAGAGATTATTCTCATGCACTTTCTGGTAAGCCTGCTTATTAGATTAAATTAATAACAATGCCACATTAACTGAGCCTACTATTCAGCATGCACACTCAGGGGTGTAGCTCCAAAACAGAAGTGAGAATTCTGTTATATACCTTGCAAGTCACTTGTTCTTGAATAAAGGTGCCTTAATTAAGCAGCTGCCCTTTAGTAACAAACCAGAGCCAAAGATGTAGCTTTACAGGTGTAAAAACCATGATCTCCATTATGGATCAAAGGGGACTCTCAGAAACACCAGGAATGTCTTGATTTAAACAAACACCATCACCCCTTTCCCCCCCAAAAAAACCAGGAGAGAACTTTTATCTCTGTTAATTTTTATCTTCCCTTTACTCTCCTAAGAGACACACAGCATTTAAGTAGGAATCACTGAGCTGCTGAGGCACCATGGACTGGCTCCATCCCTCCTTGCCCCAGGGTAGGAACCCAGTGCCCACCTCCAGGGACACCTTTCACAGCCTCTCACAGCCACATGAGCCCGAAGCAGCATCAAACATGAGGCCCGATCTGCAGCAGAACTTCCCCAAAGCCACCAAACATCATAAAGAGGAGCAAATATCAAACGATAAAACCACTCACAACACACACACAACCAAGTTTAACCACAGCACCAGGAAGGTAATATTTGAAGTTTACAGAAAGCAAATTCAAGTAAGCTCTAAGTCAATCAAAAGTGACTGAAAACTACTTTGGTCCAAATATGTGTTCAAAAAGGTCACAGCTGGTGTAATTATCCTTGCTAGACTTAGCACGTGTTCAGCTGTACACTTTGACTGCCAAGAGCTGAAGTGCATTCCGGATGCCTAAGGAACTGTCACGTTAGGAAAATAAAAAAAGTAACTAAAAAAACTGTAGGGTAATGATGCTTCAAGTTAGAGTACAGGAAAAAATTTCTTTGGGAAAGTAGTTGGAAGGTTTTTTAAAACCAATCTCCCTCTCTCTTCCACGGAAGTTCCTGTCTGCAGTGACAATCCCTGTCAGAATCATAAACCAGGATTCACGTTGAATGGGATCACATGGGAATGACAATATGATGGAAAGGGACTAAGAAACAAAACCTCAAAGATGCTAATTATATCTCAAAGGGAAAGTCAAATCAATAAATGCTATTTCTAAAGCAGCATACTATCCATCAGCAAAGATATCTGATCTAAAACAAATGAGCAAAAGTACCGTGTTATGAGAATGGTAATTTCGGTGTCCTTTTGCTAGTTATGGGAATGGGTTCCTTTTATTTATTACCATCAGCACAGCAGTCCTTACCTGTCTCTCTGCAAATAATACATGTTGTGATGGTCTGCCCCAGTTCCACCCTGTGCCCCAGAAACTGCAGTGACACGACTCCAAAGGCAAACCCATAAAGGTTTTACTGGCGACCTGCAGTACTCCTAAACCAGGCAGCAACGAACTCACAATCTATAGGGGTAGAGATTACTCTGGACAGAGTAAAAGGCAAGGGGAGAGGTTAGTCTGAAATGTCAGAAATATTAGCTGCAGAGAAATACAGTAAGTGAATCAATGAGAACAGAGCTACTGGGTAAAAGGATTAAATGGCTAATAGAAGGGATACTCCACTGACCTCCAGCATGGGAAGGAGTTGATAATGAGATAAGTAAAGCTTATGAAGATAATAACAGTGTAATTATGGTCGAGTTCAAACTACTAAGTGTATATTAGGAAACCCCTGAGATATATATAGATATAAAATTCTGGGTAGCCAGTATTAAACGATTACCTTTTAGTCCAAAGTGTAAGAGGCTCAAAAAATATGTCTGGATTTGAGTTTAACCTCTAACCCAACACTGAGACTACATAAAACATTTTATGCTTCATTTTCAAGAAACACACAGGAAGGCACAGAGATTATGTAGTGATTTGTCCATTGCAATTTCTGCTGTCACCAGCCTGCAATGAGATGGGCTATAAACTCAGGGAGATATCCTGGGAGACAATCTTTGCCTGATGAACGCATTCTCCAGAGATCCAAACACACTGAGGGAAGGAACGGGAATGGGGCAGGGTGAGTTTCTTCCCCAGTTCTTGTCCCAGCACCCGTGAACTCACTCGCAAAATTGATATTTACTTTAAGGGAACAGCATCTGTGGGGCTGAATCCTATAAAATCACCCCTTAGCTTCCTGCAGGCAACTTCTCTGCATCCCCACAGCTATATGTTTAGTTTCCCCATTTTTAAATTTATTTTTAAAAAATGAAGCAAAGGATCGACTGCTGAAGATGCCACATCAGACAGATTAGCCAACAGAGCATGACAAATTCCGCTTGTATTGGAAAAGCAGAAGTAAGCTTGAAGGATCACATTTTTAGAGGGACTCACTTCATCTCCGTCTCCCACATCAATCCTGCAATCAACTGACACTGCGAATAGCAGGATTTGATTTCTTATCATCTCATTTGCGGGTGCAAACAGCGGCATTACACCGAGAAACGGAGCACTTACAGATCGACTTCGTTTATACTTGCTATTTGTGCTTACAAATCAGGGCAAGGCTTGATCTTTAAGTTCCATAATTTCCTCCTGCAATTGGTTGTACTCACAAAATTGCACCTGCAGTTGATTGCTGGAGCAGATTTAAGGGCTGGTTCTGAAGATGCAGCCTGTGATTTCTGAAAAGCTAAATGTTGCAAGAAAGAGAAAAGAGAAAAAGCAGCCCCCACACAAATGGGAATCAGGTTTTAGCTGAAACGACAGGTACATTATTGGGTAAAATAAAAGTGACAGACATCAGAAGGTCTTAATAGATACAGTACACCCTCATACCAGGAGAATACAAACACAGCCCAGAGAAACACTCCTCCAAATAGCTGTCAATCAGAAAGTGGCAATAAAAAAGCAAACTAAATAAATGCAGATCTCAAATATTAAACACCTAAACTCTATTTGTCCAGGGCAGAGCATAAACAACTGTTCATTACACCACATATGTGCCCCTGTGCATGCAAGTGAGGAGCTTGTATGGACAAATGGTCACTGAAGTGCAGAAGTTGTAATTGGGTCATTTCTGTGCAGTCCCCAACATCCCATGATCAAATTAGGTGTATCACCAAGTGCATGATTCTGCATTTATACTGCTGAAAAACAGCCTTCCTTCCACTATTTGCAGTGGCTAAAAAACACCGGGACGTGCGTAACAAAGATTAAGCAAGATTTGCTTTTTTTCCAGAGGACTTTTTAGGTCACAAAAAATACAGGAAAAGTAGAAGAGGCAGTTGGTGGCAAAATGACTGAACAAATGTAATGCCATTTATTAATACAGTACAAGTGTGTGCTGCGAAAGGGACAGGTGGGAGCTCACTGGGAACACAGGGCAGTGAATTATTTAAGTGCATTTTAGAGCCATGAAAACCACAGCTGAAAAAAAAGGCTATTAGGCCACTTTGTCCATACTCTGCCTCTAAGCCTAAGCCTTAAAAACCCCTTAGTTCTGAGCCAAATCATTACTTTTTAATGCTTTATTCACTATTCTTAAATATTCTAAATGATGGAGATTTGCCCACTTTGGGAGACAATTCTGCTCTCTAGAAAAAAAAAACAACAAACAAAAAACAAAACACAGGAATTGCCAACTGAAGGCACTTGAATTGAAACTCTTTTGGCAGCATCACATGGCTGTTCTTCTATTCCCTTTGTAGTGTCACACTGCAGAGGTGCCTTCAAAGGGGCACGGTGAGGAGCTACATCAAACTGCAAGGAATCCTTGTGTCTAAGAACAATCCTTCAGTTCGCCTTCCATCTAACTTATTTCTCCAGGAAGTGGCAAAGAGATGAGAGACGAAAGCTTGAAGGAAAAATCCTCCAGGAAGAGTGAACTCCAGCTTACTGCAAAACATGAATGTGGAAGTGACACACAAGAGATCAGTAGTAGATCTCTGAAACCTCCATACCAGATGTGTCCCATTTCCAACTCCAAGGCATCTTTGCCTGCCAGATCTGCAGACCCTGTTTTGGATCTCAAGCTCACATTCACATTCTCCCATTTTCTCTTTTTTTTTTTCCACACTTACAAATAGCAAAGGAATTTTAAATCAATTTGAGCTCCCAAATCATCAATTCACCACTTTTAGTGGACTCTTATGGATTTAACTCATTTGAGCTCGTGTGTGGGAGAGCAAACACGTGCCTAAAGCCAAGGTCCAGCACTTGCCCTGTGCTCATACCTGGTTTCCATCACTGATTGAGCAATAAGAGACAAAAATGCATCTGTTGCTGATGTGGATGGACAAAGCCCAGAGCACAAAGAGAGGCTGACCTTCCAAGAGTCTGACTTGTCAGAGGAAGACTGTGCCTTAAATAAAAATACCAACGGGGGGAAAAATAATCACCATGTAGTGGACTTATTGGGTCATTAATCAAGAATGGGTTGAACTTCCAAGGGCTATGCCCTATGGGAAGTCTGGGAAGATGATCCACCGGTGATTTGATTTTAGAAATCTGATGAATTGCTTTGGCCCAGATTTTGTCCTTGTGCACAAGGCACTGTCTCCTTTTCCTTGAGACATCCTCCCTTGTGGGGAACATGTTGCTTCCTTGTTCATTTGGGGGGGTGATAAATTTTGCAGGCTGGGTCCTAACTAAAGTTCATTAGGTAACTGAGTGTGCTTTTAGGGAAAAAAATCCAGGAAAAAGAGCTAAACAGCAATGAAAATTATCCCAGAATGTTGTTATGTTTGTGATTTCAAGAAACAAATAATTAAACATAGGCTAGAAGAACTCAGATGAAAACTGTGGGTTTATTTTATTTTTTCAAACCAGCTACAACGCTGAGGTTGCTCATCAAATAGAGATCAGCCAAGCTTTTTCTGGGCCTTCATGCCATTTACACAGCTTAGGCTGCTTATTTCAAGAGGGAAGTGAGACAGCAAGCAAAGCTCTTGACCCTGTGAACACCCAGCCCCGAGGTCGAGAGCACAGAGGGTACTTCATCAGCTGGCTCAAAGTCTGAGCTTAAATAGTCGAGCTTAGAAATTCTTTGTTTTGCCATGCCAATTAAAAAAAAAAATCCCTCAAACAGAAAAACAAAACAGAGCCGTGGATTTTTCGTGAGACTTAAAAATGCTGTTCTTGGCATCTCTTTATGGGCACAAAAGGAGAAACAAGCTTCTCAGTCTTTACTTGGCTCCATATTTTGCCTTGCACTTTTGAATGCCGCACAGTAAACCCCCAGGGCTGAATTTGCTTTGCTCTGCATGATGGATCATCAGACATACGATTCCCATTATTGTTAATGGCAGTTGTGCATCAAATTACTGCACGTGGCATTTAGATCCCAGTCCTCTGAGCTACCTGCTTTCCTCTGGCAGTATAAGCACGTAGGAAATACACCGGGATATTGCTGCTTTGGAAGGTTGTTAGCTGTGAAAATTTGTGCAATAAAAAATTTGCTGCAAGTTGTCATTATCTTAATACCAAAAAACTACACACAATTTTCACTTTTTACTGCAGAGCCACCACTACTTTATATTGTGAAGAAGTCCAGAAAATGCTAGGTAACAAAATTTAAAGTTGATCCATAGGCCACCATCAATGATAATTCTGGGGAACTCTGCAGGAGGTTAACACCAACACACAACATAAAATGCTATTGAGAAATACTTTGGATTATTTTTTTTCCATTTTATTCCAGTAATATCCTTCAGAGAAACAGCCTGGACTGAAACTGCTGAGTAAATGAAATGGGAAGAGTCACAGAAAGGGCAATCACTGTTAGAGGCACACGTTACCCTTGCCTTTGACGTGGTGGAATCAAAGCTGCTTGTTTGTATATCATAAGCAGCACAGGGGGACAGCTCTTCTCCTCCAGCATCCCCTGGCAGTGGTGCCTCCTGCAGTGGCACATCACAGGACTGGTCCCACCACCACAGTGAGCACTTCCCAGGCACAAGGCACAGGCAGCAGAGGAGGTTTGTTAACAGGGTTTTGATTATGTACTTTGCTCTCAATTGAAAGGAGTACAAGGAAAATGCTGTTAGACCCTCGAGGTCTCTTTTCTTTCCTTCTTCCTTTACACCGTCCAATGTTTTCACACTCTGCCTGTGCAATTTCAGTCAACTTAGGGATGTAGAAAGGAAAATTTAAACAAATGTACATCTGCTTGTAGCTACACTCCGCATTTTGTTTAAAGCATAACTAGGCATCTGTAAAGGAACAGACAGGTTACTGCTCTAAGCTATGAAATATTCATAAAAACACCAGTGTGATGCCTCACCTTTGCTCCTTCAAATAGACCATGCTCTGGCTGCCTCCCCAGAGCCAAGTTCCAGTGTCAGGGAGGAGAATAAGCAGTTTATACTGCTGCTAATATATGATTATGTCATCTTTCTTAGCACTCCCCCATTAGAGAGACTGAAGCCTACACGTCTGCAAATCCCTAAGCTGAAACGGAGCCGGGGGATTTCCTCCCCTGTTTGTAAAGCAGCTCAGCTGTGAGATGAGCTGAATGGAGATTCACAGCAAAAAGGTTCTGTGGCTTTTTTTTTTTTAGGAATCCTTTTTGAAAGGCTTCAGACCTGGAAGCCTTCAACACCTAGTTCATCTCCACACAGAAGGATGGAAGAGACCCCACTGACCTGCTGATCTACAGGAAGGCTGTGGTTTAGGCAATACTTGTTTCTAAACTCATTGCTTCCTTCACTGGTGTGGTACCTGAGCGAGCCAGGAAACCTTCCCCACTGCAGCCTCCAACCCACAAAACTTCACACCTCTTCCCTCTCGAAATGGAGGAGAAACAGATCCTTTTCTTGCACAACACTCTAATAAACCCCTTGCAGGATGTGTCTCCTCTGTTACTGCCAAGCTGAAATCCTGTTTGCAAGGATTACAGCAGGTACAAATCCCCTCCCACCCGCTTGGCAGAGCTAGAGATTACAGGTAGTAAGAAGCCAGGCCAAACCACAGTTTGAGTTTTTGAGCTCTCTGCATTGTCAAACACACAGGTCTTGAAAGATCTTCCTGCAGCAATCAATAGTGAGACACAGAACCTCTGGAGGGTGTAGATCATGCTGGCTTCCCTAAAGGATGGCTGAGCTCATTGTTCACTGTCCAAAAGTCCTTGGGAGTTTATGGTCCTGCATTAAAAATCTAAATCTTTTCATTTGAAGACACACTTTTTGATGGAGAGTGTAAATTAGTTTAAAGTAACATTTTGTCAGCCAGAAATCAAGATATAGATAAATTTAAGCAATGTCTTTTTAAATGCCTCTATAATTGATATTTCCATAGTTCCCCCTGGAACCTGGGGGAAATAAAGGTGTACTGGTGATTATTTTCCTACTTTTCATTGTCCCATGTGGACATTTTATTTTTAATATTAAGATCCAGGGTAGCAGTTATCTGATTTATGTAGCTGACATGTTAATGGCCACTAACCTGAGACCGTTTCTCTTTCTTATTTTACAAAATAGATGCTCTGAAACCTGTCAACTCTTGTTTTCAGAACAGACCAAAAAATCCTTCTAGAAGCTTTTTCGGATTTAAGGAACTGTGGATTTGAGGAAGGAAAGACTACAGAGACTTCTGTTTCAAAATTTTGGCCTAAAAATGGTTCTAACAAGAAACCATCAAGTTTCTGGCTCTTGGGTGCTTCACACAATTTCTTGGGTCATATTTTTCGTAACAGTATCCAACACCAAACTTTAGCAAAGCAGCGGTGAAATTATTGGCCACTGTTAATCTCCTGTATTTCAGATGAGTCACTTTTGACTTTTATTAGGAGGTGGGAAAATCTCTTTCATCTAATTCCCAGAATCTTCATTCAGGCATGACAACTTGTCTCCATTCTCCGCCTCTGCAGTATATGTGAAACAAGATGTCTCAAAGTCTAATTCTAGAATTCAAGCACTGCACTGAAAAAATTGCTGAAGTTTCTCATATATTTTTGTAGCACAGGCTAGAATTATTAATAGTCATAAAACACAGGGCCCTTTGCCCACAGCTGCTCTGCAGGTGGAAAACCAGTGAACTTTACAAGAAATTGGCTTCCAACTATTTTATTTGAAGTGCTAGAGAAGAATAAGGGGTCTAATCTTTCAAGGACAGACATAACTTCAGCCTTGTGCCTGCCAGCAGGCTTCAAGAGGACAAGTTAGGATGATAGATTTAATTGTCTGTCTGGGATGTTGCCGAATCAAGGACTGGACTCCAGTGGTTGATAGATGATCTAAATAGTGGGACTTCATGGAACTGGCTAAAGAGCTCTTCCCGAATGCAGCTTGACTTCTGCCTTGCAAGATGCTAATGGCAGTGTCAGTCGGCGTTCGTGTGCCCACCAAGGGAATTGGAAAGGAGAAGGAACACGGGGCTGAGCAGAGAATAAAAGCCACTGTATTGCAAAGAGGCTGAGGATGTGTTTCCCTGCCAGGACTGGCTGCCTCGACATTTCTGACTGCCCAGCTCAACCCAACACATCCCACTGGGCCAGTCCTTGCAGCCTCCAGGGAGGAAGGGCAGTGCTCAGGGCAGCCCAGACATGCTCAGGAAGTTTAGGGGTGTAGGTAGATCAGTTCCTCTAAGTGCTCATTAAAGCTGGCTGAGGATTTCTGGTGGAGCGTCTTTCTGATCAGAAACGTTAGTATGCCAGAAAAGTTTTTTTACAGCAAATTCATCAAGCTATTTGTTGGGGAAGGTTTCTAACAGCCAAGATGAAGTGTCTTGAGAGAAAGACAGCTAGTTGGACCATGCTTCTGCAAAGCAAAAAATACATAGTCCTGTGATCTTGGAAAGGGAAAGTTGTTCTCCCACATCCCAGAGGCATTTCCCTGCCACTGCCCTGGAGCAGAGCTCCTCCAGTCTCTCTGTTGGGGCTGCTCCATGTGGAGAGGCAGCTGGATGGTAGCACATGGTAGCTCATCCCAAGCCTGGCTTCAACTCTGATCTCCCACACCCTGGAGGAGTGCCACCACACAAATGCTCTTTTTACAATCATTCTCTTTCAGCTGTTATTTTGGGGGGGAAGGCAGGAATATGCTATAGTAGTTCCACTAACAACTAAAATCCATATAAAGCCCTGATGGACCAGAGAAATAACTTCTCACCACGTTCACTGCACACAGAGCAATTACCTGAACACCTGCCCTGGAGCTGATGTTCAACAAGTCCTCAGAGGTCATTTCTCCTCTGCAGAGCTCTGTCCCATGTATTCAAATAATGATCTCAAAGGGGTTTCCTCTGACTGCCTGTGCTGCCTGGCTGGTGTGTCATGCCCTGAGTAAACCACAGCCTGACCAGCCACTGCTGGCTCTGCTGTGCACTCACACCTACACGTGTGCTCATACCTTTCAACAGGCAAAGGAGTATTTTAAAGCTTCTCTTATGGCAGAGAAAGTAAAACAGCACATAGTGAGAAATAGTCCATTTTCATTTTTACTTCCAGTTTATTTTGTTTGGAGGAAAAGGGACATGCCAAAAGCCTGGCTTAGGGGTGCAGCTGAAAAATGAGCAAGCCCAAATTCCTTTTTGGTATGTTTTTGGTTTCAGTGATGCCACATATCAGAAATGAAATTGGCTTCACTTTTTCTCTCCCTCACATGTGGTCTCACTTAGAAAATGTGCTCAAGTTCTGGAAAACCTCTGCAGTTTTGGTAAACCCTCAATTGTTCTCCTGGGGGACGTTTCTGTTAAATGACGTGTCTTTAATCACCTCAGTTAGAGTTTCTAAGAATACGATTAATTAGTTTTAGATATCCCACTACCAAAAAGGTTAAGTTCGTCTTCATTAGGAATGACCTCATCTTGTCTCCAATCTCTCTCTGCTATCATCTGTAACGACACACCAGAGAGGCATCAGTCCAACCATGACTGAAAAGGCTGCTGGATGACTTGTTTATAACCAAAGCTTTAATTCATTAAATAATGGAGAAAACAACTTTTTAATGCCAGTTGTTTTACTGCTTTGCCGGCTGAGTGCTTGTCTCATTGCTGCTGTCACATTTGGGGCTAATTTAATGAATAATTAAAGAATTTAGCTTTTAACTAAATTAATCATTTAGTTAATTCATTAATAATAATCCATTGCTCTTCTATGGTGCCTTCCAGGCTAAGATATCAAAGTGTTTCGTGAGCATTATAGGGAAGTTCACCCTTCTTCCTCCCGCATACAGCCTGAGTAAATGGATTTTATATGAGAAGCTCCATCAGTGAGCTTCAAAGAGAGAAGGAATCCAGTTCTGATTACGTGGGTGGGGGCAAGGAATGGCTCAAACCACCAGCTTGCCACTTGCAGCAGATACAGCCTTTTCTCTCCAAAACCCTTTCCCCTTGCTCAAAGAGCACGTGTGATGGCAGGAAGGGTGGTGTGACACCGGGACATGTTGTGATGCAAGTCTCCTTCCAGGCTCTGCTAATGACTTTCTGGGTGATCCACAGTCCCCAAATGCCTTAACTCTCCACGAAAACAACAAAGTGGGTGCAAACAGCAGCTCATTTCACAAAAAACACACACAAAGCTGGGAAGCTTCACACCACGGTAAAGCAACCAAGGCGCAAATTTTGCAAGTGCCAGCTCAAAGTGATACAGCATCATCCCCATGAGCCCAGAGTTCTGCAGCTCCTGGTTCCTTGATCAGGGTAAACGAGGCAAAGGTCTGCTCAACTCAGCCAGCAGGTTCAGCACTTCCAGCCCTTTGTGTGCCCAGCTGAGCCAAGCATCAACACTGCCCTACTCCGAGACAAACTCTGCCTGGGGACTGTTAAATTTACAAGCCATAAGTAATAATTTCCTCATAGTTCCTCTTATTTTTCTCTTTGGTACCTGAATACCCGTGAAGGTGGTTTCCATACATTTAATATCATCTTTCCATTTATGACAATTTTGGTGTCAATCTGGTTCAACAAGGTGCTATTTTTAAGACAGAATGGAAATTAATTTTTCATACATATTGAAAGAGGCTGATAATGTAGAACATTGTGGCCTCTAGTGCAGGAGCACAGTCATGAGTCCCTTTGCTCTTATTTTTTTTTTTTATTTTTCAGGCTTAAGTATCACCAAAATTCTTAATGACACAACCTAGCAACTATCTAGCCAAAGGAAAAAGAAAAATTCAGTATTCAGGAAGAGTAAACTGAATCCAAATGGATTCCACTATGTAATTCTGAAGGACAGAGAAACAGAACAGCTTAAAAGAGCTATTACGTGCTTAAGTGAGGACATGGTGATGCACTGTTTAACGAGGGAAGAGTGGTACGAGAAGGAGGAGGTAACATGATGCCCCAGCAGGCCTTGGGAGAGGTACCCAGAATAAACCTGTTCTCACTTTGCCAAGCAATGCGATGGTCAAGTACTCCATTCACGATCTCCGAGGGGATGGTGCTGCAGAGCAAGCACAACAAAGGACTTTTGTCATCCCCTTGGGAAGAGGGTGAAGGGGGAGGTTGGCTCTGAGAAGTGGGCAGTGGCAGTGCCTCTCAACAGCCACAGCACTCATGGAGATGAGAGCAGCACAAACACTTCTGACACTGCAAAAGCTCCGAGAGCATTCGGAACGGCCTGAGGGTCTCTGATTGGAATTTTCATGCACATACTAAAAATTCATCTGGCGATGCTTGAGGGTTGATGAAAGTGTTGTACAAAGAAGTGGAGAAACAAGAAAAACATCCCCAAGTGGCCTGAGCGTCAGGCTGATTGAGGAGGAAACAACTCAGAGCTAGATTATGCTGATCCAGCAAGAACCATTATGTGCTGCAGGGGGACTGGCAGAACTGCAGGTCCCAAGCACACATGGGAAGCAGAGACCTTCTGCCTCCCATCTGCACGATCCTCATGTTCGACTCTAGACCCATCTGGGCAGCCACATCTAGGCTCTCTTCTGAGGAAATCTCCTGGGAAGGACAGGAGTGGTATATACATCCTCAAGGAGCTTGAAAAAGTTTGAAACAGCACCGATCCTGCTCGCAAGGGAAGTGCAGGAGGAGCTGGGTGGTCTACAACTTGTACCCGAGGGAGTAGTGAGAAAGAATATCAGCTTGTCTATTTAAAGACAAGCATCTACTTAATGCAAGGCTGTTGTTACCTTGAAATTTAAGCATTTGCTTAAGTGCTTTGCTGGACAGGAATGTCATCACAAGTTGAAGTGCTTTTGGTGAACAGAAGCAGGGTTTATAGAAAACTTTAACCTTAGCAAGCATCCAGTCTACACACAGAGGATTCATAAAATATTAGCCCAGGCGTTCCCTTAAGTTAAAACTGTCAGTCAGAAGAGCTCTATATGAACAGGTAGATTTTACCAAAGGATGGTGATGCAGGTGCACTCACTGCATGCTTGGTCCATGTAATCAATGGGCAAACCCATTGCTGGTACAAGGTCCCATAAGCCAAGGAGAAGAGATCTATTTCCTAAGCATTCACTTAGAATTCTCTCCATACCGTGGTATTTTACTGGCTGTTGCAAAATACAGATAATATTTACTAATTTGACAGCTAATGGTATTCAGTGGATTGAAAATTTGACAGCTGCAGTCAGGGGATTGCTCCTTCCCTGATAATAATTGTAGAAGAAGCAGAAACACAGTGGAAAGAAATTTAAAAGCACCTTTTTGAAGACGTGCCATTCTACTGTCTTGCCCAAAAGCCGAGTTTGTCCTTAATTAGGACAGAGGGAAGAAAAGGCTTCTGTGGCATATTAGCATGCTTTCATCACTGCACTCAGTAACAAATAATTAACAAAATGAACCTCATGGAACACTGGCTGGTCCTGTGAACCATCCCTTGTTAGCTGTCTCCAACAACTGCCACGAGGGCCTGTCAAATTTTTGCTAATGTGTGTATTAATGGATTTTTTAGTAGCACCATTTGCTACTTCAAAGACCGCGTGTGTTGTCTATTTAACCTTGAAAAGCCCACTAGCTGAAAGTATTTGGGAATATGAGGTGCTTTTCTGCCTAATTTGTTCTGTAAGTATCAAATGGAGGATGTGTCATGGTAAATTGCATTTCCAAATGACAGCCAGTGTGACTGTCCAGCACAGGACTTTTCTAACAGTTCTCTAAACTAATTTAATGCTGTTATCAGCCACCTTATTTATTTGCCAGCCAAACCAGGAATGAAAAAGAAAGTGAAAGTAATTCTTTATTTTTGCGTACTTTCGGGTTTTGTATTACTGCAATAACTTTTGAAAATCCAAGTTAAAAAGGTAAGTGAATGAACAAGCTCATTTAGCTGCTCAATTAACTTTACACCAAATTTCTCTGAAAAAAAAATAAATCCTTTGTCATGGCAGCCAAATCTTTGTGAGGCTTCTATTCACACTATTTACACTTTAATATACATCACTTATTACATTATTAATCAACCAGAGTTCATTAAGCTCTTTGAAAATAAAAAGCACTCAGAGTGTTAATCACTATTCTTCTCACCATCATGTCTTGTAATTTTCAATGTTTTAGCACACAAACTATGTTTCGCTCAGATCTAGAGGATGCTTAAAATTAGCTTGTTTATACATTTTGAGGATGCAGTTAATTTACGTAGGTTAATGATTCCTGTGGCATATTGAGGATGCTGCATGGAGAATAAATAGGAGTTTTGCAAGCTGACTCAAGTCAAGTAAAGAGACTTCAAGGATTCTGTCAATTTACAGTGACAGTAAAAATCTCAGATGAAATCCTGCTCCTGAGGAGAAACGACAGCAAACCTTCACCAGAATTCCAGCCCTTCCCAGGCTGGACATCAGTGCACTTCTCAAGGGAACCAGCATTGCCAAAGCAAAGCTCTCTGACACAGACACCCTCTCCCAGCAAGGGGGAGCAACAAGAACCCCCAAACTCCACACCTCCTGTCCCGTTCCAACAGGATTAATTGCACCCAATTAATCGCAACAGAATTAATTGCAGCAGCTTCCACCCACCCCAGCTTCAGATTACCTGGATGGGATGATACAGAGAGGGGAGATGCACAGGGCCCTGTTTGCTAATTTCTGTGCAGGAGGGGGAGAAAACAAATCATTATTAAAGGAAGAGATTACCCTCCTCTTCAAAGGTTAAGAACAAACAGGAAAATCCTCGAAAAAGTGGTAAAAAGACTCTTATAAGGACAGTGAACTGCCTCAGTTCCTGTTGATGGAGAAGAATCAGATGCACTGGATGTTAGTGTGGAAAGGTTGGTGGGGAGATCTGTCTTGAGTTAGACCCTTATTTGGATGGCTTGGATGTGCTGCAGAGTGGTTCATCTTTCACATGTACCATCTTCCTCCTCGAGAACATGAGATAAAACACCACCTTCCAGACTTCCATAATATTTCCTTAAGCTTCAGCCATGCATAACATGCTGACAAACTTAATTAAAAGTACAATTAATTTCCAGTATTCACTCTACACAGCTTAAAATTAAGCCCTGTTTCTCCTTCACTTTTTCTAGCACGTGAAACCTCTGAATTTCACTCTTTTTTCCCTACCTTGACTCACTGAAAGATAAACTTTTGTTAACACAAACGCATGCACATCTGTGTTTCTCTATCTTTAAAAAGGCATATTCCTGGCAGCAGGGAAAAAAAAAAAAAAAAGACTGTTTTTTGAAGGATATATACAGCATTTAGAAAAGTTTTAACCAGCTGAAAAGAAGTAAATGGAGAAATAATCCTTTTAAAGCAATGTTTGGAAAAGAACATGAATACAATTAACCTCTGAAATTCTATGCTTGTTGTCTTGCTTAGTTCAGCTCTTCCCAGGGACCATTATCTCAGCAGAAAAGCATAAATACTGTGTAGCACTGACTTATCAGCATAACATTAACTGAGCAGTGTCCCTAGAGTCACTTAAGGGTTAATCCTTTGCATTTCATAAAAGGTAATGGATTTTGATTAAAGAGAGCACCTTAGCAGCTTGGGAGCCTAAAGCAGATGCACACATCCCAGCTTTATATTTAATTTCAAACCAGCACCCTCAAAGAGCATAAGCCATTTATACCACCAGCAGCTAATCTAAAAAACATAACGCAACTGACCTCAGTGAAATGGAAATTATGGCCAGGGCTTAGTTGTAATAATAATTTGCATAAGGTTTTAGTGGCCAGTACATTTCATAGAAGAGTGTATGGATTCTGAATGGAAAAGAGCTCAGCTTTTGGAAGAAGAACTCAGGGCGCTTTTTCCAGGTGTGTTTTGAGGTGATGGACCCTCCCCAGAAGCAGAAGCTTGTCAGTGTGCCTGGATGGAGCAGGTAGGCAGCCAAACCACCTTTCCATGGGAGCAAAGCATGTAGTGGAGCTACAACCAATTCAGGTTATTCCCATGTGATAAACAACTCCCAGCACAACACACAGAGACCTCCTGCACAGCTCGTGGTCACTCACAGCTACAGGGGATCACCCAAAGAGGGATGAAGTAAATCTGTTGGGATGACCTGGCTGGACCATGACTGGTTTTACACAGAGTGACAAGAAAGTTCACACAGTTTTTCATGTCAGGGTACTCCTGGGTGAAATCCTGCATATAAAAAGCTCAATTACGTATCATATAAAAAGCTCAACTACATATGATATCACTTTTAATGCTCTGACCTGAAAAAAAAAAAGATTGGATTGTCTCAGTAGACAGAGAAGAACTTCACTCATAGTCCATCTGTCCCTTTCACAGAAGTTCTTTCAAAGTTCAGATAAATATTGAAGGTTGTCTATTGATACTGGAATCACAGAATCATTAACTTTGGAAAAGACCTTTAAGATCCACCACTCAGTTACTAAGCACCACATCTACATGTTCTCTGACCGTTTCCAGGGGTGGGGATTCCACCACTTTCCCGGGCAGCCTGTTTCATTGCTTGACCACTCTTTCAGTGAAAAAAACTTTCATGCTATCCAATCTCAACCTGCCCTGGTGCGACCTGAGGATGTTTCTTCTCATCCTATTGATTGTCACTGGGAGAAGAGACCAACCCCCACAACTCTCCAGCCTCCTCCAAAGTAGTTGTAGAGAACAAGGTCTTCCCTGAGCCTCCTTTTCTCCAGGCTAAACAACTCCAGCTCCCTCAGCTTAGGAGTGACACAAAACCCCCCAACCCAACACCAGACTTCTGTCCAGAACAAAAGCCAACCATAAGAGAAGAAAATATGTGGTTGGCAAGTAAAAGGCCACCCTTGGTTTTGATTTTAATTATGAAAATTTTTCTCTTCTGACAACTGAAATGAATTTAGTCACTCATGCATGGTGTGAAAGTTGAATTGTCTGAAAATTAAATCAAAATAAAAAATGAAAACTACAAACCAGGGTTTCACTGCTACCAACAAGGGAGCCATCCTTTAGAGGTGACATTTCACAGCAGTCCCTGAGAAATGTGATTGTTCATAGCATTAAGTAAATTATGGTCTCTGAACAGTGTGGAAATAATTGAAAATGTTTGCTGTTTTTAAGTAAATGTTATAAATCCCTGAAGGCTGTTTGAGTCTGGAAGTAGAAAAGAATAGAATGTTTCAAACAGGAAAGCATATGGCTAAACTGCCTGATGGTTTGGCTGACAATTGTAAAACTTCACCCGAAATATCAGCTCGAGCAGTTTTCCCTTTTCTGCCAACGGGCTCACTTTTAGAAAGTTTTCCCCTTCTCCCTCCTCCCCAGCCAACACTCACCCCCTGAAATGGCAATACTTAACTAGACGTGCCTTTTGCAGAAAGAAAAATGTCAGTGCATGAGCCCAAATGTAGATGCTATTAAAGGCCACGCAGGACGTAACGCCCCTTGTGTCAAAGAGGCCAAAAATGAGACCCCCTGATTGCTGCCCTGGGCCCTCCAGGGCTTCTCTCCATCCCTCCAGGAGTGGGGGCTGAGTGAGGTTTCCTGAGGCTTTGTTTGCAAAGGGTTTACACCTCTGGCAAAGGGATTCTGCAATCCTGAGGCAGCTCCTCCTGTTCATACATAACCTGCTGCATTTCCTGGCTAATCAGGATCTTCTGATATCCCTCTTGAAATGCCTTTTTACCCTCCTTATACTGTATCTGCCATTTCTTCTTCTAACTCCCTGATTATTGTGAGAGGGGAAAAAAAGCTTTTACATTTTTGTTGAGAAGATGTAAGATTGTTGCTTAGAGTACACTTGTCATTTAGTCTTATCACAACAGTGTAAGCCTCCAGCCCCAACACAGATATATTTACTACATCCAGACTGTGACACATTCTTACAGAAAGGAGTCTCTAACACATCCACCCAGCACTTCTCCCGGCACAGCCCTGCTCTAACCAAGCTGGCTGCTGCACAGCCACCACGTGCTACAGCCCTGAATTTAATGATCCCCGCTTGGAAATCCGGGCTCCTATTCCCAGGTGCCAAACACAGGTGTGCTCCAGCCCACGTGTTTGTTCCCTCTGCACGTGCAATGCACTCCTGGACTTTTCCCAAGCAGCAGCAAGAGGAAAAAGGAGGGTTAACTCACTTGACTCCACACCAGCCATGACCCCACCTGCACGGAGCAGCTGCAGGATAAGGCATTAGATCCTGACAAGTGGATTGCTCCCAGCGAGGAGACAATTCTATTACTCAGAGGAAGGAACAAAATATGTCACTGGAAAGGTTTAAGGGTCACGGAGCAAACATATAAACATTGTTCAGGCACCTATTTATGCACATATGAGCCTAGTGGGATTCACTGAAGCACCTGCATGAGTTAGTTACCTAATCTGTACAACTCATAAAGGTATTCAGAGCCTAATTGCTGAAGTGGTTTTGAAACTCCCTGTAGGCATCAAAAGGCCTTTGTAAATCTGCTCCCCTGTGAAACCAGATTTTTATGGACAGAGACTATAAACACCAATGCACAAATGCCTATTCATGAAGTCACACAATTTTGGTCAGTTCTTAAGGACTCTTTGCATTGTTACAGGTTTATGTAGTCCTTGACACATGTGGGTTCAAAGGAGTCCAGCCACAAATTTGTTATTAATCTGGCTGCAGGTTGTATTGCTGCTTGCACACTTATGGTTTAAACATAATTTTGCCAGAAATATTACTTTATCCTTCAACTCCAAACGTGAAGGCATTCACTGAGACAGTGTGACTGCTCCTGTGTACTTGTAGTTGAGTTTTGATTTAAAAAGCAGGCTTTCCTCTTCACTGGTTACAGCTTTTTATCCCTTACGTGAACTAAATTCCTTTACAAACAACATACATCTTGTACACAACTCCCTGAAAAAAAAAAGAGAATCTCTCCTTTTTCATTGCAGAGATTTGTGTGGAGAGCCTGACTCCATTAATTTCCACTGGATTGACTCTGTGCCATCTGTTTTCTGTGCAGCTGCTTTATTGTGGGGAGAGAGGAAGACAAGAAACACCCTTCTAAGCTCTACCAATGACATCCAGATATAAGACTATAATTGGTGGAAAACCTTCTGAAGTCTGCTCTAATCACAACAGTCAAAGAGATTAGAGTGTGATCTAAAAGAAGAGATGCAGATTAGGGTTTGAAACCTGCCTTCAGACCCTTTCCAGACCTTCAATCCTTAGAAGTAAAATAAATAAGGCCACCGGTGTGAGAGGCAATTAAACTGGAATTTATCCAAATTGTGTTTCTCCCTCTTTTGAAGCACAGAGTAGACAGGTAATAATCCATCCTGCAGCCATCACAGTGCACGTGACAGGAAGGTGACACTGACACGTGCCCACAGACATCAGAAGGGCAGTACATTGAAAACACGATCCTGATTTTGCATGATCTTAATGCCTGCTCTTACACCAATGATTTTACCAACATGTCTGCACAGAAGCAAAACAGAGTTCCGTGTAACCATCCACAGAAGGGAATACAGCCTCCCAATTTCTAGAGGGTGAATCATTTCTAAACCAGAGCTGGGAAACCAATCCCCCAAAGCAGTTACACAACTGCAGTGCAAAGGTGTGTTCTACTCATGACAGGTAATACGTCACTACCACATACTTTGGTCTGGTTTTTATTCGTGCCATGGTGTGCAACTTCTGGCACGCTGCTTCTGTTAAGTGTACTTAGGACTACTAATAAAAGTGCCTATTTCAGGATTATCCTCAGCATCACTCATTCCGTGATCTAAACCCCACTGCATCTTCATCTTAATACTGCCAGTAGCTTCAGTCACATTTGTAAATGTGTTCTTGGTCCCAGAAACAATTTATTTGTGCTTGAACTCCTTGTGATAAGAGCGCTGCCTGTGCAGGATTAACCGATGCTCCCCATGTATTTATGACTCGGGTAACTTGTTTTTCCCGGCTTTAATAAATAATGAAGCCCGGATGGTTTTTCAAGTGGGTTTTCGCTCTCCTGGAGCCGCGACGTGGGCCGGAACAGAGCATTGATGCCAGGCAGAGGTAGAAGCTCATTCCTGTGCCTCAGTAATTCTCAGCAGAATGCACCTACGAGAGCCCTGCTGCTATAAATACAGCAGCAGCCTGGCGAGGAGCGGTATGGGAAACGCGGGCTGTGGTGCCGCATCTCCGACCGCGCCGAGTGCCTTTGGGGGCTGCCATCTCCTCCCAGAGCTGGGCACCCTCTGCTCCTGCTGCGGCAAATCCTGCTGAAAGGCAGCTGGGGCCCTTAAGTGAAACGAAGCTTGACGTGTAGATAATGCCTTCATAAACCAGACAGCAGCAATTAAGTAAGGACGCACCCTTCCCATACAGGGCTGTCAGATCTGCTGCTCGCTGCAGAGCTGAGGATGGATTTTGCTGTTGTTAGGGAGCAATGATTACAATCTTTGTCTACTACACGTTCTGAAGGAAGCAATCCTTTTCTTCTGAGCAGGATGTTCATTGTGACTTACATCAACAGATCAATAGAGAGGTGGGAAACGTCCTCTGAGAACCTACATGTTCACAAAGATGTTTTCCAAAGGTTTTTCAGTTTCACGCTTACATTTTCTTTGCTTATTGTCTCCACAACTTTGTGGTCAATAAGTTTAAACTGGTGATGGCCTAACAACCACCCTGCTCCCCCAAGACAGTCATCTGTATGGCACTGCTGGAGCTCTTTAAACAATTTTGTTTGATTTTCAGCTGCAGAGACTGTTGATGAAAAACTGAAACTCTTCTTTGAAACTTTGTCCCTGAGGTGCACGTAGTCCTGTGTGACCCTGTCACGCTCATTCAGCTTAAAAGCTCCCTCCTCTCTGCAGACTTCAGCAGCAAGCGATTAGCAGAACAGAATATACCTGAGCTGACACGGCCCTGCTACCTCCCATTTCAGACTTTCACAGTTTTCAGTGCATTTATCTCAACTTTCATCAGGAATGGTGAAGTCTCAGTGCCTCAGTGGAGGCACACACAGAATTAAAGCAGACTGGAGCAGAGAGAAGAATTCAACCTGAGTCTTCCCGAGGCTCTTGCTCACACCATCCCCAGCAAACAGCCACTGCAGTGAAGCAGCACAGCCCACCTGGGCATTAACAAAATCTGGACACACTTAAAGGGAGAAGGGAATTTTTACTTCCCCATGTTCATTTATGCAGCCATTTTAGACTTAATCCTAACCTACCTATATTGAAAACAACACATATTTGTGTGTGAATGGGACTTCATCTCTGAGTGCTTTAAAATGCTTATACATTAGATATTTACATGTTGTACATGCCAGAGTAATACTATATTTACCTCAAACATTAGAAACCCAAAGTGTTTCAGACACTTAAATAGGCGCCTTAAAGCAAACAATGTAAACACCTCATAAAAGCAAATTTCCCAGTGTTGGCAAATAAGGAAGCTACAGGGAGAAGACAAACAAAACACAAGGAAGAGCCATTGCAAGAAAACAGCAAACGAATAAAACACAACTAAAATTGTGCCATAAAAATTCAGGGGCCTCTTTTAATGGGTCCTGTCTTCCTTGCCTGCTTACCACAGAGAACCACATTCCATTCTTAATTACACCAGTATAAATCCAGAGAAACTCTATTGAAAGGCTGAGCTCACAAAACCACGTCTGAGAGCCAACATAACTGCTCTTCCCATCTATCTCCTCCTTTTTCTGGTTACATACAGCCCACATATTGATAGGTCAGGCTCAGGCTCTCAGAACCTCTGGGGCTAGCTTACTCCAGGAGGAATAATAAAATTAAAGCAGCAGCTTGAGGAGCACAACGGCTGCCTATTTATTGCAGAGGTTGGACCAAAGCACAGCCATTGCCATCAGGAAATGAGAGAAGCCAGATTCCTGTCCCAACTGCTGTCCCAACACCCAGCATTACCTGTGAACTGCTTTGCCAGAATCAGGCTGTTTTGCTCCAAATCTTCCTCCAGGACAGATGTGGATACGTGGAGGGTGAAGGCTGAGTGTCCTGCCACAGCTGTATGGAGGGAAACTGCTTCTGTGGGAAGAAGGAAACCACTTTGGGCAGGGAAAGCTGCAGGTGTAGGAGGTTGTCAGAGCCGAGGCACAGCTGGGGACAGAGCTGGGGATGCCCCCAGGGTGCAGCAATCACCAGAGCCTCCTCCTAAGGGTGAGATCTCATCTCACCCACCCAAACTGGCAGCAGAGAGAGAACCTTGGAGGATTGGTCCCACTTTTGGAGGATGCAGTGGTCAGGGAGGAGATGGGTTTATAAACATCTCTCATTTCTGTGCTGGATCCTGCTGAATTTTAGAGGCTCTTTTGGTGACTGCAGCATGCTCATGAGTGGGCAGGTCCCCTCAAACTTGTGACCAACTTCAGGAACCCCTCACAGCTTATAAATGTGCGTTAGTGGCATTGAATGCTAACTGAAACATGTGTATACAAATATAAGCTTTTATATGTGTAAACATATACGTAAATGCATCATATGCCTATGCAGGCTATTAATTTTTATATATTTTCCTTAAGTTTGATCCAACAGAGCAAACAAGCAGAGGGAAACAATCACATGGGCCTGTGCTGTTTATATACACATCCTCACAGTGTATTTTGGACATGTTAGGTTAGGGAAAAATACTTACTGCAACACGGAGAGGAACAACACCCCAGAAATGTTTCCCCAGGCTTACAAGGTGCCTCTGTGTTATGCAACATGGCAGCATTTCCTGAGTCCTGGGAGCTCCTGCAGGAGAGACATTTCCATTTGGAATTGTCAGGGTCTGTTTTATGCCAAACTGACTTGATCCAAAACATTTGCTTAGTAAGTACAGTTTCAGTGGCTGTACCGTGCATATTAAAAGGGCCACTTTATTATTACGGTGGCAATAAAAGCAATGAAGAGACTTTATGAGCAACAAGAAATACATAAAGGCTGGGTGCATCTGGACTTTGAATAATGCATGAAATCCAAATTTTAAGACTGGCTTGTAAGATCAATGCAGTCCCCAAAAGTAAGTGGAATTGCCTGATCATTCTGGCTTGTTGATCTTCAAGGGTATTAGTGCAAATACTCTGGTCCAAGATACTGCCTTTCTCCACCAAACCTCTTCTGAAACAGTCGATATTTCGGTGAATGTCAAGCTTCAGTGAGACTATCACAGGCTACCCAGGCAGCTTTAAATCCTTCCACACAGCTTTCAGAGAGTGAAACACAAGCGAAAGAAGCCCCTTTTTGGTCATGCAGCTGAGCACCACAGAATCCCAGAATCCCAGACCAAACCTAGGATGCTCTGGCCTTGCTCCAGGCTGCCAGGCACCCGTCCCTGCCTCACAGGTAGCTCCTTCTTCCAGCTGATGACAAACAAAATGCAGGAATAGTCTCGGTTTGGGACATGTCACCCTCTTAGCCACCTTGAATCCTGACTGCCACTGCGAGGAATACCAATCCCTGCTTTCCAGCAGGATGCTCCAGCTCAAAGTTATTGCTCAGAAAGGGGTGATACTGCCTTTTACACTCTGAATACTCTTCTGGGGGGAACATGGGTCCCTTCTTTTATTATTTGGCTGTGGGTAGAAGAATGGGGTGATCCTGGAGCTGTGAACTGCATGTTTACCAGGATTAGACATGCATGCATATCCATTCCTCAGGCTTTCATAAGTGGTATTCAAAATGCTTAGGTCCACATCTAAAAACGAAAAATAGTAATTAAGGGAAAAACTCTCTATAACTCTTATTGCCTGTGGCCAAAGAACGAGGATTATAAATTTACTTTAGGATCAAGTATTTAACAGGGGGAAACTTCACAACCGGTAATTGCCAAAAGGAATCTCTTCATCCTCTAACCTGTGCTGCTCACTGAGTCAAAGAACTAAGTGATTGCCTCAGTAATGGGCAATCAAGCCATGGTCAGGCACTAAAACCAAACCAGGAATGGGCTTTAAACAGTTGGTCGTAAATGTAAAAATCAGAGGCCCGTGGGTCACCGGGGATGTAAATGGTGTTGTCTGTCCTGGAGGGGTTTAACTCCTTGAAGTTGCTTCTAAGGAGAGAGCAAAAGGAGTGTGGTGGTGCTGGGCATGTGGCACACAATGCTCACTTTTTCCAGATCAGTTGGATGAAAACAGCCATCAATTATCCTGCCCTCCCTGCTCCCAGCTGAGAGCTGCAATCCTGAGCTGCACCTGATGCCTTTCTGGCAGATCCAGGCATTAATCTGTGCGCTCCACGGGCCTGCTCTGGAGGTCCCAGACATCAGGAGAAACACTTCTGCAAAGCAGGTCCTGAGCAAAGGGCTGTCATTTAGGGTGCTGGGAGGTGGCTGTTGGGAGAGGAAGGGCAGCCCATGGCCAGGGTGCTGCTCTGGGGCTGGTGGGACCAAGAGAGACAGCAGAGGGGTGTTCAGAGGACCCACTCAGCAGGGATTAAGTTCTGGGGGCTTCCTGGATGCTACATATACTTCCACGGAACCCTCAGAGTATTTCTAATCCCCACGTGGTGCTGCAAGTGCCTGAGGAGCACTGAGCGAGTGCACCAAGGGGCTGCCCTCTGTGATACCAGTGCCTGGGCTCTTGGGGAGTGAGGGGTGGAGAGGTGCAGAAGTGCTGAGATTGCTTTATAAATTATTGCCTGTGTTCAGTCGACACATTTCAAGCTTCAAGAGAGGGATAAGCACTACTCATAGGGTTTAAACTGTAAATCTTTAAAAATAAATCCTTGAAAACCAAAGAAAGGCAACGCCAGAACCAAAACTTCCCTCACTTCATTTATATTTTACAATAGTTCAGCTTGTCAGTAGGATATAATTTGTGGTTCCCGCTCAGAAGATGCTCAGAACTGCCACAAAACTGCCAAAAGACACCAACTTCTGTTTTATTTTGTCCTTGCTGCTCTATACCTTTAGAGTGGGCCAACAATAAACTATATTTAATGTAAAGTATTAAAAGTGAAGTTCTCCCCAGGCTGAAACCCAGAGCGTGGACTTTCAGGTCTTTGTGGACATATCATAAATCAACTGTGAATTAAACCTGTGTCAAAACATAGGATAAAGTGGCTCTTCTGGTTGCTGCTATTGTTCTATGTTGTACAGTATAACGTGACTGGTTTCAGAATTGAATTTCCTGCTTTGCTAACAAGTGTTTCCCATTTGGGAATGATGCCCATTAACAGAGATACTTTTACACAACAGCTCACACAAACAGCTGCAGAGCGCTGAGTTTTCCATTGTTCACAGTTTTATAGATTTACAGATTTTAGGTTCATTAGATCATTGTTGCTGATTTCCTCTGTATTGCACATCTTAGAGTCACTTTAGAGAATAAACACTTTGTAGTCGTGCAGTTGTGACTGCTCTTTATAAATTCCATGTCCATTTCATAAACAAAAAGCCCCCAGAAATAAAAAATAATTGAAAAAGTATAATTGGCTATGGGCTCAGCACAAAATGTTAGGGGAACATCACAGTTGATGTGTTGCTGGGTGGGAAGACCCCAGTATTTGGGAACACTGGGTGTGTGATAGGTTGCCACATGTCTGCACATCCATCTCTGAGATGTGTTTCCTTCCAGCCACTGCTTGCTTATACTTCTGCTGAAAATACCTGGGGCCAAATTTCCATTAAAAATTTCAAAAATCCAGGAGAAAACTTTGAGGGAAACGGCATTTTGATATGGAAATAGTGTTTATTTTAGTCACTGCTGCTATCTCCTCTATACATCAAAGGTTATATTTTGCAAGATGCTGCGTAACTTCCACCTGAAAAAGATGTATGTGCAGATAAGTACAAATAGATTTAATTACCCAGCTGCAAATATTCGCTATTCACAAGCCAAAATGCTGAGCAAAATGCAGGTGGCCAGATTTGGCTGGGGAATTGCCTGTGAAAAGAGCAGTCCAGCACATCGCTGTTTACCTGGGCACTGCACTCCTCCCTTTGCTGTTCCTCCACATCCTGGGATGTGCTTTGGAAGGCAGAACATCCAGGACACCAAATTAAACCCCAGGGAAGGAAAAGAGCTTTTTTTTCCATGTGTTTTCTCTCTCTGAGGGTGAGTACATAACCTCAGCTCACGCTGGTGAGTGCTCAGTCAGGGAGGACTCCACTGCTATCAATGCAGAAATCATCAAAGCTGTTCATTGCATGGACACGAGAAACTGAATTACAGCTGTAATTTGTTAGTGTTTTGGGGAATTTTGCACAAATTTCTTGCATATGGATATCAAAGACCATGCACAGATATTTGTTTATGCAGATGGAGAGGCAAATTAAGCTCCCATCTTTGGCAACTGCCCCTTTAGTATAATTCAATTCTTCCAGATCACAGGCACACACAGGTTACTAAGGTTAGGAGAGAGGACTGACATATCAAAGTCCTGTGTTTGCAATAAACTCATTCTCTACTACACAACGTTTTAAGCTAAAAAATTCCTCAAATTTAGCCCATTATATTTTCATGACATAAGAAAATGCAGTGCAGTGATTTTATGGTGTGGAGACAGTGAGGAGCAGCATCCCATATCAGCTCAGCCTTTTGCTGCCGCAGCAGTGCACTGCTCTGAGTAAAACAAAACAGATCAGGTGAAGATTTCAATTGGAGTTAATTTTCATATCAGAACACATCCCTTTGCCGAAACGAACGAGTTTTCATTTGAATGCAAGGGGGTTTGGTTCTTTTCTGCCAGGTTTTCCCTGACTGCCAAGGTGCTGACGTGCCCAGTGGAGCAGTTCCCCACCTGCAGAAAGCTCTGCCCAGGCATCCCTGCTCACCCTGCAGCCTGGAGGCCTCAGCTCCAGGAGCTTTCCTGTGATGCACACCCTGAAGGAGCCTGAAATTTTGGGTATCCAAAACCTGGGTGCCTCGAGGGTTGTCAGACTTCGAGGTCCATCCCTTGTGTGCCAGCCCAGGTCGCTCCCTCCAGCCGGGGTTAGCTCTGCAACAGCAAGCGAGCACACTTTGAGCTATCCACATTAATTCCTACAGGATTTTACTTCTAGTAGGAATTCTTCTATGCTCATTGGTCTTATTTTGATTTTGACCAGAATTTTTTCAACTGCCAGAAATGGAGAGAAAGGGATTTTCCAAGCTTACACCAGCTCTGCCTTTGATTTTTAAAAGGACTTGCTCATGTCTCTTCACACTTCGCCTGGTCAGTCTTTTGTTTTGGTGTATCCTCATTGTCTGCTTTTCCCAATTGCATCCTGCTTCCAATTGTCATTTAAATTAAGCTCAAATCTCCATCCCAAACACAAAGACTCCTCTTGCCCTCTCCACTGCTCTCATTTCCCTCCAGCCCCAACTTTTCTTTTGTTTCTTTAGCTGCAAAATAGTCTCAGAAATCAGTCTGCAGCTGAAATTCAATTCTTTTGGATGTCTCCTCTTCTGGTCTGGGGACTCTTGGATCCCCTACTTCCCTCTTGCTTCCAGTGTCAAATCTCCAAACTTTCTTTAAGCCCTTATTTCTTAGAGTGGAAAAGAAAAGAAAGTCAAGCAAAGGAGCATGCTCTTGAATAGGTCATTCTGTTAGCAGAAACTGATGGCAAGAATAAAAATAAATCTCATAGCTCTGACACTTACTCATTTTAAAAGGACCGATGGGAGACAGGCGTAAAAAACAAAAGCCTAAGAGCAGATTTGAACAAGAGGGCGAGCAGCATAGATCTGAAAACCTAATAAAGTCTCAGCCAAAACAATTTTAGAGAGGAGAGAGTTCCAGCCAAAGGGAGCAGAGGTTTGACTCAGGCTGATTAGAAGAAACAAATAGGGGCACAGCCATCCCATGAAAGGAAAAGTTCCTGAGTCAGCACACAGAGGGGTGAGACCATGAAAGAGGAGCACAAATAACCTCGTAAATGGTGTGTGCTTAATCTGGGCATTCTTGTTTCAAAAAAAAAAGAAACTGCAAAAACAGATGGAATCCAGGGAAATGCCAAAAAAAGGAAAAAGATGAAAAGAGGTGGAGCTTCAGGAAAAGGAGGAGTTCAAGATTTATGCATTTCTGTAACAGGAAAAGAAAAACAAGAGGAGGTTTTCTTATCAAATAGAAGATGCTGCAGTCTAGGCCAGACAGGTGATCTTGTTCAGCATTCCCCATAATGAGATGATAGTGAAAATAATGCAAAATAATAGGATCCTTTGTTCCCTAATGTGTAATGAATCTATAGAATGTATGGCAACTGGATTTAAGGGGAACTATACATTGGGATGGACCAGCACCATTATCAGGAGTTACACATTGATTTCAGTCACAAAATGAGCATTCTTGTGTGTTTTCAGGCTTTTTTTAAAAACCCATTTGCAAACAAGACCATGAGGATGTTAATGAATTGCAAAGTAAACCAATTAATTAGTCTGGAGGGAAGAGTAATAAAATATAACCTGTTCCAGTACACTATCAAACTCACAGATTAAAACAGGCACATCTCAAAGAGTTGAAATGCTGTTGATTGAGGCTGGAGGAAAGATTTCCATTGACTTTCATGGGTGTTGGACCAGCCTTTAGGAGAAGATGCAATGATCCCATTTCCTGGCAAACATCAGGTGCCAAGTGTGGGAGAGACAAACAAAGAATGAAAAGTCATTCAAAATAAAAATCATCCTAAAGGAATATTAAAAAAAAAATATATCTCAAGTATGCAATTGGATAAACAAGGTATCTAAAACCTGCAGGAGAATTATCTGCAGTTAAAGAACCACCTAAAGAAGAAATTCCCTACTCTTTTTAAAGTCAGCTCCAGTTAGCTCTTAAAGTTTCTATAAAGCACAGTTCAGGGGGTTTCTGAGATGTTCAATTATACTTTCAAAATATTTAAGATTCATTTCCTATTAAGTGCCAAACTACATCTCAGGAAAAAAAAAGATGTAAATTCATGGTGGGAATTTAAGTAATGCATTCCATGAGGGAACAGCAGAGTGCCACATTTCTTTAAGAGTGACATATTAACCTCCTCATATCAGTATGTTCAAAGGGAAAAAAAAATCCCTTCACTCGAGAAGACCAAAAAGCCTTATTTTTCCCCCTTACTGTTTGTTTCCATTTTTAAGATTCCTATAAAGAAGAAAGCTTAATGCATCCGTGGGAGGGGTCTAGATATTTCCATCTCAGACTTTGGAGGGAACTGGCAAAACAGCCTGCTAAAACTGGTATGAGATGGATGAGAAGGAGAAGGGCACATAAAATATCTTGGGGACAACAGTAGGTGTTTCCATTTAACCCAGGATAGCAAACCTTCAGTCACATTTGGCATCCAGAATCATTTTGGATGCTACCAAGAGGAAAGAATTACTATGCTTAGAAAACACGTGTCTTTGCCACAGCAAACCAAAAGGGTTCCCCATTACTGGTACAGCCTCTGCTTGAGGCTCAGAGCTAATCAAGGTGGGAAGAAGCATTTTGTTGAGTGGAAAACAGAAAATGCAGCTAAGATTTACTAAATATAGCTCATGCCAGACTCCCCTGATATTTTGCTTGGAAACAAACCCCCCAAAGCAATAGATTAAGTAGTGCAAGGCAATGCAGCTGATCTGATTTATCCCTCTGTCTGTGAAGCAGCAGGTCTAAGGTGTTCTGGATGCTGGGGGAAGTGGGCAGCTTTGAAGTGGTGCTGATTTGTGTGACTCAAGGCAGACACAAGGGGAGGAGGGAGACTAAAAATCATGCCTGCCATGGGTCCTGCTGAATTTTCCTATTAATGATACAGACACAAGGAGGAGAAGTGTGTGGATTATATTCCCTAAAGAGACATGTCGGACAGTCCCACCACCACGAAATACAGGAAGAGGGCTGGAGGACACCGGGGCTGAAGGAGATAGAAAGAAATTCAACCTTCTGCAAGGGCACATACATGGAAATTAATAAAATCTTCAGCTAATAGCTAGAGGCTGCTCTTTTAAGTGTTTCATGCAAAGGCTTTCCTAGCGCAAGACGAGAGCTTGGTAATGAGAGCACATTCAGGGTGCCTGCAGCTGCCATGGCTGGCTCCTCTCCACCACCTTCTCCCTCTGGCCCCATGGCCTCTCTTCCTCTCGTGTGGCCTGAAATACATTTTGTTCATGATCAAAGCAGAGTTTCCTCTTACCATTACACCTGCTGTATCCCTCTGTACGTGTCAGAGGTGAGTGAAGCACAGAGCTACATGTCCTTAGGAGCAGCTACGGCTCCTCACTTTGCAGCCTCTGAGGAAGGGATCGGGATGCTCATTTTTATCTGCCACCCCTCACCTTGTTTCTTTCCCTTCTCCATGTCTGTCCCCACTGATATTTGCTGTACTGTTAGTCCAAAAGGAGGAAGAGAAAGCGGCCCCTGAGATTAATGTGTACCCTTCTGGAAAGGAAAGGATGTGGTTTTGCCTCTCAGACTCGAGATGGAAGTCAGGCACAGGTTTCCAGCTTCCCAGGCGTGTGTTTCTGCTGCTCTAGAGACTGTGGTTTCAGCCTCCACTTCCTGCTCCATCTGCTTTCTAACCTTGGCATTAACAGCAAGCAGGAGTCTTTTACTCAAAGGTGACAAATGAATTCTGGAAAGGGGTTATTGGCTCTGAATCCCATTTTCACAGCATCTCCTATCTCCTGGATGTGGGTCAATGCTAAACCCTGGATGTATGGAGGATTTCAAATACACCCATCTCTTTAGTATTTCCTAAGGCAGGCTTAAGTGTTCCCTGCTTTACTCGCTGCCTGCTTTGAATCTCATTCTGAGGCACTTAATCCTCTCCATTCACCCCAGAGGGAATTCAGGCATCTCGCTCAACTCTGTGAACTCTGCTCCTGGAACGAGGCCACAACCAGCAGGCATCGCCCCGCTCCAGAATGCCCAGTCCTCTTTATGGGGCCAAGTTTTGGGATCTAACAGCACTAATCATCTGAGGGGGCTTGTACCAACCACTTGCCTGACACTGCTCTGCTGTTGCCTTGGCACCTTGGATTCAGCTCCCGGTGCAGAACTGTGGGATAAGTACTTTTCTCCATTGGAAGCTGCTCATCAAATCATTTAACCCAAGAAACGTTCCAAAAGGAGCAGCATCCTGAGAGGGAGAGGAGGAACAGGAGAGTTTATCTGTGCTAGAAACAGGTTGTGCAGCCCTGAAATGATGAGGCTTTTTTGTTTTCCTCTCATAATTCCAAGTCTAGATACTTTGTAAACAAGGGATTCCTTGTGTATAATTTTAAGGAGTGGGTAGTGATTCTGCAGGTGTCTGAGAGAGGACTGTCTCTAAGCAGGAAAAGGAGGTTACTCTCCTTTGGATAATTTGGATCCTGGCATGGTTTCTGAATTCAGGCAGACAAACCACAGCAACATGAAACACAGTCAGACAGGACAGCAATCTTAGCAATACTTAAACCAGTTCCTTCCCCACAGAAAGGCAAGCATGTGCTTTTCAAAGAGCATAAAATTTAAAGCAGCCTTGGAGAGGAGTCTCAGATGACCCCACAACATCACCTCATCCAAGTGAAATACTGTTCAAGACATGGATCACTACAGCCTGAAGGCCGTGCTTTCCATGTCTGAGACCTGGCAGCAAGATGACCAAGTGCCCCTGTCTGCTCCCCCATCTTCCCCACAGCAGCCTTCCTCTTCACGTCCCTTTCACTGGGCTTTTCAAGGATATATATTTTTTAAAATTATTGTTCCCTTTTCTGGAATCTTTCCCCTCTCATGAAGGTTTAACTGCTTATACTTTTCCAGAGCAAGTACCTGGCTTTCATGTGGCACGGGTGCTGTGCCAGGTGAGGAGTGGGAGTGTTGTCCTTCCCTGCACCCCTTCCCACTGTCCTGGCTTTGGGTCCTGGCAGCACAGCAGTGGTTTTCTGGCAGAGCACTTGGTAGTGTCTGTCAGCTCATGAGCCCTAAGAATCCTCCCTTTTTCAGGGCTTCTGAATGTTGTAATAATTGCTTTTCCACCTTCCAGAGCATCTCCTTGTCCCTCAGTTAACTGAGCTAGGTGTAAGTGCCAGGGACCCATCTGGGTGAATGGAGCAGGACTGAGGCTGAATAGAGAAAATCCTGGGAGCTATTGATGCAGTTGATGTCCCAGCATATTTCACCAGGCACCCTTTTAACACCTCCCAGGAACGCACTGGTGTCCACTGAAATTCAGCACTGAAGTTTTGAAAAGGTTTATTTAAACCAATTTTCCTTGGCATTTACTTCACAAGTTATAAAAAGCCTCTCTTTTGCTTCAGTAGTTATACTGTGTATGTTCTCTTGGACTTTCATACCCATTCTCTCTTGTTTGGATGCCAAACAAATTTATCTCCAGCTTTCATCTACTTCAAAAAGGGTTTTTTGTTTGCTTCTCTTATGTCTGCGGTGCATATCAAAACTGCAGAGGCTTATCAAGTGTTAACAGTGTTTATCTCCAAATTTTACAGTTGTTTTCAGAAACATTGCAATGTGTTTTTCTCATGTTCAGCCATATTTCATTAAGAGAATGTTATGGCTTTTATAATCTTTGAGTGCTAGTTTTAAGATAGATGTATACGAATATCTGTCACATTTAATTATCTCCTCCATCAAATTCAGTAAGTGGCCTATTAAGAGCGAAATGACTGGTTCATATACTCATTAGAAAAGGGAAATTTCATGGTGCAACAAAGAGGAAGCGAATTTTTTATTTCTGACTCTACAAGAAGAAATGACAATGCTTAAAAAGGAATGTTTAATCTCTTCTGCGAGCTAAAAGGATCCAGAAGGTTTGCTTTTTGCTATTGGTATGAGTTGTAGATCCTTTGATTACTGGTTGAAATCCAACTCTGTTTATGGAGGGTGAAACTTACAATTAAATAACAAATTGGTGACCTACATAAGTGAGTTGTTTTCAGTCTAGTTTTCAGTGGAGAGGCCACAAAAACCCACTTGAGCTCCCTCTTCCTGATTTTGCACTATGGTTTCTGATTGGAAACGCCTGAACTCGGTGACGAGGCGCCAAAGTAATTTTTCCTTTTGCTGTGCAGTCAAGAACAGCATTCTGCTCCCTGTCTGGACTTGACCTTGAGCAGTGGAGAGGGCTAGCTGCCTTTCTGTCCACTCAGTGGGCATCCTGTGATGGGTCTCTGTGCATGAGAAGCAGAGCTCCCTCGTGCCACAGAGTCACGGCAGCCCTGCTCGTGCTGCTCTTGATCCTGGCACCTCTTCCCCTGAGAGATGCTGGCCCTTCCTGCCTGTGCTGAGCTGTGCTGCTGGCTGTCCCTGAAGGACACAGCAGAGGAGGCTTTGGGGACACCACTGATCCTCTGCTGCACCTCCCCTTGCAGTGCCATTCCTCTGGTTCCACGCTGCCTCTGGCATTTAAGGTCTGGACCATATTATAGCTGGGTGACTGGGTCTTTTTGTCTTCCAGCACTTGCTCTGCCTCACCTCAGAATCTGTCCATGTGTATGAAAAAAGAGGAGATGATGGCCTTTTAATGGCTAATGTTCATTTTATAGAAGCCATAACTGAAGTTATTAGCATTTTCCACTCCAGGTAGTCTCAGCTTCAGCCCACAGCTTCTTATGACTGACCCCAAAGGAGAGCGGTTGGCTTGTCACTTTATTATTGTTGTAATCTGGTTCTTTTCCAGGAGGCTGAGTTGTTCTATTGTTTTCCTACACTTCCACTTCTGCTTTCCTTACATCTGGTACACCTCTGGAAATACCCCGGGTTCCTCCAAACTCCTCTTGTCTCTGTTAAAAGGATTCAAGGACAGACCAGGGACCTGATCTGGCAGCTGTGGAGGTGGCTGGGGAAGAGAGGCACGGTGAGATCAGCAGTTCTGAGGTGGGTGAGAGGAAAACAGACACCTTTAGCCTCATTTATGTCAATAATGTCCCTCCCCTCCTTCTTTTACTTTTAAGGCCTCTGAAAGTTTAGATGTAAAACTTCCATTTTGGCCTGTCTGGTCCCCAAAACTCCTAAATATTCCTTTTTCGTGGGACTGGTTTTGTGCACTACGTGGTGACGCTTACCCACCATTTTCTTTATCTCCATGCTGTGATAAAAATACAGCTAAAGATAGCTAATTGCATCCATATCCTTCTTTTATACTTTAGTGTTCTTCTCTTCCTCCTGATCCCATGGCCCAGTAATCCCCATCTGTCCTTCTGTTCGGTCCCTTGGCATCATGCTGCAAGTACTTCTGCAGGCAAAAAAAGTCCCTTTGCAGTTTAGGCATCTAGGCTAACAGGATCAAGCAGCAGTTCTGCTGCTGAAAACAGTGGATACTATTTTTCATCATCAACAACAGTAAAGTGTGTTTTCAAGTATTAGATTTGCTGCTGAGTGTTGGATTTATAACCTTAGAAAATCAGGATCTGAGGATGTACATACATTATCTACAAAGAGCATAGCTATCTGTAGTAATAGGGAGATTTTTCTACAGATAGCTCATAGTGTGAGACTAATAAAGGTTTCATATAACAAAGCTACACGAGGCTTTAAAGCCAGATCTCAATACAAGTCCTAATTTATATTTCACATTTAAATAAATGGCCAGATTTGCAGAAGTGTTAGTGACAAAGTTTGCCTTTTTTGGGCTCACGAGCTGGGTTCAGATGTGGGAATATGGAAGATAAGAACATTTCCTGGGAAGGAGAGCCTGCTTGGCAGAGCAGAGAGGCTGCAACAGGCAAGAACACCCCAGCTCCTTCCCATTTCCCTTTGCTCTCCTGAGTATACAATCCCCCCAAAGCTTGGTTAGTGAACATAAAAAAACCAAATCAGGTGGAAAGGTTTAAGGTTTTAAAAAGTCTGTCCTACCGTCTCCTCTGTAATTTTTTTGTGTGTAAAAAAACCCCAACCAAACACCAACATCAACCCCCCCCCCCAAAACCTAATGAAACCTCCCCAGCAAAACCCTTCAAGCTGTCTGACATATTTATTTAGTTCTAAACACACCTCTTAACTGCTTAAAAGAAATTAGACTATAAAGATTTGTATAGAAAATCTACCTGCTGCTTACCCTGATAAAGCAATACCTCTCTGCTTGCAGGTGTTCCACAATCTGCTTGGAAAATCTGTAAAACAAGCATCACGTGCCATATTTATCTAACAAGAGGGAGAAACAGCTACATTCTTTGATTCCTTTATTGTTTGATCATTTGATTACTTTGCAAGCTTTACACCATATGTTGCTAATTGACATACAAAGGATGTGTGCTCTGTTGTCCTCATTAATTTGTAGAAACTAAATATTTTGTCTTCCACTTAAACTCGCTAAGATCCAGTCTCAAAAAAAATCCATAATTAGGCTCCTACTGCCTGCGGAGCACAGCAAGGGTGTCCTGGCACCATCAGCTGGGGAGGAGGAGGAGGAGGAGAAGGGAGAGAAGAACAAACTGTGTGAGTGAAATCTTCAGACAAAAGAGATATTGGCACCAGCAATTACACTTTGCAGTGTCCCGAGCTAATGGTGCTTTGGAAAATCAAATAAACTCTTAATATACTCCTTTATAATGAAGATGTTGCTGAAAACAAACCATCCCAGCTCAGGGGAGTGCAAAGGACTGGACCTGCAGCCTCCAACGTGGTTTGTGCTGGAAGGACCCCACAAAACCTCACCCCAACCAGCCCAGCACTTCTTTCTTGTCTGTATTAAGTCTGGTACTGCAAAGCAGAGCCCCTGACACAGGTAGGACTCCTCGGTCCCTTCAGAAGATTAATTAGAGCAAGGTTGAACAGACATGGCCCCTTCCCCATTACTTTTGCCAGAGCAGAGGGGAGCCTGGCAGGCACAGCACTGCCATGGAGCCTCAGGAAGCTGCTCTTCTTCTTGCCTTAAATCATGTTGATTCAGTGGCTAGTTTAAAAGGCCACAAGTCTGGGCTGCCAAACAGCTACCCAAGCTCCCCTTTTGCCCCCAGCACTATGACTTTCCCCCACACGTCTCTGGAAAGCCTGAATTCCTCCTCCATAAGAAATTCGATATCTCTGTTGTGTTACAAGGCCTCGTTAACATGAGTAAAATCCCCTCGTGAAAGACACCGTAGAGCAACAGAATTTTATCTTTTCCCTTTCTAGCAGCGATTCCTTTTCCATTCCTGTCACTCAGTGGAATGAACTTGATATTTATTTAGAACCTGAAAATTCAGATTTACTATGCAGAAAACTCTGCGGAGTTGGCAGCCCACTTTTCTTCTAGAGGAACTCAGATGAATGCTTGGAGACACTCCACCATCTTCTCCAATACAAATTCTGGGTCGTGGCCAATGTCCTTGTAAATTATCATCATCTTTTTATGCCTTAAAAGCAGGAAGTAATCAGCGGTCTGAAAAAAAGGAGAAAATTGACCGCCTATCTGACTGACCAGATATATATCCAGAAAAAGAACTGAACACAGCAAAGCAATAACAGAAGTTGATCAATCTTATGTGCTGTGGCACTCACAGATGTATCCTCCCAAAGATGAATTTTCTGTCACAAGTCCAAACCACTAAAGCATGAGGAATAGCAGGAGCAGATACCACCGATTATAAGAAGCAGGAGTCTCTGATAGTTATCTAAATATCTCATAAAAATGATTATTTTCTGTCTCTAGGCTTGCCTTCCAGGTAGAAATGGAATAGTGCCTCTAAATGTTATTAAGGAACAGATGGGTCTGTACTCCAGATCAGCTTTCCTCCCAATAGCAGCAATGCTCTTCATCATTGAAATGCTGAACATTTGCCTGAAACTCATGAATTGCTAACCAGTGCTCTGCTCAGGACAGGCTTTGTCAGTAGATCTCCAAGAAATAAAACAAAAAGCACTCGGCCCTGCAAAGCCACCCAGACAGATTTTTTGATAGTAGCATGAAAATACAGTAAGAGATCATAATGACTTCTGTGCAGAGAGCCAAATCAGCTCAAGCTTGTGTCAGCTAGAGGACACTGACTTACTTAGTGGCAATAACACACAAACAAAAGCAACAACTGTTGTAGCTGGCACTTGTGCAGAAGTTTCAGCTGTGGCTCTGCAGCACGACTGCCACATCTCTCAGAGGAGCTTGCCCTGGCAGAGAAACCAAAGCCTGTTTTGTCTTGGCACTGCCTCCAGCTCATTACATGTGGTACATGGAAGGAGGAAGGGGCTTTACCAGGTCCCTGGATTTTGGTGGCTGTGCTGCCACTGCATCCCCAAAAGCACAGGCTGTGCTGCATCATCAGGAACCAATACTCAAATCAGAGAAAAGGTGCAGGTTCTCTGAGTTCTCAGAGGTGTTGGTTATCTGAAAACTCCCAGTTTTGGCTTCAAAAATGACTGAAGTCTCTGCAATGAAATAAGGCAAACAATGTCCTTTAAGACAGATGGTTTATACCTGCTTCAGAGGGGACTGTGAAGAAGAGCACTTAGTTCCTCTTGCAAAGTCTGTGGAGATTAATGGAGAAACTCCAACAGGAGTAAATGAGTGCCACTCACAGCTTTTCCCCATTTTATGATCTTTCCATTAGCCCATTCTAAATCTGTAAATTGCTGAATCAGGTTTTTGTCAATTCTGGTAATGACTGTAGCTCCTCCATCACTGGCCAAATCAGGTTAGTTCTCAGACACTTCTCTCAGATGATGCAGAGAACAGAATTTGGTGTGTTGCAACAATGTGCTGCATCTTTGGATGTTGTCCCCTCGTATTTTAACCCTGATGTCTTGTTTCATGACACCTTCTATGACTTTCTTTCCCATCCTCTGTATAAGCACCAGTCTATTTTCTTCCTAGTATTATACAATAGGCTATATTAAATTTACTGGTTTCTCAGTGAGTCTCTGTTTCTAGAAGGAAACCCTACTGGATGTGCTATGGGTTGGGAGGGGGGGGTAGTTTGTGGTCTCTTATCTATGCACTTAAAAATAAACAAATAATAAAAGCCACCCGATCAACTAAACAAATAGATCCCCCCTCCCCTTTATAAACATCCCTGAAATCCAAAGGGTACATTATCCCCCATGCTTTGAAATCAATGGGACAAGTGATTTAGAGTTCAAATTGAAAGCAAAGTCTTGAAGCTACTCAAAAGCCTGGCAGTATTTCAGCCCAAGCCATGAGGTTTTAAGGGCCTCATTCATCCCACGGACATTTTGTGCTGGACACTCCATTACAATTTTTTGCTGTTCTGTTCTTCTCATAAAACTATCCCGACTCCCTCCTTCTATCTGTCTTTAAAAAAAATAAAAAAAATAAATAAATCCAATTCTTCCAGTTAAGTCATTCTTTGGCACTGGGAACACAGGAAGTAATTTCTCACTGTCAGCTGGGAAACCATAAAGTTTGACTGGGTCAAGCCCTTAATCCCTCCTCGGCATCACCGATCGCATTATCACCATTACAGCAGGACTATATATAGGGAGAGGACGGGGAAGATGCTGCTAACACAGTCTTTCACTCCTGAAAAGTGGCCTGAGACAACTTTGCTTTCAGCTCTTAGAGCCGAGGATGAGAATACATCTTTTTGTCCCCAATAACTGGTAAGAAGAGCTTGGGAGAAAAAAAAAAATAGAATTTCCAAGTCCTAAGACCAAATGTTATTCACTGAAATACAGTGTCAGGTAAATAAATGAGCTGTACAGTCTGCAGTATAGACAAATAAAGTTGAAGAGTTGCAGAAAACCCCCAACATTTTGACTTGCAGGGTCCATTTCAGGTCCTGTTATTTCTGTCGTCTCTTTTTCAGTAACTCGGATCCCACCAGCTGAGACTGACAGTGTTTTACACACCACAGATTTTAAATATCAAAATGACAGTTTCTCACATGTTGTTGTCCATCAGTGTGAGCCATGATTGCTGTTTGGAGAAGATGTGATTGCCAACCTGTGGCTGGCGTGATTGCTCTTTGCAATCTGCTGTTCCTGAATGATTTTTTGGGGAGTGTGGGGGAGGTGAGCGGCAGGGCTGGAGTGCACTTCCCATATTAATGTTTCTGTCCTGGTTTCTCACTGGAATGCTTATGCAATTACAGTGTGCTCTGTGTGCATTTTGAGCTATTGGTCTCTTTTAAATATTTTCATACCCATTTTATACCCACTGGCTAATCTGGTAGCTGTTAAGGTCCTATAAGGTGAACAGGGAAAACAGACTATTAATATCCCCACTGAGATAAAAGTTAGTGTGTTACCAATGGCCAAAAATATTTTCCCTGGGATGTTTAGCGTTTTGGAGAAAGAGACATTAAAAATCCTTTTGTACTTGATGAGAAAAGTGGCATTTAAAGGGAATTCACACAGCAGCTCTGATTTAAGACAGTTGCAAGAAGCTTCACTGCTTCCACTGAGCACAGCCCTATTTGTTTCCAGACATTGTCTTGTGTATTGAGTATATATGCAAACGTTGTTCCACCCTCTGACATAACTATATATCTCCAGTGAAAAGCTCGGCTGTAATTGCTGGAAGAACACAGAAGTTATTGGCTCTTTAGTCTGCCTGGTCCAGAGGAAAATGATCCTAGGGAAAATTCTTCTGAACCTTATTAGTGGCAGTTGACTTATGACCTGTATCACAGTAATTTTTACTTGATATGAATAAAATCAATTGTGTTTCTCTCTAGTGCAACAATCCACTTTCGCATTATTTGCATATCTAATCTGGTTTTGGATTGAATTTAGCTTTTGTCCTCGGTGATATTTCATTTAGGTTAGTGCCTCTATGGATCATGCTGTGTTTTCTTTTATTTTGTATCAGCTTTTAATTTGCTGCCTTTCAGATCAATTGATTGTGACTTCATTAAGTGAGAGGGCAAATATTAGCAAGAGCTGTGTTTTCTCCTCTCGCCCTATTTTACTTGTCTCGTCTGTCCTGCCCATGGAGTTTCTCTTGTCTCCACGTTGCACGGTCTGCTCTGTTTCTGTCTCCCTTTAAAGGAGAGCCTCTCCAGACTCCCAGTCACTTTTATTGCCTGTATCTGCACATCGTGTCTTCTCTGAAACAGGGTGGCCGAGTTCATAAAATTTTGCAGAGCCAAGCAGGGAAGGATGTTGTTGCACTGACATTAATGAAGGACCTCATAGGCCAGTGGTTCCTATTCAAGCTACAATGTCACAGCTGAAACAATGTCAGGACCCATTTCACAACGTATTACAAAAGAAAAAGCACACAACAACAAAAGCTCATAACCCTCTGGATGTTGCCCTGAGACCCATTCGCACTGACAGGTTCTGCAGGATATTGAATGTTCTCATCTCACTGAGCAGAAATCATTTGGTGTTTCACAGGGAGGGTTGGGCTTCTTGGAAGCTTAAGCCCCTTTCTGCTGCTGTAAAAACAATTTGAAGAGGAGGTCCAGAGTCCTGGGTAAATGCCAGCTAAATTGAATGAAAACAGCAGAAGGAAATATAAAATTTATTGCATTCAAGAAGTGGATTTGAGCCCATGCCTGGAAAAGAATGTCAATACACATGTATGGAAAGGAATGTATGCTGTGCTCTATAGCAGCTTAGAGCAATCCTTTAATCAGATGTTTTGGTTTACTCCTGAAAAATAATAGATATTTGAATAGCAAAACCCTTCCTCTTTCGAGAGAGTGAAAAAGAGTCTTAATTGCATTGAATATCCAACACTTTTGGTCCATTTGGTGGACAAGATCACTTGTCTCAGAAGGTAACAGGCAGGGCTGCAGTGCCACCAGTTGCGTTTCTGTGCACATTCACATATTGATTAATGTCCATCTTGATTATTTTCAGAGGGCATAAGCAATGTCCTGTAACAAGCACACACTTGCACTAAGTAACTGTTGATTCGTTTTGGACATATGATCAAAACCATTCAGAAGCTTCAAAGCACTTTCTGTTACATTTCTACACTTTTTTCCCCCCTCATTTTGTCCTTGGGGGGAAAAAAAGCAGCAAAGGCATGCAAATGCAATCACACTGGCCTCAGATGATGAATATTAAAACTTCGATAGGTTGCAGCTTTTTTCTGCTTGATGTTGATGTATATTTGTTGCCATGGGTATGTGTGGGCAACGTGTAGGTGGCTTTTCCAATGCTTTGCAGCTCATCAAAAAGTTTATCTGCTTGAAGCCAACAATGATTATTGTGCTTGTCCATGTGATATTTGCTCTTATGTCTTATGTTGTACACTAATTAAACTGATGTAAGAGTGAACAGGTTGACACTGTAAAAGTTAATGGATCTCTTCTTCAGTACTGCAGATGTTTTTAGGGTTACAATTATGGTATTAAGTTTGAATGTCAGGCTGTTTGAACCCTGCTGAGTGCACTGTTCAGGTGCACAGCAAAGCAGCATCTTCCCTGACTCTAGAATATTTCCTTCTTGTCCACAAAGAAATCCACCCCACAAAGCAGGGTAAATTAGGACAGAGTTAATTCTTGAGATGCTCCCAATGACTCTTGTGCTCTGAATTAAAATCAGAATCTGTACAATGTTAATGTTGTAATTAAATTTCATTAGATTTAAAGCTCAACTTTTTCATGGTGAGTTAAAGAACTTTCCTGTATTATTTTATTGATCATTGCAGTAAATTGTTTGAGAAAGTAAGGCTTGAAGGCCAAGATCCTCAAAAGGATACTGAGACTGAAAGGGGCTCTGGAGAATTCAGGTATTTGAGTTTAAGGCTGCTGCTCTCCATCCTCCTCCCTCTCTCCTTACATGCACTTCTGGAGATGCAGAGGAGGAAAAGATGAAGAGAACTGGATCTCCCCATGAGTATGAGCTGGAGTTACTCTGACTGCAATTCGCCTCCTCATAATTGTCTTGTGTGGCTGGACTCCTGGCATGGCCTCTGGAGGGCTTGGAGTGCCTCTCAGGAGCCACCACCCCCTTGGATGACAAGAAATGCCGTCGCATTAGTACAGAGCTGCACACAGGATAACCTGCTCTTCTTACTGGCAGCCCCTGACCTAGCACAAGGCTGTGTGGACTGCCGGGGGTCCCCAGAAGGCAGGTTTTGTGTTAGTGTTGCAGTGTCTTTATCCTGTTGTCTCTCTTGAGCTTAGTTAACTGCTATTTGGACCCTCACTGAACAAGCCTCCTCTTGACACCGGTTGTCTCACCGGCTATTAGCCTGTCTCTAACCTTTGTGTTTACGGGGAAAAATTATGGAGACAAAGGTAACAAGGCAATTTGGGCATCATCTGACAGGTTCTGAGTTCCACAGCTCTCTGGGCAAGGCTGTCGTGGCCCAGGCAGGGAGCAGGGGTGAGCAGTCCGTGCTGATCCCATTTTCACGACTGTCTGTGCTGCCCTCAGAGCGCTGAGAGAACGTGCAGATCAGAGAGGAAGACGGGCTCGTAACCAGCCGAGTCCAAAGGCTTCTGGAGCCAACAGAAATCTTCTCATGGCATTCAGTGAGCTGTGGATCAGGGCAGTTAAGAGAGCTCTGACAAGGGGGCATATGGAGACATTGAGGAGCCACTCCCCGACAGGTTGGATAGCGATGGATGGGGGGAACTTTGCCCAGAAGCATCTCCCTTGTGTAGCACATGCTGCGTTCCTACCTAAAGAAAACAGGTCTATATTCTGTATACGCTCTGTTGACCTCACCAACTAAATCCTGCAGCTCTTCCCCTTGCACTCTTTAATATCTTACTGTACCACGTAGGTGAATTCACAGAAAAAAAAAATACTGTACTTGCAATTAATCAATTGCACCGTGTTGTAATTAAATGACTATATCAAAGAGGAAGAAATTAAAACTGGATCCCTTAAAACAACTACTCAGTGATATAATTACAGCATACCCTATGAGCAAATTAGCTTCTGCCTAAGAGAGATCTGACAAACTAATAAACACCTTGCTGTGTAAATTGAGACCAGGTACATTTTCAGACTCTTAATCACTGAAGCTTACCAGAGAGTGAAATGGAAAATCATTCTTCTTCTTTCTCCTTTCTGAGTGAAACACTCAGTGCTGCTCTTACTTCTTCATATTACTTTGGATAGTTTATTCCATTTGACTTCCTAATATTTTCTATTCTTTCTTATTGTCATCAGGGTATTAACCATAGAAGAAAATATCTAGTTCACATATTCACTGCTTTTTTGGTGAATAGAATTGATTAATAAAAAAAACAGCATTTGGCAATGGTAAAGGTTACGAACATCCTGGCCCACATAACTCACTTATGCTGTTTAGAAAAGAAAAATATTCTGTTAAGGCATCAGGAATCTTGTTGATTGACAATATTCACAAAGCAAAGAATGTTCAAGAGGTAACTTCACATTTTGTTCTTAATATAATCTCAAAGATCCTAATATATGTGAATCATTCTACTAGAGAAAAAAAAAAGTCAAGAAAATGATGAAAAGTAATTATGTTGGGAAGTGAAGGCAAAAAGAGAAAATCAGAGTTCAACAGATCATTTTAATTTACTGTCACAAGAGACATAAAGCTAACAAATGAGAAGATACCATATTCATGTCGAAATGTGCAGTAAATATGACAGTGCATCATAAGAAACGTTCTGATATGATTCACTTAAAGCTTGTTCAAATTAATATACTACTTGTCGAAAATGTGTAGGAGCTGTTAAGTTTATTTTAAGGAAATATATTGACTTTAAGGAAGGAAGAGTCACTGTGACAGACATTAAAACACTTGAGTGAATTAAGGAACATTACACTGAGTGTATAGCAAATGAAGGCATGATATCTCTGGAAGGGTTTTACAGTGTGAGAACTCTTTAATGAGGTATTTGAGCTGCATGGGAGAGCAGCTCTCATAGCCTCTGGAACAAGACTACAAAGAAGATATTGATCTGTAGATGTTATCCCATCGTATCCCAGATTAAAAGATGACAAAATCTTCGGGAGGTAACTGAGAAGATTAACCTGTCAAGGAGACACCCCATAATGAGATTTTTCCAATGTGAGACTTTTCACAAAGGGGAGAGATTATTAAGAGGGAGCACCAGTGTTTAAAGGGGCTTTTAGTGGGAGCTGGTTTGTGTGTGTGTGTGTGCACATGGGTGCATGTGTATGTGCTTCAGGTTGACAGCAAGGATTGAAGTACACAGAGAGAGAACGCTGATCTGTGTGTCAGGACATACAGATGAGAACCCTTCTATTTTTAAAGCTCTTAAGAAAGTCCACTATTCTCTATCCCCATGACCCCAAGCTCCACCATCGCTGTATTAAGCAAAATACATTTTACAACCCCAGAGAGCATTTCTGAGAAATAATCAGCTCTGTGCTTCTGTGACTCGCTGCAGGGGCTACAGGTCAGTCGACTACAATTACCCCTTGTAGTTGACTACTCTTCCACATTTATAGGAACTAAATGGTACATTTAATGCATTCTTAAGGATATCTTTATAGCTATATAGCTGTATCTCTTCATATATCAGTCCTTATCTGGGGTGACTGGCGAGCCTGTCCCCTTGTCTGCTGATCTATCAGAATATTTTTGTCATTAGTGATTTGTGTTTACTGCACATGCAGATTTTGCTCTGATCCTGCAAACCTCTGTGCAGGATCACATTCACTTTTACAGATTTTCAGGCTGCTGTTCGAACAGCTCCTGCCTTGCCTCCCCTGTCCTAGGAAGGCACAACTACACCTTGCTTGTTGCATTTTAATGGTTGCCATTAAAAAGTTATCAATCACTAAGTTCAGACCAAATGTTGCCTTCTGTTTATGGTCTAGCACTGCAACAGCTTATTAATAAAGGCTGATGGACTGACTAAATAAGTTCATTTTCCTGGTGTGGCGGGGCATTTTGTTGTCTTGACTCATCCCTCTCTAAGCAAGAGCTATAGTACAGATCACTCAGCCTTCCTGATGTCTGTGTGCTGTGGGAGCTGTTCAAATGTTTATTGTTGAAACAGCATGAAGGTGCTAGAGAAAGTCTGTTTTAACAACCAGGGCATGTCAAGGAAGTTCCATCAAGGATTAATCAGATCTCTTTGCTGATTTCCTGCCCTGTAATGAAGCAATATAGTGCTGAGTTAACTTTGAAGCTGGGATGATTACAACTCTGTATCTGCCCTCTTGCTCCTGACCATCATTTATACTCTCAAGGCTGAAGTCTATAATTCACACAGTGAATGAGCTTGTGCTGCCTGGGGAGTCCTGACCACTCGCAGATGGCAGTGCTTCCAGAGACACTGCCACGAAGATGGACCTGGAGCAAATCCAGGAGAGTTTATTAATTGATTCTCTCTTTTAGAAAGATTAACACCTTTCTTTGTTCCAGTTTTCCCCTGTGAAAACTCTGTATTTCTACTGGAAGAAGCTCAGAGGGCCAGACCTGAGAGCAGCAAAGAATAAAGGTGCTCAAGCTTCATTTTATGGATGCAAAAAAGACCTGTCAATCTCAAGAGCTACCTGAGATATCTGATGCACTGATGAGGTGTCAGGCCCTTCTAGTTCAGTCCTCTTAAGCAACATGGGAAGGTCACCCTGCTGTGGCACCTTGACAAATGCACAGCCAGTGCAGCGATGAAATTCCTCACAAATTATCTTCAAAATACTCCATTTGAAAGTCTGCTTAGCTCTGGAGCAACGTTTGTGCCAGCCTTGCTTGCTTTCATTTAATTCATCACAGCACTGTTAATCCTCCCTTTGCCTGCCTCTCTGGAAAGAAAGCAAACCCTCCCCTAAATATTGGGCATCCCTATTCAGGATTTCTTTTTGCTTTCTCTGGCAATGAGGTGCAGTGATGTTCTCACCCTCTGTTAGCATTCCCAGGTGGAATGTGGGGTGTCCCCACAGGACATCCATGGGATGTGGAGCTGAGCTCAGAGCACACAGCAGCTCTCCCCCCATGCTCCCCTGAGCGCTGCCCGTGACATTGCTGAGCACGTTACCAAATTAGCAGACAGAGGTGAAGTAGATGACATAAATTATGCAAATTTAAAAGCCATACCACACAAAAGGTTAATCTACAAAGTCAGCATACCCCATAAGTGGGGAAAACTCTATTCAGTGGGCTCCAAAAAGGCTGCTGAGTGACAAGGAATAAGTCGTCGGCAACGTTTCAAAAGGGTGACTGAGGCAATAGGATTGGTCCCATCAAGGATGATTTAGGGACTACTTTTCATATTACATATGTAAACTTGGCAGCAGGTGTATTTTGAAAAGAGAATAAATTTATTAGCATTAGAGAAGGAGGGCAACAAATGTGATGGAACAAAGCCAACAAATTAAAAATAATTTGACAAAATTAATTAGGCTTATGCGCGAGCAAATGTGTGATACACTTTTCAGTGGGGAAGTATAAGGTAATGCAGCAGGGGACAAACCATAATGGTAAGGCTACACTCTGAGGAGACATCGATCACAGTGGGGGCTTCAAGATGATTTTAGATGATATATAGATATGTAAGAGTCGAGAAAGTCCAGCAATAATTTCAAGAGCATATTGACTGAAGCATGTGAAATGTAAAAGGTGAAAAGGAAAGTAGGCTGATGCTCGTTTATTAATATTGATTTGCATTATAGTAGCAACTTTGTACACCAGCCAAGTCCAGGATGCCATTCTGCTCAGCACTGGATGAACACACAGTAAGAGGTGTTTTATAATCTAAATAGACGGGAGGAAAAAAGATAGAAAAGAATTATAATCCCAAATGACACACAGAGAACTGAAGCAGAGAGATGGTAAAGCTTGAGCTGCTTGGAAAATGTGACCTTTTAATTAAAAATACAGCTGAAAATGAAAAATATTTAAATTTTGTCACAATTCTCAAGGGAAATTTTTAGCTGCAGCTAAAAAACCTCAGTGTTTTGGGTAACAACAACAACAACAACCAATGAAAATATTCCTGCATGTCTTTTCCTTTACTGCCCTCACAAGAAAAGCTTTTCCAAGGGAAGCGGAAGAATGAATTCATTAATATGCACATTAGTTCTCTGCAACCCAAGCTTCCAATTTAAAGAAACACCAATTTGAAAGAAAATTCTCAGCCATTCATATTATTTGATGTCTACCCAACAGGAGATGCACAGGGTACCTGAACACAACTCTTTTCCACGCTGCTATAACCACAAGAAAATCCTTCTTAGAGACAGGGAAGAAGCTGCTTAAGGATATAGGACTTCTCTTCTACAGGAGGTAGAGAGCTGTTACAGATTTTTCTCTGCCCTAGTTGCTACTTTCTAAAGCCCCATGAACATTTAAGTTCACGGTGGCTTACTCCACGTTTAATAGTGTAAGAAGTCATCTGCTACTCAGTGTGCCCTTAAAATGTCTGTGTGAGGAGTGAGGAGCCATAAATTCAACCCTCGCTTTGCTGTGCTCTGGTTTCTTGGGGTAGACAAGCCCAGGGAACATCACAGTTATTTTAGCATGATGGGGAAATAAGATAGACACCATTAACATTTTATGAGCAGTTTTGGTCCTTGAAATACAAGACACTCAGCAGAGATTGAATAGGTAGGGCTGTAGCAACAACAAAAAAATAAGGGTTCAAAGGTTCGTGGAATGTGGGTCAAAAGGAAAGATTAGCTAGTCAGAGGGGATTATCAGAGAAAAGAGGTAGATAAACTCCTGACAGGGGTGACAGATTCATGCCAATAAGTTACCTGTGCTGCTAAATAATTCAAGAGTAAGAGCACGGGGATTGAAGCTGAGGGAAATGCTCATGCAAAAGGAGTTTCAGAAGAGTCTCATACAAAACTTCAGCTGCCCCAAGTCATCAGCAGAGCTGAGGGTTAGGAAATGGTGCTACATAAAAAGCAAAAAGAGATTTTTTTTTAATTTTTTTTTTAAATTTTTTTTTTTACTTACTAGCTTTTCGTAAGAAACAATTTAAAACCAGTTAGAAATTTCCTCAAAAATCCACTCTCAAATTTTCCTGTATGGATGAGGGAAGTAACCCATGTCACTGCACTGGGTATTTCAGACAGAGCCCATCCATTATTTCTGCTCTAATCTGTTTTAGGCATTAGTTATTTCATATTAATTATTTCATTGCATCCCAGTGCAGTGACCTTTTCCTTCTTGCCAGCTCTTCATCAATACAGAAATCTTACAGGAAATATTTTGTTTCTGTTTTTCAAACACAGCATTCTACTCTGGAAAAAAACCCATCAAAGGGATAATATTTATATGAGAGGATATATCAGAAAGCAAAATCAGTGGAACTGTTGGCTGAATTATTCCTTTGCCTTTCAAATGTGTTTTAGAAGCATCTATCAGTGTCTGTCAAATGCTAATAATACTTCAGAGGAAACAAGTTTAAATTGCAGCTCCCCTTCAATAAACTTTTGACTTTCACTGAATGGCTTATAAGCCTGAGAAACTCACTGTGTGATAGGTTTCTATCTCTGGCCACAAAGAAACCTTCATTTTTAAGGATTTAGGATATGACAAGAAAACTATACCCAGAATAAACTGATTGCTGCTGCTTCACTTTTTTTTCTTAAAAATTTTCACTTACAATTCTGTTCTTTAAAAGGTGCCTAGCAAAAAAATGATTTACAATTTGAAGACTGCAAAACTAAAATAAACTGGAACACATATTAATTGAGGGCCCTGTCTTTAATTGTAGATGTTAACACCTTCCAAGAACCATCAGAACGAGGCATGGTCATGCTTGTGCACGTCCAAGGGCACTGCACAGCTCATGCAGCAGAGCAGCTACATGTCCATGCAGAAGCTTATTAAAGTTCCCCATCTGAGCATCTTAGCGGGCACAGCTTTCTCTCCTGATGTTCAAAGCATTAAAAACTGGGAGGTTGCTTCTCCCTCCAATCATAAGCTTGGTTAGGATTTCCAAGGACATCAACACACTACTTAAAAATGACAGAAAATACAATGAGGTTCACAAGTGGAGGGAACAAAACTCTCTTGGGAACGATAGCCAGGGTCTGTTTAAATATTTAAGTATCTAAAGATGCAAGCTGAGTCAGGAGGGGATTTTCAAAAGGCTTCTAGAAGGAAAAAAAAGGATGAAAATGGCAGCAGAAGGAACCACTGCAGCACTGCCAGGCCTGTCTCGGGCTCGGAATGTGAGGAGCAGCAATCCCTATCCCAACATCCCAACACTCTGGTTGCTAATGTGGCACTGGGAATGTGTCCTGGGGGAAGAAGGCAATATGAAGGGCTGCTGCTTTGTATCCACATGTACTTTCTGTATTTCCTCCTAAGAGCTTACAATTTGTTAGAGAGAACTAAATAATGCTCATTCTCTCCCTACAGTAAGATGTGCGAAATACTGCAAGTCATCTGTGTGTCAGGCCTCACTCTCAGCTTAACAAATAAATAATACATATTTACACCTACACACTATTCCCCTGTGTGTTTAGCAAAGGAACATGAGGAACATGAGGGGTAGCAGCACACATGGGACCAGAAAGAAAATGGTAACCAGAATATATTCCTCTGCTTGTGCCGATTGTTTTGATGCAATAAATCATCTGAAATGGCTCTCTGTAGTCAAAATGATGTTTCATGGATCCCAGACAAGAAGTCAAGAGCTCACCAGAGGATGACATTATGGAACAAAACCAAAGCTCTGTCTCCTTGAAAGAGTCTTCTCCATCTGCACAAGCATTTTCTGTCTGCCTGTCTCTGCAAGAGAGGGAACTGGCACAGCCCAAAAGATTGGGATGGCTCAGATCCTTGGAGGATGTGATGATGTGCAAAGCTTCTTTCACACACACACACACACACACACACACACAGATCTACCTAAGCCATGGTCAGTCTCTGGAATTCATGTTTCTCATGGCAAGCAGCATGGAAGAATCTCTGCTGCCCAAGAAAGGAAAAAATCAGTAGGAAAGGCCAATCCCAAGTGGAGCATTACAAGTTCCATAGTGTGCTGCAGCCAATTTGTGAAACAGCTGCTTTATTTTTGTCATTTTATTTTATCATTGACTTGGCCACAGCTGACAGGCACAACAAGGATTATTAGTTCTTTATCTTGGTTTGGAAAGTTGCTTGGCATTCTGTCTATAGTTTCCTATCTCATGCTCTGGATATTTCCAACTTATCCTCACTAAAAAAATACACATAAACATATAGCAGAAGAGCAGATCATTCACTCTTCCTGAATAAAGAAAAGTGGTGCATGTTATGTTATAATAAAAGCCTGAGCTCCTGCAGGCTGCAGGCCATTGCAATCCTAGGTACATATCTAATAAATCAAAAGGACAATAATTTATTCTTAACCACAGAAGACAGCTCAAAATGGCTTCTTTACACTTTTGAGGCATACCTAAATGAAAAATCTGCAGCAAGATTGTCCCTTCATATGCATCCTTCAACTAGACTGAATATAAAAATGAGCACCTGAAGAGACCCTTTCTAGCCAGTGTAAAATCATGTGGTGCTGTCAGCGAGGAATTCATGGCACAGAACCAAACACACGGCCCAGCTGACATAAATGGAGTAATGGAAATCTTTTGGGATCCATGTGCAGCACAAAAACACATTAAGGGTATCATTCAGACCCCTGAGACATACAATGACCCTGCAATTACTGGCTTCACTCTCCAGTGATTTCTCATCAGGTCCAGGGCTGCTACTTAAATTCCCAAGCTTCTCCTTTGGCTTTAGCCCTGCAGAAAATTTTATTGTGCTCAACTATTCCAGATTTTTTTTTAGAAAAAGATAAACACAGCTGGAGTCACAGCAAGTTGAACCTTTTTCTTCAACATTTCTCCTGCAACTCTTTTTAAAGAGATAACCAACCACACAACCATGTAAAGAAGCTCCTTGACTTTTTCAAGCGTCTCCTGTGCCCTACAGAAACCTTTCAGTCTTTTCTGTTTCAGAAGATAGACTGACCCAAGCATCAGCTTGCTGCCAGGATGTTTTCTGTAATCACATCACATCCACAGCAGAAAACTGGGGTTTGGGTGTGTACAAAATTCTGCTCATAGCTTGGGCTAGGCCAGCAAGGAAATAAAAGAAGCTGAAGAATTAGGAAATTCCATGAAATCCTTTAAGGGTATCTTTCCTGGTGATGCTCAGAAGGTATTTATGATTGCATCACTGTCTCCCAGAGACCCCTCAGAACACTCTATCAGATCATCCCTTCCACCAGAGGCTGCAGATTCATCTACAGGACACAATTTCAGTCTCAAGAAATTACAGTGAAAGCATGAAAATGACCCAATTCCCTTGAGTTGCACAGGTGCAGAGTGCTTGGTTATTAAATACTAGCCAAGTGTATTTTTCCTAGGGCTTGGGTTGTTTTTTGGATGTTTTGTTAAACACTGAAATTTACTAGAATAGGGATGGAAAATCAGAGCATTTAACTAAAAGCAGATTCCCCAAATCCTTTATGAACCATCTCCTTTGCTGTTACCACTTCACTGACTATGAAAATTGCACATATATGAAGGTGACTGGCTTTTTAACTTAAAATGATTTCTTACTGAAGCCTGCTCCTTTTCACAAATAGGTATATCCTTATTTTTAATTTTTTTGTTTGTTTTTAGTTTTTGTAGTGGATCCTGTCTTTGGGAACTGGGGGCAACAGTAAGATTATTGGGAGTCACCAGATGGTGCTATTGTACATTGTCTGTCTGGTTCAGCTCATCTGGCTATCAAGGGAATCTCCTCAAGAAATGCAAAGCACCAGCTGTGGTGCAGCTCCTACCAGAATCTCCAGTAAACCTTGACTCTTGCCTGAACATCCCTGAAGAAGAATTACATTCATAAGTACAAAATCCACGAACCCTTTTAGTTTCTGTGCGAAAGGAAACAAAATATTCTGTGAGACCAGCTCGCCTGTGTTACTCACATGAGTAATGGTCAACGCTGTGAGTTGACCATTTATGCCAAAATTATGAATTGCCCCAAGTAAATTCAGAAAGTCAGAAAGAACACCTGGAGAAGAGGTAACTGCATACAAAAAAAAATAACACCTTCTCCATTTCTCTGGTGGGGAATAAAAACATTTTTGCCTGCTAGTCCAGGATGGAGATAAAGACGTGGTGTTTAGATGCTTTATAATACTTGGATAGCTCTGTCAGCTGAAGCAGCTGCGTACATATTGTAAAAGGCCTGAAAAATACATCAGCCTAAATGTGTTTTCATGCTGCTTGTTTCACAGCAAAGAGTAAGGAACAAGACAACCTGTCGTCTCTAACAGCATCTTACTTGCTGACTGAGGTTAATGCATTTCTTGGTGTGGAAGAAATGTTTTGGGATGAATTCCCTACAAACTGGAGGAGCGAGGAGCTAAGCTCGACTGAACTCACTGCTGCTAAACCCCATGAAACCACACGAACTCGGGCGAAATTCGTGTTCAGCAGTGGGTGTTTGGAGGAGCAATGTCTCACCAGGCTTTTGTGTCAGCACACAACTGTAAAATAAGGGGTATGCCAAGAAACAAAATCTGGCATAAATATGTGACGGCGCTGACTCCTTTAATCAATGCCCTCAGGATGTATTAGCACTCTGCCTCCTTACTGCTCCGTGATTAATCAATAGAAATGCAGTTTCCAGTTAGGGCAAGTGTCACCAGCAGGCACAGTTGGACCTCCAGGGCTTTTTCCTCAGTGCACAAATCAGTTCTGCCTGTTCTTGCTATGAGGTTTACGGTCTGCAAGTGTTTTGCATAAAAGCAGCAGCAGGCAGTGCAAAGCCAGGGATGGCAGCAGGACACGGTGGTTCTGGACAGTGTCACATCAGCTCACATGGAGTTGGGAGGTGACTCCAATACTCCACTGGAAAAATTGACTCCCCAGACCCCAGTATTTCAAATCTGTTCAATGTGCCAGCAATATCAGGTCAGAACTGAAGGCTTTGGTTGAAAGAGTACAACACCAGACATTTTCCTGTTTCTGTTTTTGCATCATCATCCAAGTAATGACACTGCAAAGGAGTTCACAGTGAGGCAGAGTTTCTAGAGAGAAATGATGCTCTATTTTCTTAACCAGATGGAAAAAGAGGCTCTAAGAAGCCAGGGTTCATTCCCATTTTCATTAATGCCTGGTCAGTGCACAGCTTTCTCTCTTCCACTTCAGCTTAAAGCTACAAGAAGGCTGGATGAAGTCCCATGTCAGCTGGCTGAACCCCTGGACAGAGACACCACCCACCTGAAGCTGCCTGGAAGTCACTGATCAACAAACACCTCTCCATTCGCTCCTGTTTATTAAGCAGGAAATATTACCGGTGTTTTCTTTTTCTCTATCAGTGATCCAATGTCCTGTCATTGCAGAATAGGGCTCCTAATTTGTGTGCTGACATCTTTTGAATAAAGTATAAAGCTGAAATGTTGTCTGCAGCTCTTCTTTGCTACTGTTTCCAAAGCATTCTGTCTGCATTGGAATTCTGTTTCATTATTTTCTTCCTTCTTAACTTGTTTTATGATTAAACCCATCTTTTCTCAGCTTTCCAGGCTTAAAAGCTGTTTTTAGGAAGTTCTTCAGAAACTGTTGTTTTCTCCTTTCAGGCTGATGGCACCCTGGCAGTATTATAACTACATGCTTTGAAATGGTGTTAGATAGACATATAATGGCATTTCCCAAAGAACACACAACCTGATTCCTTGCTTCAGAGACCAGTTTTATCACTTTTTAGTCAACTTACTTATTTAGTAAACTGCTTTAGAACTTGACATAAGTAGATATCCTGAGGATTTTTTTCTGCTGAGTTAGGTAGCTCCTTTTGCATCTGTTTTGACTGTTTCGACTTGGATCTAATCAAAAGCAAACTTTATTTCTTCTTCTTATTGATGCTTGATTGTATGTGATTACCTGTTCAGACACTTGGCGTGTTTAATAACATTTGATTGCTATTACTTTATATCTCTGTCTTTCAGGGCTCCCTAGACTGAAAGAGTTAATTATTAATAATTATTAGTAATAATTGCTTCCATTGAAGGACCTTTTTTCTCTCAGGTGCACCTCCTACCCACTGGCTAGCAAACTCATCTGCACCCTTCATTTTGTTGCATGCCACTTAACTTCTTAAGTCTTGTTCTCAAAGTGAGGGCAATCAGGGAAGCGCTGCTTCTAAGAGCTGAGTCAGCATTCCCAAAATCTCCTTTCCAAAAATAAAGCAGTAGTTTAGTTTGTACATTCTGGTCTGAAGTTTTATTTTAATCCGTCTTTACTTAAAGGGAAGAAATTAGCGGAGGAAAAAATAAAAAAAGATGAAAAAGGCTTAAATAAAACAATTTCTCCTTTGCCTTGGCACAAAACCATAATGTCTCTCTGGGTGTCAGGCACAGAACCAATGACTCAAGCTGATGTTTTGTTAGGAAATGTCCTTGCAGGACCCTGCATGTGCTGAGCTCCCAGGAACAGTGGGAGCTCATGTTGGTCATTTTTTGGAACCAGATATTGCTCATAGTGAGGAATCTCTCAGAAAACATGTTTGGCTTTACCAGATTTAAACTGCTCTCAGAAAAAAAGATGTTTCTTTTATTCTTTAAATGAGGAACAAATAAATCCTTAGAAAATACTCCTATTTTTACAGAATACTTCTACTACTAAAGAAGAAATGTTATTTATTTGGCTTTGTTTGTGTTCAGTACCTAACACAAGAACAGCTGTGCTGGCTCCATCCATCTCACCTGCATTGCTTGGACTAACAGCCCCTTTTAACATCCTTTAGGAGTGCATTTACCCTCTGTCTCAGACACCACCAGCAACAGTGGCCATAAACAGACGCCTAAGGAAGAGCAGGAACAAGCCATTCTCATGATCTTTCCCCTGAGTGCTTTTCCAGCTCCCAACTGTTTGCAGCTCAGGGGATTTCCTGATCTGATGTTGTTAACTACAGCATAAGGAAAAAAGGTATTGTGGAGCTGACTGTGGCTCCTTTGATCTGCTGGGTTCAGCCTGAAGTAGAACATGCAGCTGAAGTAGCCCACAGCTGCTCTAATACATGGCAGCTCCCAGGAGGCCAAAGACCTGCTGATCCTGGCTGTGTGGTAGGCACGAGACTATGCAGGACTTGTTTTCATCATGCATGGCCAGTAGGAGTTCTTACATTTACCAAAGTCCTACTTGGATTTAAAACATATTAAAAATAAAGGAAATTAAATACCAGATGTGGCTTATTCTCACAGCACTCCATTCCATCCCTTCCAGTTACATGTTTTTTTCCTATGTCAACAAAAGCAAAGTTCCAACTCCATTGCATGAGCAGCTGACAAGGGACCTCGGTACAAGAGCTATGTGACGCCTCAGAGCCCCTGAACAACCCACTGCAATCTGTTTTCTCCTCCTCTGAGAGGCCCATTCAGCAAAAAATACAGGTAATTTTATGGTCACAACCTGAGCAAGGTGAGATAATACAAGAATATTTTGTTGTAGTGCTCGAGGATCCAGTTCCACCAATTCAAAACACCCTAGAGTGCCTCTTTCTTGGAATACTGCATGCATTAAAAACTAAGCCCAAGAGAGAGATTATAGGCTAGCATGAGGCAAGGTAACCTTCTACAATCCCAAGGGAGAAAGCAAAAGGAACAGGTTTTTTCCTCGTATTTACAAAGGCTTAATGAATTTTACATAAGCAAGATACAAAATTGAAGACAAACAATGAAATAAAAAGAGATCTCAAGATACACGATGAACCAAGAATTCATGCATAATATACAGTATTTCAAAGGCATGTAAAGAAGCAGTGTAAGAATCAGATGTTTCTGGTGTATACAGAGTGCTTTCTTTGAGAGATATTCCTCCTTAAGGAGCTAAAACTTGTAGATGCTTCAGGCCCAGACCTTCTGGATGCAGGAGGGCAGAAAGGATTCCCTGGTTTAGGTTGAATTCTATATGGATATACATTATTGAGGATCGTTTCAATGTGCTCACTTTTAATTGTCTCTAGAAATACTTGCACACACTGTTACAACAGCACACTCAGCTCATTTAAAGGTAACTCATGACCTATTAAAGCTGAACCCAGATGGTTTTAGCTACTCTTTGAGATGTTACTGTCTTAGGTCTAAAGCAATTGCACAATTGTATAGTGCTACTTTTTATTCAACCTGATCACAGGTTGATTAAAATGCCAGGTTATTTTCAGATGTAAAAAACTCAAACAAAACAGCTTTCTGATTATTTAAAGAACATTCAATTTTCAAATGTTATTTTTTTATCCCTTGCATCACAGTGACTTTTTTTCCTTAAGATTTTTCTAGATCTTCAGAGACAGATTTCCTCTAAGGCTACATAATATCAGACAACTTTGTCATAAATGGTTTGATAGGTATAGAAAATGCCATGAGAAACGGAAACCCAGAAAATTTCCCAATGCAATTCCTACTTTTCAAGACTGAGAAAAGTTATCATTGAAGAGAATATCATAGAGTTGGCAAATCTGCCAATGATAAGGAGATGTATCCTAAAATCAATTTTTGAAGCCAAACATGTAAGACTAATCACTTTATTTCCATGCTTAACAGGTGCTGATACCAGAGGGAAAATACTAAGTAGCGTATGACACCCTTGAGAAGCATGTAAGATATTTATCTGCCTAAAAGCCATGACAGTTGCATAGAGAAAAGGTTGTGCATGTAAATGGGAAGAAAGAGTTTAAGGAGGGAGGGTGAAATGTGGATGCTGCTGAAATCCCTGGCAATTTGAATTCAGTGGGACAAGGATATCCCTGAGTTGTGCCTCAGCCTGGCCACGTTACAGAGCTCAGGCTGCCCAGCCTGTTCTTTAGGTCAGGTCATAAATCACAGAACCATGGAATGGTTTGGGTTAGAAGGGACTTTAAAGACCCACCCTGTCCCAACCCCCTGCCATGAGCAGGAACGCCTTCCACTAGACCAGGTTGCTCAGATGTGCCTTTTCATTTTATGAAGGAAGTTTTGCTCAGGTCCCTTTTCCTACAACTGTGTCTTCCTGCTGGAGCAGCCCCCTGGTATCTGACCCAGTTTTGAACCCGAGATGGTGGAGTTGCTGCCTTGCCCAGGGCAAATACAATTGCAATTCTGATGGAGGGGCTTTGAAACCATATTTTTATGATAATGGCATGTGAAACACAGAGCTGCACTGGCAGGGGCAGAGGCAGGAGCTGAAAATAACACGAAAGAGAGCAGTGCCCCCCTGTCTTCACACAGCCAGTGCAAGCAGCTATGCCCCAAGTCAGGAGGTTTAGCAGCTCCGGGCCCGTGTGTCAGCTTAAGTCCTGGGCACAGAGATATTCAAAGACTGACACATTCTCCCTCTCTCTCTCAACTACTTTATTCCCCTTAAAATATACTTATGTATCTGCTGTTCCTCTGTGAAGAGATGAAAGATTAAGCTGGCTTGTGGCTGGGTAAGAATGGTGAGATGTTCTACCCATAAGTAAGCTGTATATTCATGGTAGAATATATTAAATGACCCTTATATCATAAGAAGGGATTTCTTAAAAAAATCCATAACTGTGAGATTTAAGAGCATATCTCTCACATTTGAATTTCCTAGCTGATATTTGGTTGGGCTTTAGAAACTGTCACACAATAAAGCCATTAAAATTCTGTGGTTAATTTATTTCTGCAGTATTAACTTTCCCATTACTCATGATGAATATCTTGAGTTTGGATATGTCTTAGAAGAACCTCTGACAGTGATAACTTGCTTTTTCTCCCATTTCCTGTGGAAATGTTATTTTTTAATATATAGAACAGTAACTTTTGTAATAAACTTGCACAGTGAATTTTAAATAATGACTTTGGGTTAGTATCATTGCTACCAAAATAGGGAATGATAAGCTCTTTTGTGCATTTGTTTGGTTAATTATTCTGATTTGTATTTCTGGGCAGAATTCAATATAACCGAGCCTTGGAAAATACAGATCCCATTGCCAAAACAAATTTTCTCACTCTTATATCCATTCATTTCCTAGACAATAGGTGAGGTCAGAAGGGAAACTAAGAGTCATTCCCATAACACAGGCAAACCACTAATGAGCTACCATGCATCATATTCTCCTCCAACCAAGCTGTAATTGCTTCCAGAACACCTGTACTTAGGCCAGATACAATCATGTGGAGGGGGTGGGCAAAGGAGTGGTGGTGCTGAGGCAAGGAGGGAATGGAAACAGATAGTCCAGCCAACGAAGAGCTGTGGAATTAAACTCTGCTCCAGCTCTGGCTTTGCACAATAACAGAGGAAGCTCCCAGGTCCCCCAGGAAGACCCACAGGTTCTTTCAATAGACGGAAGGGCCAGTGCCTGAGGCAATTAGCAAGGAGGCCAACTTTTAGCTCTGTGTTTGACCACCTTTATGATCTTAATCAGGTCCCTTTGCATCCTGCACCCCAGTTTTTCTTCTGTGACATGGCAGGAATATTTTGCTCTATGCCTGTGTTTTGGGGGAGGACAAATATACTAATGTCTGTGAGATACCTCTGTATTACTGAAAAGGGGATAAATGGAGGGCCAGAATTCCACTACCTGCCCATGGGAATGGGTGTAGGATTGCAAGTGACTGAATTGCTGTGAGTTTTGCAGTTGGGGCAAGTTCACAGGACAAGCTCAATTACGATGATTCAGCTCAAAGGCACAAGTTCAGAACAGACACAGGAAAAGACCTGCACTGCTCCAGAAAACAATTAGATGCTGGAGGTCAGCTGAGGAGCAGGAGTTCCTTCCACAAAGGGACCCAGTGGGAGAAAAGGGATAAAAACAAACTCATTTCCATGAAGCACATGCTGTGGAACATTCAATCCACCACATACTTAAGGCTCATCTCATTCCTTCCCCAGCTTAATTCAGGTTGAATTAAAGAAGAGTTTGCTTCTGATCCAAGTAAGGATTAGAAAAGTGGCTGTACAGCACTGCAAATTGGTACTCTAGAATGCTTCAGGATAGCTCAGTTTTCGAAGTTGAGCATACATTTTGTTTATGCTTAAAGGGCTCAGGAATGCAAAAACACTCAAAACCCAAACAAAGTAGGGTTTATTTTTTCAAGAACTGAAAGAAATTGACCCTGTGCTCATAATAACAGGGATTATTATTATTATTGTTGTTATTGTTGTTTGTTGTTAGTTGGAGGGAAAAGGGTATGATGGTCTCTTAAGGATGTTTCTAAAATGTAAGATTCCTGTTTGACTCACTGTTTTTAGTCCTCTTCTGACAATGAAACACACCCTATTTCTTGTCACTGAAATATCAGTTAGTTCTAGTTGCCTGTGACTTGTCTGTTAGCAAGTATGAAAACAAAACCCCTTTCCTATCCTACAGCTTGGGCTGGGATGTAGTGGAACAGTAGACAAAGCGTTCAGCAGTCCCATAGGTTTTAGTGAACTAATGCCAAACTCCCTCTTGCCAGTAAGTCCTTCATGTAAGAAATACTGGTAGGAGTTTGAGGTATTATGGAGGCCCTGGGTTGGTACATAATGAAAAGCTATGAGCTCCATTTCCAACTGCAAATTCTTTTTTTGGTGTTTTTGTAAACCTTTCTTAAAGAAACTTCAGCTGTATTAAGAATGAGAATCCCTACCCAAACCTGTTTTGGCAGAACTGCCAAGCAGAAAAGCAGAGTGCCTGGAAACACACTTCATAACCCTTCACTAAATCAGCTCTACTGCAGTCTTCTGAATTTCTATCCTCCAGAATAAAACATTATTGCAGCCACTTGCTTCACTTCTTTCTGCTGGAGAACCTGAGGCAAGGAGAAGGGGTTTCACTCCTGCTATGGATTCCAGTTCTAGCAAGGTCCATTTACTACAATTCCTTACCCTTGGGAAGTGGTGGTGGCTCTGAGGTGTAGTGGGAGGGCAATGTGCCAAACCTGAGGGACACAGCAGGTCAGGTTTGCTTTCTTCTGTTCTCTGGCCATTCTTGGAGTGAACCCAGAAATGTTTCAGAAAGCCCTAACCAGCATGGATTTTGCTAATCACAGAATATTGTGAGCTGGAAGGGACCCACAAGGATCATCCAGACACCTCTTGAACACAAACATAGTGCAGCTAAACTCACTCTTTGCATTATTATGCTTGACTGAGTTTCTGTTTCACTACATGCTTGGCCAATCTGCCCCCAAAGAAATTCAGCAGTACCTGTTCTTTAGGGACAGATGCTGATGTAACGAGGATTGAGTTGCCTTGGACTGCATTTTGCTCCCACATCAGAGTGTGCTCTTTTTATCCCTTCTGCCCTAAAGATGCTCCACTGGAGCTTACACAACCCCAGTTGCTGCCCAGGGCTAAAACCTTTTTCCAGGCTTAAAGAAATGTGGTGAGGCAGCCAGGGGGGTATGGATTGCCAGGACTATGGCAGGGCAAATTACTCCTTCTCTCTGTTATCCAGGTTTCTTATGTGACTCACTTAAATGGGAAATTAAACTTCCCTTGTTCTCACAGATTCATAGCAGCTGATCCTGAGCTTGTAGAAAACAGTCAGGACAAATCTTCTGAAGGTCAAAAGGCATTTCTGGCAGCATACAGTCACTCCCTCATTGCTAATAGGTCTATCTGGGACACCTTATGTGTTGCAGGCAGTGACTACTGCTCACATGAGCCTCAGCTCAGCACTGTGGCCAGAGAACATCATGGAGAAGGACTGAGCTCAGGTGTCAAGTTGTTCCAGATTTGATGAGTGAAAGGGATGGCATCTTGCCTCTAAAGACTGCAGAGCATGTTACACCCCATCGGTTAACATAGATTTTGATCTAGGAAAGGTCTTGGCAGGAGCTTTCTTTGCTCACAAACCAAGACCCTCTCAGTCACTGCCTAGACTTACTACACATTTTGCATCAGCAGGGAAGAGAAGCACAGCTTGCCCTAAAAGAGAAGGTCTGGACTAAACCGTGCCCTAAATCTGAGGCTGTTACCCCTGTTGCTCCATGGCCCCACAACTTTGTGATTCATTTGTGCAGCAAAATTGCTTCAAGGAGGGTATTAGAGAGAGACCACCCTCCACCAGCTGCAGTCTTGCCTCCTGCCTGGCTCCTCAGTGAGGTTTTACAGAGTCTGAAACTCTTCCTGTCACCTGAGGCTGAGACAGACTGAGCAACAACTCTTACTTTCTAATTAATAACCTAACAGCCCTTCATTAATAAGCTAATTAGCAGTGAAGACTCTGCTCCTGACTCCAGAAGACACAGCTGGGCTGGGAGCCCACCTACAAGGGGCCTTGACCTGGGCTGATTGCCACAGCTGCCCACCTCTGGCTTTTGGGGTCCCCAGTTAACCTCAGTAATCCTCCAGGGCTGCGGGGAGCTGGAATTCCCCTCAGGGCTGCAATGGCAAACCTTTCCCTGTGGGTCGGGGCTGGGGTGGGCACAGCCACCCTCAGAGTGTTGTGTATGGCCACAGCCTGTGAAGGGTTAACCCCTGGGCACTGCTCATTACCCCCTCAGCATTGGTTGCCCCCCCTCCAGGGGCCGTTAATTACCCCTTTGGGGGGATAACTAGAAACACCTGGCCCCCTTTGGGGGGATAACTAGAAACACCTGGCCCCCTTTGGGGATAACTAGAAACACCTGGCCCCCTTTGGGGGGATAACTAGAAACACCTGGCAGTGGAGACCAAGGCGTGAGGGACGGGCTGCAGCAGGTGGGAAAGGCTTTGTGGGACTGCAGAGAAAAGGTTAGTAAGTAATATTTTTTTTAAAATTAATGCTCTTTTTTGTCACTGTTGGAGGACCGCTGCTGTTTTTTGAGGCAAAAGGCTGTGGTGTGTGGCTTCTTTTGGCTGGGAGAGCCCCTGAGGAGGCAGGTTCTGTGCTGTGGGGCTGCATCGCCTGGTCCCTCAGCTGTGAGGGGGTTGCCAAGGGTAGGATGGCAGCAGGGATGGGGTGGTAGTAGGGATGGCTGTGCTCCTTGGGAGCACTGGGAACACCCCAAACTCCTCATGCCCCCAAGGTGGGGTGACCCCAAGTGCTATTCTGTGTCTTGAGCAGAAATTATTTGCTCTTGTTGGCTCAAACCTCGTGTTGTTGCATGCATTATCTTGGAGTGAATCATCTACCCTATGACTTGGCTTTATTATTTTTTTTAAGTTAGTCCTTTTCCTGTGAAACAGGATGCAGATATGCCTTTGTTCCTTTCAGCCACCACCTATTTCTGGTTGGTCTGGTAACTCACTCAGCTGTTTGGCCCCTGTTTGGGGGGTTAAGAGGCTGTCCAGGTCCCAATGCCCCCACACAAACAAGGCTGTGCCCACTGGGGTACAGCTGGTGCTGTTTTCTGGGGGGTAAACGCTATGAACCCCCCACAACCTGGCTTCCAAACTTCCTAGGTGGTTCTCCTGAGGCTGGGACTTCTGCTTGGTGGGAAGCTGCCTTCCTGAAGAAGCAATGGGAGGTGGTCACTCACTAATTTTTTGTCATAAAGAGCTCCAAGAGTTTTCTTTTTTACCCCGTTAATCTGGCTTTCTGCCTCAAAAAAAAAGGATGGAAAAGAAAGAAACCTACCTGCTTTATTTTTTTTTTTAATGTCTAAGTGGTGAACCTTTTGTGGTTATATAAAATTGTTATTGCTGCTGGTAGTTTCTGCTGGGTTTTGTTTGGATTCTAATTCTAGTATTAATTTATACTCACGTGAAATGAAGGAACTGGAACAGTTACTGCTCCATGTGAGGGCTTGGACAGTGTTTTCCCTCACTTTTGGTCTGGTAAAGGAAGATGTAAGCTGTGAGCAGTAGACTAGCAGTGGTGTATCAACCAACATTACTCACAGCTAGAAGCTCCTGCTGATGCTGAGGAGCTCAAAGTGGTTGGCAGCCCCTTTGAATGCTTATCCCTTAGTATCTCCCTACCTGCTTTTCCTTCCCAGCTTTCTTCTCATCTCCACCAGCACAGCAGCCACCTGTGGTGGGGCAGAGCAGAAAGTGGTGGCAGCAGGTTCTGCTGGATGAGCAAACAAGGCAAAAACGTCAGCCATGAAAGCCGAGAAGACTTTTAATCCTACTAAAAATTGGGGGAGGATACTGCCAAGTAACCCTGGTGACTGCCAGAAGACAACTCAAAACAACACTGGAGTGTTGTGAGGATGGGGAGTGGCAAGAGAGGTGGAGTTGGAAATGCAGATGGGGGAATTCTTTCCCAGTCTTTGGCCCATCTGCCTGTGCTGAGTTCTGGGTTGCAACATAACCAATCCAGAGAAAGCAGGTCCTTGAGCCATCAGGTGCCCTGTTTCTAACAGAAGTTTTTGTAATTGAAGGGCATGCACCCTCCAAACTTTGTCCCAGATTCAAGTTCATTGAATGAAAAGCTAGTTCTGCCATTACCTGAGCAGTTAATAAAATCTATGGCCTTATGATGGATTTTTTCTGCAGGCTAGAATGGATCTGTCTTCGTTGTGATTTGTGAGATTGAGGGGCAAACACAAAATATAATCTGTATTTCTATTGCACTGAAAAATTTCACTGTGTTCTCCTTCTAAGGCTTGGGAGTAACTAAAACTGCAGCAGTCTTTTTTTGATTTATTGAAAACAAAGCATACCTTATTAACATTTTAATAAAGGGAATATCTTTGCAGTGGTGCTCAGAGTTGCTCTTATTTCTCTCTGTGCAATTCTGTTCTCTGAAAGGGAAATTGCTATCGAGATCTCTAAGGCATGATGTGCTAGACTGAAACTAAACACACAAATACACCAAAGCAAAACGCTTTCTAAAGGTGCTGTGTTTGTGAGAGGTGCTTGCCCAATATGTGTGATGCAAAATGGGGATGCTTTGTGAAGAAATCATCCTTGTAAAGCCATTGGTTCTGGTCATCAGACTCTATCCAATGCTTTAGTGATGATGCTGCTGATCTATTTGGGAAGTTGGCTGGCTCTCAAGGCAGAGTCTCTTCTCAAAGGCTGTTTCACAGTGAAAATATGCTCAGTGCAGCCGAGTGCATGAATGAAAAAGCCTCTGGTACCTTCTAGTCTGGCAAAATGCAGCACAAAACTCAACTTACTCTGTCTTTTCTGCTGTCCCAGGTAAGAAATGTGTGTTTTTTCCTTGCTTTCTTTCATCTTTCTGCTTTTGTGCATTTGGATTTGAAAGTATTTGTAATTCAGGTCTGATTTCTGAGTAATTATACATTGCCTGAATTACTGTTTAAAGATGCAGGATCTCTGCTCTAAGCCAGTTGCTAGGAATGTAGAATCTCATAGTTCCCTGATTTACAATTACAACCAATTTGCCGTGTGATATATAGCATTTTTTTGTTTCCCTCCAGGAAAGGTGGTGGGGGGAATCTTTCAAGTGTCTCTGTTGCAGCTGCAGCAGCAATATTTTCTGTCATATCAAATGCTGCAACTTTGATTTGCCTCTTTCCTCCGCGGCTTTTGCCGGCTAGAAGGCTGTTAAAGGCAGCTCACGTTATTTATTGCCTTTTTTTTATAAAAGAAGAGGAGGGGGGAATATGGAGGAAAAATAAAACCAGACCTTGCAAAAGGTTCCTTTCCCCGTACTCTCCTGATAGATGTGGAATACTCTGTTACTGACTTGCTATGTAGCCGCTCTCTTATTAAATGTAATAGATCCCCCTCTGCCAGAAAGCAGAGGAAAAAACAGCGAGCCTTAAAAACACGGCGCTGTTACAGCCCCGCTGCTGCTGCCTGTCAAAGCACAGGGACTCGCTGGGCTCTGACTTCTCAACACCTCCTGGCTGCTCTTTTCCTCTCGCTGCTGTGGCAGGGCTCACTTTTTTGGGAGCTCAGAGGTCTCTTGGAAATCCTTTGTTGTTGTCCAGCTTAAGTGCATCCTTCCTTCTTTTGTCTTAGGAGCTCTGTAAAACTCTTGCATTTAGTGACGGTGGTGCTGATATCCTGGGTGGGGGTAGAACTGAATTCCTTTTTGACTTCTGATCGAGTGATTTTGTTAACCCTTAGGGGGCTGGTGGGCTTTGGAGTGTCAAACTAGTGTTTGGGACACAGCCTGAGCCCCTGTGTCTGTAACTGCAATCTCCAGCAGGCATTTGCTCTGCTTTTCCAAAATAGGATGGGAAGGAGGAAAATGGTGAGGGATCACCATTGGGAGAGCTTTACTGCTGAGAGGAGCCACTCAGTGTGTGAGTGGGAGGCAGGAGGGTGAAAGCACATGCTGTGGGTCAAGGTGAGGATATTTAGGTCCTGGTTTAACCTGATTAGGAGCAAACACATGAATGTGGGTGGCTGAAGTTATGGGACAGCAGGAGACTCGGTGACTGGGGATTTGCTGTGAGCAAGCACAAAGGCATTTATTTGGGTGGGTTCAGGATAACCATCCTGCTCCAGGGAGTGTAACAAATGAAAGCAGCTGCTTTGGGCCATGGATGTGGTGCAGAGCAGCATGTGCTGGTGACACACAGAGGGCTCCTTGCGGGGCCACTCTGCCCGCCTGGGCTGGGGCTCTGGCGCTCTGTCCCAGGGCTGGCCAGAGGGCAGCTCGCCAGCTCTGCTGGGACTGGCTGAGCTGCTGCTCCTGGGAGGGCTGGGGAGACCCAGAGGGCTCCTGGGGAGGAGAAGTTGTCACCAGTGGGCTGGGATCCAGCCTGGGCTGGCAGAGCTGCCCGTGGAGGCAATGCTCAGGGAGCAGAGGGGCTGGGGGAGAGGGCAAAGGTAACCTGTGGATATACTGAACTGCTGCTCTCTCATCTTGGCCTGCAGACCTCCCATCTGCTTCCCTTGGCTTTCTCTCTGCTTTCAGTCCTTTTTATGTTTTTTGTACACTTCTCTAGCAAACCACTGAATTAATCAGCTTGAATTTGGATTTTCTTTAGCGGCTCCTTGTAGGGAAAGCAATATGTATGTGACAGAACAGGACAGGTTTTCAAGGTCTATTAAACATATCTGCATTTTTTAACACTAATATCTACTTGAAATTTGACAAGGTACAGACACCTGATTCTGAGACCAGCTGTGCACTTTATTGATAACTTTCAGCCATGCTTCAGAGTTTCTTCCCTTGCTGGGCTGAGATGAGTTCTAATGCAGGGCTGAGCTCGTGGTGCTTTAGCATTGCTTTATGTTTAAGTGTGCTCCACCTTCTTTATCAGCACGTACAGCTCTGTCTGGTAATGTCTCTACCTTGTGGCTTAATGCATCTCCAAGTTTACTTTATAGATCATGTCTAAGAGTTAAGGAATTGGGGAATGAACCAGACTATAATATGGAAGTGTATGTAATTCTCTCTTCAGGTATGGGTGGTTGGGTGGTGGCAGGTTCAAGTCTGAGCTGAAGTTGATCCCAGAAAGGGGAATTACTGAAAGGCTGTTTGGCTTCTCTCTTTGACACACCACATGCACAACTTTCATGTGACAGGAAAAGTAAACAGAAGAATGTGAGAAACAACATATTAAACAAATGCAGCCATCTGGCTGTGTAGTGGTTGTAACACATTTGGGGATCTTTTTCTGCAAGTCTTCTTTTTTTCTCCCTTCGGAGTAGCAAGCATGGCTCATAATACAATGCTAGTGGAACCAGAAAAGCTCAATTTTGATAACATTCTTTCTAAGCAGCAGCAATCCAGTATGGCAATACTTCTGTGGAAGCAGAAGATAGGAATAACTTAATGACAGAAAAGTTTAGTGTAGAAAAAAGTGTGAGGAAATTCTTATGTTAGTAAGATCATGAACAGTAAAAGGTTTATTTTTTATGAATAGATAATTTTTAAAATTAGTAACTTCGGTTTTGTGTTTTCTTGTTCTGTATCTAATTCAATTACATTTTTTTAAGTTTTAAAAAAAACCAACTTTTTCATCTCAACAAAGCAGCCCATTAATTATGCTTGTGAAAGTTGTGGTAGACGCGAGCAACAAATTATTTTATCTTTTTGCATAGATTTAGTCTACACTACTACTACCAACTGTGTGTCCTTCTTTCACCAAGAGGAAAACTGAGCATTAGGTGGAGTAACTGAGGAAAGTGTTTCAAGGAATCCTTTAGTTCAGACTCACCTTTAAAACTCCAAATCGTAACTATAATATACAGTCTTATTGATCTGAAGCTGAAAGTAAAAACTAAATGTACTCTGGTAGCTTATGCAGTTCACTGTACACGGTACAGTAAACAGTAAATATATACTCTAGTCTGATAGATTTTAAAAATCTGTTTTACATTTTCCCTAAAAGATATTTTCTGAAGCCTATATACAAAATATTTGCTTCAAAACAAGTTTTCCACAGCCTTTTTTTAGTATGTTATGCATTTCATGCAGACAGATGAATCAAAATAAAATCTGTAAGTAAAGCTTACAAGATGAGGAAAAAAACACCATATTTTTGATAGCTTTAACAATAACTGTCATGTTTCACTGGGTTGCAACTAAGTCAATTGGAAAAATGTATAGATTTTACAAACTTGTCATTAGAGTGAACAGAGAAAATTAGTCCTCAAACTCTTTCCCCTGATGCAGAGCCCACACTGCTGCATTCCTGAGCTTTTATTTTTTCCGATTTCTCCAGAAGAGGGCTCCATGCACAGCTTGAAAGGCAGCGCCCAGGTATTGAAAGCAAAAGAAATTTATCAGCTTCAGGAAAAAAAAGAAACATCTTGTTTACACAACGTCTGTTGGCATAACACTTCAGACGATGCTCTAATTTTGACCAAGTATTTCCCCGTTCTATCATGTTGCTGTAGGTGTTACTTTGAGTGCTTATTATTTGGGAGTTCTAGAAAAGTCCTGTGTCTCTTGTGCTAAAGAAGAGTTCAAAAATGTTAGAAAAACTCAATTGCCAATTACTTTGTATAATTTGTTGTCCTTGCTGGCATTTTCTGAGCAGGCTGACACTTGCTTCTCCCAGTTTCAGGCCATCATTTTCGGTTGTGTTGTCAAAAAAATTCTCCCACTTGCACATCCCATTCAAAAGATGGTGTCTCCCAAAACACAGGCCCATGCAAGCAGTTGTGCTCTGCTGTTTGTCAAACATTACCTTGGAAAGAAGGTTGACACCTCATGAATTAGTGTGACTTTTGGCAACAGCTCCAATCTCTCAAAATAGCCTTACATAGGACTTCATCACAGTCCTTATTGCTAAGGGAGAAAGTTTGTTAGAGTAGATGAGTGGGAGCTGGTCATGAAAATGCTCCTGGAGTTATGGCATTACAGTTAAAACCCACTCTGTGCACCTCTTGACACTCAATCTTTCCATTTAAGATGTAACTCGGGTGTTATATTGGGACCTGCTCTCTTTTTCTGATGACCAGACTTTGAAAAAGGTTGTTCTAGCACGTGTAATATTTGTGCTGTGATCCACTGGGGGTTATTGACTGGAATTATTGATTTTTAGTGACTTGGCAGGTAGGAAATTAGTATTCCTAAAAGCTATCTCTATAGAGAAGTGCAACAGGAGCTATTAGAACTGCATAGATGGCAACAGAGGTGCCTCTTCAAGGAGACATCAAGTGGTGCCTTTCCTTTTCTTCCTGTTTGCTGCTGGATAAGTAGGCTCTTCCTATTCTATTAATATGTAAGAACAAGGCAGATAATGAGGCTCTGTGTTAGACTGTTCCTGCCTTGCTGCTGGAGTCACACCTCTAATCCTCAGCTGCTGGGTTGTACCAATGTGCTGCATGGCAGGGTTTTGGCCTCAGCTTTCAGTTTCTATGGCAGCACAAGCCTTTTGTGAGGAGGGGGCTGCATTTGGGACTTTAAGCAGAAAGGTCAGGTTAGTTTGGGTTTTGTTTCATAGAAATAATTTCTTCATTCCATCTTTGATGGTTACAAGCACAACATTCACTTTTTTTCCCTTGTGTATCACTGCTAGTATAACCAAGGCTTCATCTGTGCAGGCAGTAAGACAAATCTGCCATGTCCACTGGGGAGGAGAGACAGAATGAGAGGGATTTATCATCCTTAGGAGCCTAAGTGGGCTATAGCATTTCCCAGGTAACTGTGGATGGTCTTAGTGGGTTCTTGATCATGGCCATATGGCTGCACTGTGCCCTGCCCTAATCAGCAGATGGAGGGGACCAGCCCCAAGGGAGGCTGTGCTCTTCTGTCACTCCATGTGTCCTGCAGCTACCACAGAGGTACTGTATACAAATCAGTAGGGTATGAAATGCCAAAGAAGAGAGAAAAAATAAGATTTGCTGTATTAACCACTGTTTCATTTTCTGGACGTCTTGGAAATTTGCTCACTACTTTTGTTTTTTGTTTGTTTTTTTTTGTGATCTGGACAATATTCTCTGTCAAATGGAAGAATCTAATTCTTTGAAAGTCTTACTGTTTGGTATGAGGAGAACTCATTCCACTACTATCTTATCCAATATTCTACTATTTTGCACCATTAATTTTCTTGGCTGTAGAAGGATTTTAAGATTTGGTTTGATGGAGCTGATTAAAATAGTTCTATGAACGGACTAAACTAAATATGAGTTCTTAAGAGTGGGGTGAATCTTCTCAGCACACAGTGCTTATCAGTGTCTCTAACCACTTGGAAAAGCTGATTAAGGTGTTTAAATAACTTCTGATAGCTATGAATATCCTTGTATAGATGCCTAATTTGGTGTCATTATGGGCTTTGTTTTTGGAAGGCAGGACATCCTTTCAGGTTTTGAAATACCTAAACACTGGACACCCATATGGAGTTGTCAGAAATGAATAAGTTTTTATTGCCTGAGGTTCCTTAAACTCCACTTGATAAAGGTTCTACTCCCAAAACTATCACTTAAAAACTCCCCAAAACAAACACAAATAGCTGTCTATTTCAGTCTAAACATTTTTGTTCTCTTGCTGTAAACAACTAATGCTCACTTCCTTATTAGTAATGGCAGTCTATATTTCTAAAAGCTAATATTTAATTCCCAAGGACTTTGCAGCCTGGTATGTAACGAAGAGCAAATAAACCTTGTGTGTGTGAAGACTGTGTTAACAGTACAAGCAGCAAGTGGGTTCCTAAAAGTTTGAAGATGTTTTTGGCTTATGAGTAATTATGGCAGATGGACCTCATGGAACTTGTGTGCAACTAGGGCTCAAAATGCTGAGAACCAGAGGCTCTAGGCAATTAAGATGTCACAGTATTGTTAATGTGGTTATATGCAAAGAAATATGTATAAACGCAACTTGAATTTAGGCTAAGAAATGCTCATTTGCAAATACCTGTAAGCCCAGGTGAGCTCAGCTTTTACTACCTGTGTGCTGAAGGCTCCTGTTGGTTCCCCCCTTCCTCCCCTGGGCTGGGAGCAGTGTGAGAGCTCCTTACCTGCTCCAAGACAAGCTGACAACCTTGGCTGGAAGCACAGCTGAGGGAGTGCTGGTTCTATACATTAATGGCTCTCTGCCACACAGACAGTGACACATCTGTGGCAGCAGCGCAAAGAGAATGAACAACTTGCGTTGCTTCAAATCAATCCTCAAAGCTGTTGGCACATTGAGTCGTGTTCAAATTGCTATGGAGCAAAAACCCCAAACATTTTACAATGTATTTATCATGCTGATAATTGACTTATCTATTTTATAAACATTTAATCGATTTCTTTTCATTTTCTTGGCATAACTTGAAATTTCTAGAAGGGTTTCTGTGCAAATTTTCTTTAGAGTCCTGGAGTCAAATGTAAGGGGTTTTGAATGCATAAGAGCAAAATAAAAGCTGGCAGCTGTCCATGGGGTCACTGTATAAAGGCAGAAATTCTAAGCTGCTCTAAATTCACCTGGACTAAGGACATAGCTCAGTGATGCTTGTATAGACAACACATAGGGTTGAAGGCAGGGGGGTATCATGTAAAGTTGTCCCTTCCTTAGTCTATTAGAGTTTTTTTGCTGTAAGATGGTCTTTGAAATGTCTAATTACATTTTTATCTATGAGCCAACTGTTGGTAACTGCTTGGGAACAGAGAAAACCCTGGGAACAGTGTTCCCAAGCCCTTGCATTTTCCCATAGACAAACTTGCTTGCTTTGAGTTCCTTTACTGCCATAAAAGGTGTATTTATGCATTTCCCCGGAGACAGCCCTGTGTTTTCCCTGAGGACCCACGTTTTATCAGACAACAAACAGCTATAGCAAAATGTGAGGGCTGAACATAGCGCTGCTCTGTAGTTGACAAAGGAGGAAATCCAGAGCATCTGGTACTTTGCTCTCGAAGTGAAAGGAGATGGAATTAGCCATTAGATTTGGATGGGCATATCCTTCCCCATTAAAGCCATTGTTTCAGAGCTCTGTCAGAGGAAGCTGAGCAACTCCAGCTATGCTCTGCAGCAGGAATAGATATCTCAGCTGCAGGCTGGAGCTGTTCAGCATGGTGAGATAACTGGCCAAATTAAAAGGTGTTTGGCTTGACCTTCTGCCAAGATAAGAAAACTGGTGTTGCAAGTGCCAGGAAGTCCTGGATATTATCTACCATCCTTATTCAGGTGAAATGTGAAATGAAAAACTTGTGGGTAAAGATACATGAGAATGAAGTTAAAATAGAACAATACATAAATATCAGTTTCTGGGTGTTTGTATTAGCCTGCTACCTGAAGGTTGTACTGTGTGTCAGGCGAAGTAGTTTTATTGTTTTCCAAAATGTTTGTTTTCATAATTCATGATCTGATTGAACTAACTGGACTCTGAACTCTATAAATCTTGATTTATGAATATTGATATTCCTGTCAATTTACTGACATACAGCTCTGACCTAAACACTAAAGTAGTTAGATACATATTTGATCATCTTTCTTCAATACAGAATCATTAAATGGCTTGGGTTGCAAGAGACCTTAAAGACCACCTAGTTCCAACCCCCCTGCTATGGACAGAGACACCTCCCACTAGACCAGGTGTCTCCAAGCCCTGTCCAACCTCTCCTTGAACAGTCTCTCAATCCATTCTCCTCCCAGCCTATATTTGTGCTTCGGATTGCCCTGACCCACGTGCAGGACCTTGTGCTTGCCCTTGTTAATTTCTGTGTGATGTATCATTGCAGGACTCATTCGTTATTCAGTGGGACAAAGCTGTAGGGATGGGTGCTCGGTAAAGCCTGGCAGTAATGGGAACACACCTTCTTGCACCCACATTCACTGACCTTCAGGAACAGATAAGGTTCTGGCATCTGCTTCTACTTTTTGGAATCATTTTCTTCTAATGCTTTAAACTGTAAGATCTCACTAAAAAAATGATAAACAAGAATACAACCTCCACTTTTAAATGTCATCAATAGTTTTCCCTAGTTGTTGATGTATGCAGTTTAGTTATCAATATAGAAGGGTGGCGTTCTGTGCGGTGAGCATATTACTTATTGCAGTCTGATAAAAGAGCAGCTGATAAGTTTGGATACAAGGAAGTAAAGTAAGGATGCTGGGAATAAATAGTTTTGTCTCTTGTGGAAATTACTTCTGGTCTTGCACATCTCAACTTTAGTTTTCTATGTTTGCAGTAGCAAAGCACTGTTGCTCACACTAATATGGGAGCAGGTCTCCCGTGGCTGTGGATTGATTGCACTGCCCTGCTCTGTGTTATCCGAGTGAAGGATGGTTAATGTCAATGCCAGGTGCATTCCTGCTGTGTACACGCTGCAATGCTTACACTGCTGCTATTACTGTGGTGTCTGAGCACCCTACAAATGGTAATGAATTTATCCTTGCTTCCCTAAAATAACTGCTCAGTTACGACAGGAACATTATTCTGGAATGGGAGACAGCCTCCAACATCTGCCTGTTTCAATGACTTGAGGTCTGTTATCTTAGTTGAGTAATGATGTCTGCTGCTGTCACTTTGGCTGCTGGTGTTGATTCAGTGGTGACACTTCATTGTACTCTCAAAAGATTAATTCTGATTGGAGGGAGCTCAGAATAAATTCAGTGTTTAGGCCAATCAGAAGCTGGGCTATTTGGTACTATTTTAATAATGCTGCTCAACTTTCAATAATATAATTAGTTATGATTTGCCCAAGATCTGCCTGTCTCTATACAGCTAGTTATTTGCATATAGAATAAACTAAGAATTGAAAATATTTAGCTAATCATAACTGCGTGGAGTTCTTTTAAGCAGAAGAAATGGTGTGTACTTGCTTATAACTGGTGTTTATGTGATGGCTGCTGGCAGAATGATCAGCTGGAGCAGAGTAAGAGGATGAGGCTGGCAGTGCTACTTGCGCTCATTTGACATGAAAATGACTTAGGGTAGAAGGCAGGGACAGGCAATACACAACCAACTGTGCCTCCCATGCTTGGGTGGGGGAGAGGTGTTGAGTATTTCCACTGCAATGTGAGACATCATCTCAGTGGTAGAATCTTCCCCTCACCATCTGCACAAGGATAAAGCTTCCCGTATTCCTCCCTTCCCTCAGTTTGGGGGAGGCAGCACTACCAAAGCTTGGGCTCCTCTGGCAGAAGATGAGCTGCCTGGTCATGGCTGTTCCACTCCAATGTCCAGCTTCTGAAAATGTGATGTGGATGACCCGCAGTGTCACTTCAGTGAGATGCACCTAAACGTTTGAATTCCTGGGAGGACTAGGGCATATGGATGGACTGTTTGTTACATGCCCAAAATGCGAGACTCTGTAGACTTGTATGGACTACTGAAAACCAATGTGTGGCTTGGTGGAACAGCTGCCTCTTCCTGCATGGTTATGCCTCTCTGAAAGGAGGGTTCCGTTTTCTTGCACTTGCTTCTCAAGAATACAATTTTCAAAGCATTTGCTCCTTCAGGAATCAAAGGCACACAAGCACAGAACCTGTTCCCTGCTGTGCATGGGAGCTAAACACTGATCATGGGTAGCTGAAGGAGTTTGGGCAAAACAAACTGACTTGGAATAGCTCATGTTGAATCTGAGCAAAATTGTTTCGCCAACTTGTTCTTGACTTCTGATTTCTGCATGCTGTGTGTTTGTGGAGTCTAGCTGGGATACGTAGGAATAAAAAGCCATCATGCACAGCATGAATGGTTCTCCCTGCCTTACCTCCAGGCTGACTGGAAGCATCAGCATTCCTGTAATTTCCTTGTTCAAATTACTTTTTCTCCTTTCTCCTCCATCTGCTTAAAATAATTCAGATAGTTTGAGTGCGTTTAGTTTTTATATTCAAACTTTCTTTCAGATCTCCTGGTGCTGGGGAAAGGGTGAATAATTTTTACTGCTGTGGTTTAACTTCTGTTAGATCAGTTTCAGCAGGCTCTGTTGTAAAGTCCTTCCCTGGTCTTGGTACTTAACAGATGTTTTGGTGATAGATGAGATGATGGGGATTTTCCTGCACCATGGGGAGAACCAGACACACCCAAGGAGTTGCTTTCCTTTAATGTTTTACATAGGTCCTGGTTATTTTCACTGAGTAATCTGCAGATTCCCCAGAGTCAGCAGAGTGTTAAGTGATAGCCTTTAGCTCACGTGGTAGGAAAACATAAGTGTAGTACTCTTAGTACTTGTGCACTGGCCTGAACCTTGTGCATTTCTTGGTATATCCATATTACCCTGCTCCTTTCTCCCTCAGTCCCTTAAGGCAGTCTGGTTCTAGCTGCATATGTGGAAAAGAGAATTTAATTTAGCTTCCCCATTAATGGTGTTAAGTTGGTGATCTCTTGGAGCCAGAAGTGCTGGGATGGTTATTTGGTACTAAACATGCTGACATGGCTCCTGAATTTCTTGTCCCTGTCCTTGGCTGACTGAGGAATACAAGAAAGAAGAGCAAACCTTAAAGCACAAAAATGGAAGGGAAAGCAAAACCGAGGGAAAAGAAAAAACAAAATGGTATTTAATGTGCTGTAACTTTTTGCAGCTGTTAGCATTTGGAAAGCAGCCTTTTCTATTTGTGATAAAGTTAACAGATGTATACAGGAATGGAGCAGCATCCAGTCTGATTTTGCCTGATTTCCACGTCTTCATTTATACACAATCTTGCCTGATAGCTTAGGCTGACACTCATATCCAGAGCTCTTGCTCATATCTGGATCTGAAGTTGTTGGCATCAGGAAATGCTAATACTGTTTTATGCACATTTGTGTCTATCAGCATCTGGTTTCTGAGAGGCAGGAAATTTAATCCTTTGTAGAACTCCAAATCTGCTTCCAGCATTCATTAACTGCCCAGCCAGAGAACTCTTCTCTCTACTACATTTTGTGTTTTGCTGGGACTTTATTATCATTTGTTCTATGTCTGGATGGAGAACATTAATCTCTACTGCTTTGACAGTGTTGTGTTTGTGATGATTAGATTCATTCTACTGATGCTTTGGGAAACCTGTTATCACACAGACAAAACAAAACTTAGAACATAACTTTCCCTAATTGACTAGTTGGAATGGGAATGGAGAGAACAGAGGCCAAACTGGGTGTAAGGTGTGAGGCTAAACCAGCCTTCATGGTGGGAGAGAACACTGCAATTTCTTTTGAAACTGTTTGAATGTCACTTCTTTAACTGTCTGAAACTATTTTGTGTATATCAGAAAGGTGACTTGCCACATGTCCCCTGGGTAACACAAGCATGTTTTTTAACTGCTTGCTGGTGGAACTGGGCATGTCCCAGAGAAAGAGGAAAGGGCCAGAGAACCTCAGAGGGGAAGGGCAACCCTGTTATGGCTTTCCAGCAGTAAATATAAAGCAAGCCAGAGACCAGGAAAAGCTGGGCAATGTCTTGCTGAAATGGGACGACTGCTATGAGAGATAAATGCTCCAAAGTTTTGTCAGGTATTATATGACTTCCCCTCTCCTACAGCTTTTGCTAATATAAAATTTCAGACTTAGCTCCTTTCTCTTATTTTCTGACAGCTCTTAGAGGCCTGTTGAAGAGCAAAGATTAAAGGGAAGAAAACCTGGCTTCAGGCACACTTGCAAACTAGCTGTTAGTTTTCTGCAGGTTCTTCCATGCTTAAAAAGGAAACAATCCTCCCCTGACAAGTGAGCTTACAATTCACGTACAGTGGATCTGCTTCTGACACTGTATTTCTGGGGTGTTTGTATGGCTCGTGATTCATCTGGCAGTGCTGGAGTTCAAGCACTGATAAAGGTGAAACAGCAGAGCACAAATATATTTGACCCTTCAAAACATTGAATAGAAAACAAAAACGGAAAAGTAGTTACTTTGCAGTTTTCCTTTGTATAAGTGTAATGACTGAGAGCAAACCAGCATTCTTATTTCTGCTTTGGGAGCCTGGGTAGCACAGAGGCTCCCTGGCCTGAGATCCACTGTGTAATACCTGCTGTTTCCAGGACAGTGTGTGTGAGTTGGCATGACACTGGAGTAGAGCTACAAGTCAACTCTGATTTTCCTCAGTTCAGGGAATGGCCTGTAGTTCATGTCTACTGCATCCCAAAATCTTTGATAAGCTGTGCTTGTATAATTGGCACGCTGGTCTTGGCTTAGTTGCCTGATAGGCAGGAGTCTGTATTTCAAGTGTAAATTTTCACTGCAAGTGTCACTTTATATCAGTAGCACTGATAGAGGAGGCTCAGGGACCTGTGGAAAGTTTCTGCCAAAATTCTCAGCTAGCTGCATGCTCAGTTAGCCTGGATGCAGCCAGCTCATAGCACTGCTGTGAGGGACTTTGAAAAGGGAGTAACCCCAGGGGTGCTCTGTGCTGTGAGCACCCCTGTTGGGGTTGTGCTGCACTGCTCAGCCTGGCTGGAACCCGTCCTGGAAGGGCTGGGGATTTGAACAGCACTGAGGCTGAGTCAGGGCATGGCAGGGCTGCTCCTGGGGAGTATGTGCAGGTCTGAATAAGGCTCCAAATACGATAAGAACTGAAGATCCTCCCTTCTTATCCTCATAAAACTGTGGTTGATTTGTGAGCACATTCCTTTGCTTTACAAGCAGAGGAAGTACATGCACTACATCTCTCCCAGCCTACAAGCTGGAGGTGTTACAGGGTGCAGAATTTTGTGCCAGGTTCTGGGGGTAGGACTAGGTTTTGAAGGATCAGGTTAAACTTTGATCTTAAATCCTTTTGGGGAAGGTGTGAAGGCTATGCAGCCCCTGGGTAGGGCTCTGGTCTGGTATTGCTACAGCTGTTTTAGGTATTTCTAAAACTACTTGGCAGTAGCTGCACTGGAACTGGGATGTTTTTTGGGTCTGAAGCTTCTTAGCTGCAAACAACAGTCCCTCCTTGAATCATTTGTACTACCTTGTTGTCTCTCCTGTGCTGGTTAAGCCCAGTGCAACAGAAAGAAACACTTCTCCCTTCTCACTTTGTTACTCCTTAGTTCACTGTGTAGTCACCTGCTGTGGCTATATGAATTCCATTAACAACAAATCTTGAGCAATCTGCTTCAATAATAATCAATTTGTTGTTTAATTTGCCCCTTTTCCATATATTTGTTGTGAAGGGATAAGCTATCTGATCAGTTTCCTTAGCATCTGTAAAGAAACAAACCTCTCTGGTTTTGTTTGTGAGGCAAACTGAACTGGGAGGTGTGTGCTCCTGGACCTGAAAAGAGAGGGAGAAAAAGTGTGATTGCAGTTTAATGGGCAGAGAGTGTCCTTCAAGGACGGCATTCCTTGGTTTTCTGTCTTAGTATTTGCTGTAAAATATGTAATGAATCCCTGGGTAAACAGCACTAGTGTTTTACACTTGTCTTTTCCAATTTTCCAAGGTTTTAAGTGTTCCCTTCAAAGTTATGCTCCTTTTTGCACACTTTTTTTGGACTACCCTTCTGGCCCAAGGCATCTTATTTGTGTAACAGCCCAGCTTTGGCTGGTCAAAAGCAGGACAGGGATCTTTCTTAAAAAATAGCTGTGGTTTCAAGTTGTCCTTAAGTTGAGGAGGGTTTTGAGCTTTGGTCTTCCCCGTGCCCACCCAACTCTGTGGGGACTTTGATACGGTTTTTTTATTTCAGTTTCTTTCTTCAGACTGTGCTGCTTCACTAAGAATCTGAATTATAAAGCAGTGCCTTTTCCCACCAGCCACATGCATAAAGCTGACCTTTGGCTTGAATGCAAAGTTTGGTGTTCACCTTGTCCAATTACCAAATATAAATAAGATAGACAAAGTTTCCAGGTGGCTGTGGCCAGGGGGAGGTTGGCAGTAAGTGTGTGAATGACAGAAGTAATTTCTGATTTCTGTACTTAGGACTGAAGGACATGCACCAGAACAGGCCCAGGAGAAGAGGGTTGGTTTTTGCCCTGTTTCCAGTGGCTGTGCCTTGGCCAAGATGCCTGAGGGTCAGAGCCCACCCCTGGCACCAGGGAAAGGCTGCTGGTCCTGGTAGGGATAACTGCACTCACAGCACTTGGAGCTTTGCTTCTCTCTTAACAGCCTCATCCTTCTTGAGCATCTTGATTTCAAGTATCTGTTGAAGCACCGTAAACAGATTTCCTCCGGCTCTGCAGCACTACATGCTGTGTTGCAATACATTCTGTCTACTTTAAAGCTGTTAGTGATTCATTAGTTTACTGTTCCAAAAACCAATTCCAAAGGGATCACTCATCTCCCTAGAGCAGTGAAGGTATTTTCAAGCTGGCTACACAGCTCTGTGGCAGTTTTTTGAGACTTGCCTGGTTCCAATCATGTGGCAGTGATACTGCCAAAGGCTGCCAGTTCAATGGAGGATTGCACAGAGATTCCATGGGTGGGAACTTGCAATATTATTAGACACAGCTAATAATAGTTCCTCTTGACTTCTGAAATGTCAGAGTGGTCTTGTGAGTAACTGCACTTTGCACAGCTTTAACATTTTGTTTGCCATCAAGAGTAGTCCCTGACTTATGCAGTGTTGCATTATACTTGTAATACAGAAAGGAAGTATATTGGAATTGAGGGGCCTTGATATTGCTGTCTGTGAACTGACAAGTGTCAAGGTCTGAGTGGCAGCATCAGTCTGGGTATCCAGGACTGACTCCTCCCTGTGCACAATGATGAGGAAGATGAGCTTCTCCTCTCTGGAGGCTCCTAAGATCCAATAAGCATTTCCTTATCTGCAGGGGGCTTCGAAACAGTGAGGAAACTCCAGTGTACTATTAAAAAAGCATGATCACATAAAGAAGTAACTCTGTTTTCTTGGAGAGGGATTGGTAAGTGTCTGACAGACTGTCCCTGAGTCAGGTCTCCAGGGGTTCTGGACTTTGTGCCCCAGACCAATTGCTCTAGAACTGGGTCTTCTGGCAAGGAACAATAACTCTGATTTGCAGGCAACTTCAAACTTTTTCAATTGTTTCATGTGAAACCAAAATATATATATATATATATAATCTCTAAATGCTCTATGGAACTAAGTTAATACTCTTTCTTACACTAGCCATTTATTTCCTTTTGCTGTCTAGTGGCCTCACCAAGGTACCAGCAGTATGACTCCAGCTGCAGGATTTACTGTAAGATTTTTATGGACTGCTGGAGGCCAGGCAGTAAGGGATTTTGATACAGCGGCTCCAGAGTGGCAGAAACTGATAAATAAAAAAACCTACAAAAATAAGTTCTTAGTCAAAAGATGCTAGCTTTTATAAGAGTGAGACATTAAGCCAGGAGCTTTTGCTCCTTTTGAGGTTATAACTAAAAGCACAGCTTGGAGCAGATGAGCTGAGTTTCAGGAGATGCCAGATACTTGTCTGCTGGGATTTGATGTAAGCTGGGGCACTTGCCTCTTGCAAGTACAGAGCTGCATGGGGACTTCATGAAGTCAAGCAGTGGAGAGTCATGCAATCCAGGGACACACAGATGACCTGTAGTCAAAGTGACTCTCCTTAGTTGTCTTTTACAGCTGTTTATTATAGTTACAAATACCTGGATGTGTCTTTCAAGGCAGAATGGCATCACTGGGTGCTGTGATTAACATGGCATAAAGTGGGATCTCACTTTCTGTGTGCTGCTATGTCTCTAATTTTTATTTTCCAGACTTCTCGGAGAAGTTAGATCATAATATCGCTTAAGAGCAGGGGAAATTAAAGTACAAAGCAAGAAAGTAGCTTATCTAAAGTCCTGTAAGACATCTTTAACAAAAAGGTTGGAGTCACAGCTCAGGAGCCCCAAATCACCCGTCAGTACCTGCTGACCCTGGTACTGAGAACCCAGAGCAACTTGCCTTGTTTGGGGGGATCTTGGAAAAAGTCTTTCATTCTTCCTGTTTATTTGAACTAAAACTTTAATTACAGTAGCTATTTTGTATCTTAATGAGCAATCCATCCCTCTATTTCTGCAGTGCATCCAGCTGCCAGCATTTAGTCCTTGTCCTAAAGATGCACTGCAGATTCCTTGTGACAATGAGGATGTATTTTTAGTGTGCTTGGGGAATTGTGGTTCATGGAATGACTTCACCCGAAGGGAAAGCTTGACTGTTGTCATTTTATTCTTGTTCAATAATCTGAAATACATCATCAGCATCAATGTTTTACTAAAAAAAAAAAAAAAAAGGTTAGAATCAATGGGTTTTTAAGAATATTTTCCTTTTATCCTGTCTGAGTTTACTTTTTTTCCTGGAGGACTGTCATTTTCCAGGCTTGGTAACTTAAATTAAATCTTGCTTGTGAGCATTTAAAGTGAGATGTGTGCTTACAAATCTGGGAATAAAAGCAGAAAAGATTTATCTTGTAATAAGCTTTTATTCCTCCTGTATTTATTGTGCCTCATTCCCTCTACCCTCTAAATCCTGATAATCAGGCACTGAAAAACATATTTTCTATGAGGATCCATGTGAGTCCTGGCGGATGGACAACAGAATACTTTCAGCTGCTCTTTGCTGAGTAAATCCCATCTTGCAGACTCACAGAAGTCATCAGGTTGTCCTTCATTTCGAGTTCATCCTGTGTCATCCTGATAGGCAAAGGCATTTGGGGAATTTTGAAATGAAATTCTTAGAGATGCAAGGTCGAACAACTCAGTAGCACAAGTGACAATTGCTGGATCCCTGTTTCTGTTGTCTTTTAAACTTGCTGAAAGAATCAGGTTCCTCTCTGTGTGCTGCCTGCAGTCTGCTGGGATCAGAGGAAAAAGTGGAGGTGGTCTACTAGGAATGCTTCTCCCCTTCTGCATGAAAGAACAAATTACTGCAGTTTTCTCCTTCATTGGAATAATGTGCTCATCCATCCACTTCTGAGCACAGCAACAACTCTCAGTGAAATATTAGTGCAGGCACTGATGTTTCTCAGATGGCTCAAACTGCCACATAAGTCACCCCTTCCCATTGTTTGTGGGTTTACTCTGACCTGGTCTGAGGAGGGAAATGGTGACAAAAACTTCCCCATGTGACCAAGTTGGTGATGTTTCTGTGTAGAACCCTGTGCAGCCCAGAAGGATCATATGACAATCTTTAGTGTCGCCAGTGAAATGCTTGCTAGAAGTCTTGCATCAAACAACTTGCAGCTGACTACTGCAAATGGATTTTTTTCTCTTATAATACTATTCAAACCAGAGGTTAAACCTAATGGTGAAGAATTAGTTATTGAACTTATCAACATTGGTAGGAAGCAAAGTAATGATGGCCAATATGAGTGCTACAATTTAAATAAAAATTTGCCTTTATGGCAGTTATGTGTGTATATTAGTTTAATAATACCTCTTTTTTAGGCTTGTAATTCAAATGCTGTGTTCCACCCAGAATATACCAGACCTTGAAAAGAAATGCTTGTTTTTTAAAGTTCATCATCATTTTGGCATTATACTTGAGAGCAATAATTGTGATGTCATTTCTAAAAATTCAAGATGCTTATCTGTCAAGTAGCAATAACACATAAGCATTTTGTTTATTTTCTGGTATTAACTGAAGATAAAAATCAGATTTTCTTTCTCTGTCAGGTCCTTAAATTTAATTAAGCCAGGATTTTGTAAACAACACTATGATTTGAGAGGGTAAACCTCCCTGAGCTTTTAGGGAACGTGTATATATCTGAATGTCCTTGCTATTATCATAACTCTAATCATTGTAAGCTGTAAGCCCATTCAAAATATTATGGAAGCCTTGACAACATCCTCAGTGTTAGTACAATGCATTAAAAAAAAGCCTTTTGAGCAATCTCTATCTCAAGGACAAACCACCTAATTAGCAGACCTGCCTGAAACACAAACTCTTCTGTTTGTCTTTTAATAAAGACATAATGAATTGCAGAATTCACTTTTGGGGTGTTGTTTTTTGAATCAGAATTATCTGGAGAGAAGCACTTCATGGTAGAGAGTGAAGAAATGTCCATGCATTAGAAACTGTGGTCAGGAGAAGGTTAAGTGCATGAATATACATGTTTTGTGTGTATATCCACACATATGTGTGAATATCTATGTAGGATCATATATACAACATAGATCAGGCCAAGCAGATGTAAGTTTGGTGTGTTTTGTCATGCTACAATGGCTTTTTTCTCCTGAATATAGTACTTTGTAACTCATTCTTTTAACTTCTATTCATGCCTTTAGCTTGAAGCTTCTGAACTTTTGGGATTCGCCTCAAGTTCCCTTAATTAAGTCTGAGATATTCATATGAAATCCAGACAGAGCACAGTCAGGACTCTTGCTCTTAGTTTTTGAACCTGTGTGTACTTTTGAACACACTCGACTGGTATGAAAGCAAGTGCTCAAATAAGCTGTTCTGAAGAGCAAGGATTGAGTGTCTTTTGAGCTTCAAAGTAACCTGGTCCAGCTGTGTACTAGACGTGTGGGTTTATGCTTGCTAAGTTCTTACAATGAAAGCAGTGATAAAGCAACAGCAGCTGCAGCTCAGAAATGTGCATGGAGGAGCTTGAAGGACCGGTCTATTAGAAGTACAAATAAATATTCCCCAGGTTTGATAGCCTTTCAGATGCCTGGTTGTTAGCCTCAAGAGTGTCATTCAGGACCATGTGGATCCTTTCCTTCCTGTGCAGGTTTAGCAGGCTGGATCTGATAATTTTTAACCACAAGTGCTCCTTGCCTGAATATGCAGCCTTACAGAAGGAATTTCTGCTCTGGACAAGCTTAAACTCCTGTATTACAGCCACAAGGATTTGGGCCTCTGTAAGTCATAGGAATAGTCACTTTAAGATTCTGGAAATGCTTGTTCACAAGAGAATACTGATGTGATGTTTAAAAAGAACCTGAGAGCAGAGTGTCAAAATATGTGCAGACCTTAGAGATACATCAGGTATAACTATATGCAGGGCAGCTTAGAGCAGACCACAAAATGGTGTTTTTATTTTCCCCTGTGGTGCGATGTTAGAGCAGAGAATGGTGTGTAAAGGAGAAAATGGAATGTGTTCCCTTTTTTTTCCCCCTGCTTTTAAGTACAGTGACATGTCCTAATTTAGACCTAATTTTCATTCCTGTAACATTACTTGTAATAACGTCTAAAGTCCTCAGAATTAATTTGACTGGAAAAATTCCAGAAGGACTTTCAATTTTTCTCATTAAAAACATTATAGATGTCTTAATTAGGCACTGTTATTAATGGCAATATTACTCAATTTAGAACTACACACTTAAGATGTGGTTACCTCTAGCGTGATTAGTCAGAGGAGCTCTGCTACGCAAGGATGCACACTAGAATTTTGAACAGTTAAATATTTAGAGCCAGATGCTCAGCTGTGTAAATTGTGTGGCTACTGCAGCCTCAGTGGAGCTAGACTAATATACATTAACTGGGGATTTGGTATCTGAAGTTATAAACAATCACTTCTGGCTCATCTCCCTTACTATTCCCCTCTTCTTTTCCAGTGTTAGCTTGTTTTTTCTCTCCATGGTAGAATAAGCTGATGAAGTAATATGTGCCATGTGTTGTCCCCAGTATAAGCTCTCTAACTGCTGTAACTAAGCTGGAGCCACTCTGTGCTTTTTCCCTTTCCCCATGTCGTCCCAGAGGGGGATTTCAGTGACTTAATTGAACCTGCTCCTGATTTAGAACACAGTTGAAGGACCTTTTCACAGCGCCTTGGACTCTAATGGGCTCTGTTACAAGCCTGGGGTTGTGGTAATGTGCTTTGCTTGGTGAGGACCTTCTGCTGCTCCGTGTGAGGGTGGAAGGAGGTGGAATGTTTTATTTGCTTGCCTAGACACAGGTTTATACAAACTTTTAAAGTACTCTGTGGACCAGTTAATGTCTGTAATTTCCTGTTAGAAGATTGAAGGGAGCTATTTAGATTTACCATACTTGTGCCTGGCTTCATTATCACATAAGAATCCTTGACAGTTTTCAGATCTATAATTACTGGCTGCTGCTCCTGTTTGATGTTACTTATGTTTATTGTGACTGTGGATGGTAAAGGCTGTGGGCTACATTGGCTATTGCATCCTGCTCTGTGACTTCAGCTGGGGAGCTTGGACAGAATAACACCTGTCCTTTGATTATTGTCAGGTTTTAAGACTTCATTAAAAAGGCACCCACTGTGCCCCCTAAAATCCCACAGCAAATGTTCCAACTTTTTAAATTATTTGGAAAATGAGGTGTCAAAATGACATTGAATGCAGCACAGCAAATTTTTTTATGTTCTGTTGCTCAAGAATCCCAGGGTTTAGACTTCAGGTGTTTTCCATGTGTAAAATCTTGCCTTAGCTGTGTATGAGCTCATTTGTGTGGCAGAAAAAGCTGGTCCTTATGTGAACTGTGTGAAACCCAGACTTGTCATCCTGCAGATAGTTTAACCATGGAATGAACAGTCATCATGCATTCAGGTTCAGATGGACAGATGTGCAGGAGGCTGTTAAAGCAAAAGGCATCTGGATGTATAATTAGGATATGGGATAGTACTGAAATCTCAAAATGGTACAGACATTTGCATCTGTTCACTGATGTATATAATGACGAGTTATTTGGGGTAGTGGGGTGTGAAGCTTAAAAGGAGCTTAATGGCTTTTCCTTTAATAAATCATGTGACTACAGCAATGTCATCTTTTATTAGCTTGTGATTTTGTAAAAGTTAAAATTGAGCATAATGTTGCATATAATTCTAGAACATCTGGTAGCAATATCTAGTAGCAGCTGTTTAGTACCTGAAATATAAACAAAACATGATTTTATCCATAGTTGTTACAGTTAATTTTCCTGGAAGTACTAGTTTTAGAGTAGGTGCACTAGGAAATAGCTCTGTTCTGAAGAAAGAGTGAGTGAAAATCAAGGTATTGTTCAAAACTTGAGCAAATAGAACAGGACTGCATAAAATGTGGACTAGGAACTCTGTGTTTATAGAAGGGTTTTGTTTTCTAGTGAAATGAAATAAAAAACTTTAAAGGAAATCCTAAAATGAGTTATAGTCCTTGACTACACCGTGCTTTGGTACTGAAGTGCATCCTATTAAAGGTTTATGATCTGTTATAATTGCGCTCATATTGAGGTTTTTTTTCACAGCCTATTCCTATAAGGGAAGTTATACTGTGTTGATATGCCTGTAACTGCATTACTGGTGCTTGAGCACTAGAAAGGGAAAAAACCCCAACCCCACAAACAAAGCCAAATAAAAATGAGGTGACAGCAGTGTTTTATCCCTTCTGCTGTTCACTTGCTGCTTTTATTGTCTTGCTCTATCTTTCATTCAAAGGAAATGTGTGGGCTGTGCTGCCCAGAGAGGGGGCAGAGCAAAGGTGCCCTTGGGCTGCCGCAGTTTGTGTTGCCCCCTGTGCCACCACCCAGGTGCCCCCTCTGAAGCTTCATATTTCAGACTTTCTTTAGGTCCCAGGGCTCAGATGTATGTGCTCATTGAGGGGGAGAAGATGATGCAGCACCAGTTGCATCTGTCGAGGCTCCCCTTGACATGGGGAATTTAACTTGTGTGGTTTAACAGGGGTATTGCTCATCCAGTGTATTTCAGACAACGCCTAGCAATGGGAATGTGGTTTATGGTGGAACTGGATGTGCACAGTCAAGTAGTTTTTCATTTGGTATGTCTCTGTAAACTGTTCCTTTTAAATCTTGCCCCTGTAAAAAGCAGAGATGTTAGCCAAGGAATCTGACTTGAGTGTTGTTGCAGCAGATTCTGGTCGTTCTGGAGTCAGCTGTGGGATTTATACAGCAGCAGAATAAGATCTCAGAGTGCTATAGAGCATCAAAAGCCGTACATGTGGCACTAGCAGCTATTCCTTCTCTTTTGATGTGCCTTTCGAGGTAGCTCTGGGATGTGAATCCTGTTTGGGACACCACTATTGTAACAATCCATTTATCCAGACATTTTCAAGCTGCTCGTACAGAACAATATCACTTCAGGGACAGAGTAATGTTGATATTTGACACCTGAATAGATTTTCTACCTCTGTATCCATGATAAGGACCCCTGATGAGTGCAAATGTTAACTGTGATAGTGGGTGTCTGTTTTCCCTTTTCCTAGTAAGGACACAAGAGGACTCTTTTAGAACATGAGCACAATGAAGTTTATTTCTGTCTTGGGGATTGGTTTTCTTTTGATGTTTGCTTATATCCAGCAGTGATTAAAAGTCACCCATCCAGCATCTTGATCTGTGCCTACCATGAGTCTGTATTTCTGTAGGCCTGTGCCTGTGAAGGCACAATTTTTGATTAATTCTAAGCACGTTTAACTAGAAAAATTCCTAATTTTCTGTTACAGCGGAATGACACTTTTAATGAATGATTTGAGTTCTTTACCTATAAGTTGATTTTAAAAACATTATTCAGTATGGATGTTCAAGTGTAAATAATTTATAATCATAGCCTCATGGTAGAGGATGCTAAATATCAGTAATTTTGTATTATAACTCATTAGGGATGACATTCGGGCTCCCCGTGGGATGATTGTAAAACTCCCCTGGCCTTGGTAGTGTCAGGATTTCACCATAAGTATTACCTAAAAAAAAAAAGATGACATTTCACTTCTTACTAAATCTAATTAATCTCAATTAATTGCCTAATAATTTTGAATGTAATCTTATTCTAAAAGCTTGGAAGTGCACCAGACTGTGACGTAGCCCCTGCAGTGTTTAGCTCAGCTCTGAAATAGAAGTTTGTTTGTGCATACTTGGGGTATTTGTATTCATTTCCAAGTGCTTGCAGGATCTTGGCTTCACTGTGTGTACACTGCATTCCCTTGCAGCTAAACCAAGCTGTTGCTGTCTGGAATACGATGCCCTTTCAAACAGCAAATGCAACAAATCCTCACCAGGCTGCAGCTTGAGCAGGAGAGTTTTCAGTCTGAATCAACAAATTAGAATCTGAGACTTGTTTAGGTTGGAAAGACCTTTAATATCAAGTCCAACTGTCAATGCAGCACTGCCAAGTCCAGCACTAGACCATGTCCTTAAGCATTCACCCACCTTCTGCAGAACTGCTGTGCCATGGCCTATTAGCCTGACCTGCTGGAGGTGCTCCTGGGGCTGCCCAGGGGCTTCTTTTATATGGATGGGAGGCCTTGGCCACCGATGCCCCTGGCCCAGTGAGCTGCAGGCTCCTCAAAGTTCTTTCAGCACCCCTGGAGGTTCCCCTGGTTTGGGACACTTGGCTAAAATGTTCTTCTGCAGATTGTGCTGGCACTGGGGCTGCTCTGGCAAATGAGGCTCTTTCCTTGGCAAAGAGGAAAGTGTGGACTTGAGTCATCCTTGGATGGAGAACAAAATGGAGTGTGAGTGAAGGCTCTTGGCATTAAACAGGACAGTAAAGAGGGTACAAACCCATTATCTTGTCATCTCCCTCTGTCACTTGAACAGACAGATCACCTGAATGAGAAGGAGTGGGTCACAATGAAAGGAAAAAAAATCAGGTCTTCAAATATCTCAGATAGAAGGAGCTTCATCCTACAGCTCTTGAGGTGGCACAAGTTGTTGTCACACATGCTTAGGACTGCTCTAGCACTCACCAACTCTTGCTGCTGTGTGAATGCTGCTAAATTCTCTTCCCCTCTGTGTGGAGGTGGTTTCTGTCCTGTGTTAATTTCCACTGTTAATGGGAATTAGCTGGGATAACGTGAATTTTACAAAGAGCCAACTGCCTCTAAACATTTGCATGTTTTACAAATATTGTTTATGCTCTTTGTGCTGGGTATTGCAGACTATACTTGTGTCCAGTGCTCCCTGTGTGGGAATGGAGACCACAGACACCTCTGGGGCTCCCGGATTCTGGAGCTGTGAATCTGAAAGTGAATGTGACCGACCTTTTCAGTTCCTTGTAGCCAATAAACCCATAAAAGGCTTTACCTTAGGTTATTTTATCTCAAATTGCTTAGGGTGGCAAAGATTGATTTTTATTTAGATCATGCATGCCAAGTATAATCATATGAAGAACTTTTTTTGTAGCTGCTTTTTTAATATATTTCATCCAAAGCAAGAAAAGGTTTCAATTAGTGTCACTTGGGAGAGCTTCGGAGCAGATATTGCAGTACCTCTGTGTTAGAGGCAGATTTTTGAGGCTTCAAAACTCAAGTGGAGGAGGCCCTGAACACTGTGGTCTGACTTTGAAACTTTCAGCAAGGACGTTGGACTAATTGACCTCCAGAGTCCTCTTCCAACCTCAAGTATTCTGTGTCTCTGTGGTGATCTTGTTATTTGTAATACCCTTCTTGCCAAATGCTCTCCTTTCTCCTTATGGACATATTTATCTTACAAACTGAAATTGGCTTGTGGTGTAACTGTAGCTTTTAAAAATGGGAAGAATAAAACCTATATATTGCAAGGGAAATGTCTCCCTGGTACAGCCACAAACTGAAAGTAGATTTTTAATATCTGGTAAACAGGTGGGAAAATTTCTTACACTGTGAGCATTTCTGCCTGTGTCTTTCATCTCTGTAATTCATTCTGGCTTTTGATGGCAGAATGTATCAACTGCAACTTCAATAATTTCCCAGGTGCTGTTGGTAGTTTGTGTCATGATGCAGCTCACAGTTGATGGGCTTTGAATTTGGCTTTCTGTTCCTAGCAAACTAATACAGGTTTTCTATTTTACTGCATCTGTGCCCTAGTAAGTGGGCTGCTATTGTGGAGGGCATTCTACTGTGCTTATACTTGTCATGAGATATAATTTTTGGAAAGAAAAGTTCTTTCAGTGTTGAAGTGTAACAGGGAAGGGGACCTTTTTGATCTCACCATTAAACCAATTTTAAACTTGATGTAGCAAGTAAGTTGGGCTTGAATTGTGTCAAGAAATTCAATGGCTTTGTTAAAAAAAAGTGTTAATATCACCAAGTCATGTGTGGAAATCTTTATAATTCCAGCATTTGGTTATCTTGTTTTCTTGCATTGCAGCAGAACCTAGAGATTGTGTATCAGAGACCCAGTACATTGCTTATCTTTTTCAGACAGTTCTTGTATTTCTCACTGAGTGGAAAAGGCAAGATAGTGATGGAGAGGGCACAAAGCAAGCACTGTTATGAGTGTAACTTGGCCTTTTCAGCTTCTTAGCAGCCTTTGGTAGTTGCCTGTTGCTGCAAGCAAAAGTGAATTTCGAGGAGATTTTGATTGAATAACCCAGTGACTTTGTGCAATTTTATTTTCAGACTTTTTTTGGAAGGGAGCTGTGTGAATCTTCATTGGATGTGGGCATTTTTGTGGCCCTTCACAATCTCTGCTCCTGGGTATTGAAATGTCAGCTCTCTCTTCTACCTGTGATGTGAACACTGATGCAAATCCTTTCTCCCCTCCTGCCACGACCTGGGGGGAGCTGCCTTGCCACCATTTACAAGACCAATTAATTGTCCTCATTTAACTGTTCTCTAAAATTCTCCTCTGTTGTAATGAGTCAGTAACTGCTCTGTGGAGTCATTGGTGAGGAGCACTAATCAGCACAATCTTCCACTCCTCTCTGATTTACTTGTTGTGTCCTGGGCTGGGTGCCTGGGACATGTGACTTTTTTTTTCTTGTGAATTTGTGGACAGGTCTGAACTGGGGAATCCTGCACTGTGCATAAACAACAAACACAGATGCAGGTCCCAGAGAATTTGTCGAGGCATTAGATCAATCTGAGCAGGCTTAGTATGAAACATTCATGGTATTGACTCACACCTGAATCTCCTGAATGTGCTTGTGACTCTGGTTGTATGAATTCACAGCAGATTTCCTAAGAGTGTTTTCTGTTTTGCTCCCTTCTGACACTTACCAATTAGTGAATAAAAGGCAGCTTTGAGAGTGAGCTAGCAGGAGGAAATATATTCATCCCATCCAGATTTAAGAGCCTAAGCTAGATACCTGGGCTTTCCAATGGTAATTCAGCCTTTAGTAGGCAAATGAAAGCATTGAAATTAGGAACCTGCTTCTTTCTTCTCGCAGTACCATGAAGCTGTGTCCCTGATTTTTGACAAGTAATGGGAATAATCTAAGCTACTGTCTCATTTGTTTTTCAAGCCCCTGTGAGCATCAAATGTGGCAACTGGGCTGTAACAGACCTCTAAATTCCTTCTCTGGGGACTTTAGAGTGTCCCCATCTGCATGCAAGTTGTGGAAGTGAGGGGATTAGTCTGTAGTGCAAGACCCAGGAGACTGGTTATGCTGGATGTGAATGTTCGCAGAAACTCTCTACACTCTTTGTTTTGTTTCCCTTTTTGTGAGAACTGGGCAAACACCTAATGGAAGAATTCAGTTAATGAATAGAGAAGTAAGTCTAGCTAATTGGTTTGCAGCCTCTGAACTGCCTGAGGAGAGACCTAGCGAGTGTAATTAAATCTTCTCCTCCTTGTAATCATTAGAAAAATGCCCTATGTGTTTGTGATTTCACTAGGTCAACCTCTGCAGTGTGTTTTTGTGGGATCCTGTGCCATCTCTTAGGGTGGAGGTAAACAGGTTTTGATATAACATTTGAAATCTGCTGCAAAAATGAGATGTGTGAGGGTTGTTTTTGTGGATTGCATGTTATACCATCCCACTTAGAGGCATGACCCTTTATTCTGTTGTATGATAAGGGGTGCATCTTGGGCTGATATACTGGAGCTCAGACTGTCAGCCTGCTTTAGCTTGTAACTTAAAGGAAAAAGTGACATTGTATGAATAACTCCAGTGGCAAAATTACATAGAATTCCACAGCTTCTCTCCTACAAGCTGCAGTTATTTATTAACAATTTGATCCAGATACGCTTTGTGAGCAAGGAAAGTGGAGACAACTGCTGTCAGTTTTTTGCTGGAGAGTTATTCTTAAAAATCAGAAGTCTGTGTCTTTTTAAGGATAATTCTCAAGGAACTTCAATGAAATCTTTCAGAATGGTTGGGTAGTTCCTGCTGGGAAGGAAGTGCTGAAATCCACAAGTGAACTACAAGCTGTAGGGGAACTTGTTAAGGTCTGACTTTGTGGCAGCAATATTATCCATATTCAGCTTGGTTCATCAGTTTACATGGTTTTGATCAGTGCCATGATCAGGCAGCATCAGTCTTTGGGCAGTCTTCTCTTGGTTGTTTCATTAGAAGAGGTTGTCCCACTACAAAGTGCATCCTCTTCCCCTTGTAACTCTTAGAGCCGAGCCAGAGGGACATTTGGACAAGAGTTGTCTGGGTACTCAGGAACTGCTGTGAAAAATAAGACCATAGGCAAGAGAAGTGAGGGGAGAAGGGCATGTATGCAATAAAAATATCATTGATACAACAAAAAGGGGCTCATTCTGGACTGAATAAAGATTCAGAGGTAGCTCTCTGGCAAGGATTTATTCCAATGCTTCCCTTACAATACAGAGATGGATACCATGCCCTCTCTGCTTTTGCATCACCCCCTTACCCTGGCAGAAGTGGTGACTGCTGTTGCCCAGGACCAGCTCTGGGCACTGGAGGAACAGGGCAATGTTTGTGTTGAGTGCAGGGAGTAACCCCATCACAGCAGAGCTGGGAGCCTGTGCCCCTGCATGTGGTTTGCCTGGCTCTGGGGGAAACAGTGTGGCATCTATTAACAAATGTTGACAAACCACATGCTTTGCAAACCCTTTTACAGGCTTGCTTCTGATGCTCGCACTAGGAACACTCAGCTCTGCTGTGCTTTCACCAGCAAGAACTTTAATAGGCTTTTCCCCCTGTCTAACTGCTCGTTTGACAATTTATCTCAATGGTTTCTTGGCATCTTTGCTCAGTTCCCATGCCAAATCAACTAATACCTGCTCAAACTTGGCTTTTGACCCTGCTGCCACGAATGCAGCATCTCTGAATGACTAATTGAGTGCTGGGTACCAGGTGTGAATGTCAGTGAATGCTACAGTGAGTCTGTGGCACTCAAGCTGGTATCATTTTCTTGTCATGGATGGGAAAGTAGCGGGGCATGGCAACTAGGGAGGACAGGTTGCTGTTTTCTGTTCTGCTTGCTTGGCTGAGATGGAGCAAGATGGTGCTGATAGAAGCATCAGCTGGTTTGAAAACTGAAGTCTAAATCAAAAAAACCTAGTAAAAAAATCCAGTGTTCTCTATTGTTGGAGTTTTGAGACGTTTGCTTTAAAAGCTTTAAAGGGAAATGGAATTCTTGTACTTGCTTTTAATCAGCAGTTTCATGACATTGTCTTTAGGAGTTGATGTAACCTGGTGCAGAGTTTGTCCTAGGAGTTAGAGGTGACTGCCTCTGGTGTTTGCTGGCAGGCTCTCTTACCTTATATTCCCACATATCAAGATGTGGAAAGTGATACTGAGATCTCTTGTAAATCACATTAAGCTCTAGCAAGGCACTCTTGAAGCTCTGTGTAAGAGCTTGCTGTTACTGTTTTATAACCTTAACTGTAAAAACAAAAGATCTGGGATGTTGCTATTACTAGAGTGGGTGACAGGATAATAGTTGCTCCCAAATTAGTTGGCTATTTGCAGTGTCTTCTACTAAAAGGTTTCTACAAATGGAGCCTCCTGGAAACATCCAGCTCTGACAACTGTAAATAGGAAAATTACAAATCCATCAGCTTCAGGGCTTGGATATGATAGAGAAGTAGGAATTACTCCAGCCTTTCACATGATGCCAAATACTTCCACTTTCAGGCTGGGTATATCCACAGGAGAATTATTTCTGAAGGAATTTGAATATCTGTTGTGATTCCTGGGTTTTACATGCAATGTTGCACACCACTGATGAATTTTGATGGAGGTTCTAACAGATGTGACCAGCTGGAATCAGCAGAGTGTAAGATTGGTCCTTATTTTTGTAATTAAATTTTGTAAAACCTGTCACTGTAACAAGCTTAGTGTCTGTGCATGACACTGACCACTTGCTGCACGTTCTCTGTAGTTTTGTCCTCTGAAGAATGTTTCTGTGTAGCTAAGAATTCTTTTAATGAGAGCAAGGGAGTCTTAAGGATAGAGGAAGATCAGTTGTCATTCCCAGGCTAACATGAGTGTTGAAAGCATTGACAGAAACAGTCTTTGATCTAGTTTTTGATCATGCTGAACATGTTAGTCTGACTTGTCTGTTCCTGGTTTAAGCAGTTTGTAGTCCATTCCATTACTCCTTTAATAGCTTAATGCTTTATAGAAACCATAAGTCATTTCTTCTTAAAACTTCATAAACCTATTGCCAACCTTTTCAACAACTTGGAAAGATGACTGTCAGGTCTTGTTAAATTTTAGACCTAAATCTGTGCCATTTGTTTGAAGGCATTGTTAGATTTCTTCTTGCTGTAACCCTCTAGTTTTAAATTGTAAACCTTTTTCTAGGAATCCATAAAGACAAGTGTGCCATGTTAAATCCAGAAGAGCCAATTCCCAGGGGGAGAGGACAAGGGAACAGAGCGTGGGAGGATCTGAGACATTCTCTTTTTATCTGCTCTTGTACTCCAGGAAGGTCAGGCATTTCCTATTTGCTGGCTTCCCATATCCTCAGAATGAAATGTTGGGCAAGTTGTCCCTTTCCTGTCACTGGCATAACTTGTGCTGGCACAGCAAAGCTGGTAGTGGAGGCTGTTGTTTTCTCTGCTGCTTGTAGTAGCTGTGCTGTGGTTCCCAGCAGCTCGTGTGGTTTATATTGACTGTCCAGGAAATTTGGCTGTCAGTTCTCATAATGTGGAGTACAAATTTACATGAGAAGGTGAGGAGATTGATCAGGACTTGATGTTTTATGTAGGAAGAGTGTATAAATCCACAGATGAGTGTACATGACTTTCCTGTCACGTGGGCAGTTGGAGGTGATGATGTTCAAGGACTGGTGAAAACAGGGAAACAAAAGTGCACAATCATTCCTCTGGTCTTCAGGATGCTTCAGGGTGTTACTAGGTTAATATTTTGTTGTGCCTAATGAAAGGAGATGGCCAGAATGGGTTCAGATAAACTAAGCAAGTAATGAAAATCTATGGGACATGCACAAGGATTATTTGACAAATAATTAAGAAGCTGAACCTGAACCAAGTAAAAGAAGTCTCTAATAAGAGAAATTCCTTACCAGGCAGCCCATTAGAGACCTTACAAATAGAAAAATCCAATTCCCTTGCTTTGTGCAAGCAGGTGGGCAGGAGCAGCTTGGGAGTTCTGAAATACTAGTTCAAGGAGAAGAATTCTAGGATTTTAGGTCTGTCCTAATTAGATAAGTGAAGTGTTTAGGGAATATTGGACCATGTTCTTTCTTTTCATAAGTCACTGGTGCCACCCATGACAGTGGGACTTGGTGTTATTTTATGTGAGATAATGAAAAATTGAGAGTTTATGGTATTTGGAACTGTTTTGATTAAGGCTGCTCAATTTTAGCTGCTCTAAGAATGTAGTAGGGTCTGAGAGATTGCAAGATCAAAGCAGTTGAGCCTGATTTTTTTTTTTTTTTTAATTATTAACAAATTCAAGATGAAGAAATTTGGCAAACTTATAATATGCTCTCATTAAAAGGCTGTCGGATGTTGAAAGCTGTTTCTGCTGCTTTCTCTTTTTCTGTTTTAATCTTCTGGTTCCAGAGAGGATGAGTGTGGTTTTGCCCTTTCTCCTTGTCTTACTTACTCTCTGGCTGCTGTTATTCTCAGCCTGCTCTGCTATATGCAGGTCACCTGGTTGTATAGTGAATAAAGCTGCTTCTTTAGCAGCAAGTTTGAACTTCTACTGTAAAATGCAAATATTGTTCCTTCGTCTGAATCAAACACCAACACAACAGAAATGAAAAAAGCACCATTGCTATGAAATCATAGGAAGTTCTTCAGTTGCAATTTGCTCAGACTATTGAATATGATTAATGAAAGGAAGTTTCCTCCCTTACTCCCCAAAACTGTAATATCTATGCAGTGCTTTTGTATTTGTTACAGAGTGGAGGTATGATGAGATAGCCATGTAGCAATCTAAAATTAAGATAAACAGCTCAGCAATGCTACAAAATGTGGCTTTTCAGAACCAGCAGGGAAACTTTAAGCATCTTCCACAGCAGGGGCTGACAGACCATGTCAAACCTTGCTCTGTGACTGTTTCTGACTCCAAGCAATGAGATCACTCAGAATGCACACAGTGGGAGTTAATTTGGTATATAGTTTATAAAAAGACTAACTGAATTGTTTATAGTCTCCCTGTTGTCTGCAGTGGAGTGTGCATAATATTCCATGCTTGATGGTTATATTGGCACTAGGTAGTTATGAAAGAGTTGAGGTTACACTGAGCCAAACCAACTGTGAAATTTTTATTTAGCTGCAATCTCATAAATCACCAGCCACTGTAAACTAACTTCTATTTTTGTTATTTTAAAAAAAAGTTTCAAAAGGAAAACTTGTCATATATTAACTTGGAAGTAATTGAAAGTACTAGAGACTATTTGGAAAGGCTTTTCTGCTTGTTTAAAGCTCACTTTTCTCACGGAAGAAGAATTTATTAAAACAAGCTTGATTTAGCCAAGAATAACTCCTTGGTAATACCACTTATAACTTTTGAGGTGGCACAACTTGTATATTTAATAGTCTGGATAATGAATTTGTGTATGTAGATACATGTGCATATATATATATATATGCACAAGTCTTACCAGGATTACTCTTTTCAGTAATTGCTTACAACTGAAGTAGTGGACTAGTTCCTCTACTGCTGTATTGGATTATTTGAATTAAATGTTTTGTCGAAGTTCTTGTAGAATGTGGCAGATTTCACAGCTCACAGGACAGGAGCAGCAGTGTTCCAGCCATGGTAAGTCCTGGGGATGCTGTTCTGAAGCTCCATGGCAATGAAATAGAGTTGGAGTAAATGAATGCCAAGTGGACTGTAGGATGAGTGAATATACAGGGTACTTGGGGTGCTGGAGTACAAATCATACAGCCATACATCAAACTTTACCACAGCCCATGCACCATGCAAAGAGGAGTTTATTGAGAGATTTGTTATGCAAATAAAATGTCATTTTCATAAGTGTTGATACTTCAAAGGCCTGTGTGTGCATTTGCCATATAAATGCCTGAAGAAACAGAATGTTTTGGATGTTGAGCCTTTATTTGCATTTGGAGGATTAACAGACTGTTTATTTTACTACCCTTAGCCTTTAAGTGCACTTAAGCTGTTTTTCCACCTGAGCTGAATTTATTCAGTTCGAACTTCTTGATTGACATAGAGAGAGGAGCATATCAACCAAATGTACAGGCCCTTGCAGCAAAGAGCTCATTTCATTTGTGACCTTGTAATTTGCAATGGGAACCAGTGGATTTGAATTTAAAAAAAATAAAATACAGATTATTGCTAATATTACAGATATCCCAAGGAAAAAATGTACGTAGATGAGGATAAAGATTAGAGCTGACAGAATAACATTTTCCCCCTGTTAACTCTAATATATCTTAAAAATATTCAGTGCATATAATTTATTTTCATTTTCATTATCTTACTAGCTTAGGTGACATGCTCAACTTCCAGAGAAGTTAATGGAAATCTCAGTACTGACTTGAGAGGACCTTTAGATCAGGTTCTAAATGACAAAGAATGAGCACCAAAGATGTATGCATATTTATGAATTGAATGAAAATTTGATAATGAAATGTTCATACACGCTTCATTCCAGGCTGGCTGTGCATTCCTCTAAAGAAGTCCATGAGGGCTTTTCTTTTAGTGTTCTGTTAAATGCTGACCAAAAAGTCAATGAGATTTTGCTGGAATGAGGCATTTGGGATTTGGTCAGTATTCATGTACACAAGTCTTTAATATTTATTGCTGAGGATTGATGCTTACATGATGAACAGGCACTTTATGCATGGGAGAAAGATGTATAACTTCCAGCTTGATCACAGCCATGCTCTCCATTTCTGATGCCATCAACCCTGACCAGCCATGACTTTGCTCCTCAACAGGAACTCCAGGATGTCCTCACTGCTTCCAACCTGCCAATTTTTCCTACTTGAGTGAAAAGGAGACACTTGACTCTGTCACTTAAACAACAGATTGGCTTATTTACACTCATGCAAAGCTCTTGCATATAAGAAGGAAGCAGAGGCAGCTGGTAGGAAAGCTGAATCCTTGCTCTCTAGGAGGCCACATCTTCCAGGCTGAGCAGCTGCTGTCAGGTTACATCAATCACTGTGCCAGAATACCTTGACAGTGCCCTCTTGACTGCCTTTTTCAGGAGCAAAAATTGGATTAGATAAGACAAATGGATCTTTGCTATGGAGAAACTAGTGTCCTTTAGCCTGTGCAAGTGCAGTTCTTTTGTCTGTATGATACATGGCCAGATGACAATGGATTATGAATTTCCCCCTTCATCTAACATGGGAACAAATGAGCTTTTTCCCTTTCTTGTCCTTCTAGAGTTACTCACTGAACATTTAATCAAACTACTTATATTTGCATCTTTCCACTTGTCTGACTTTGAGACTGTTTTGAACTGTCCCTTGGCATCAGGACTTGATTTCACCCTCCTCTCTGGGTTTATAGTGAACACTTCAAAAATGAATGTATCAGTATTTCAGATAGAAGGTGCCTTATACAGGTGAGGAAACATTTTCACACAATACCTAATTGGGGCTGACTGGGATGGGGAAGGTCACTTCTCAGCCTTGCTATTGCCTGAGGTAGGTTATGTCTAAATTATCAGTACCTGGCTGTGGAATTCACTATTGCTTTGGCAAATTACTATGAAAAATAGAGGCAAGCAATTGCTCTCAGACACTGAGCTTAGTTCCCTCTGTGCACACACTTCATCATACCTGGACCATGTACTGATGCTGTGCTAATTTGGGCCCTCTTAAAAGTTCAGCAAACATGATCTGTGCAATTTTGCTGAGGGTTTGACTGCTGTGGTAAGGTTAAGAGGTAGAGTTATTTTGGCTTCATAGCAGGGCATTCACCTGAGAGATGGTGACTATTAATTCTTTGCTCTTCAACATGAATTTTTATTAATTAACTTAGTTAATTGGTTGTATGTGGCTCTTTGTCCTAGAGGTTTCTCTCTACCAATCTTCAACTAAATGCTTTCTTGCTAAAATTTGCACTGTTCCTTCCTACTGACCTGAAGGAAAAGCCTCTCAGATTAGGCTTGTGTGAGAGAACAGTTCTGTTTGAACAGCCCTTATTGAAATGTGGCCAAAATTGTTCCCTTCATCACCTGTTCTGATGTTCCTTGCACATGAATATTGTTGTACTATTTCCTTGTACTTGTAGCTTTGTGCTTTCAACATAAGGACCAGTAGGGCAAATGACTTCTCTGATTGCTGCAATTTAGCAGGTTCCAGACAGATGAAGCAGCTGCTTGTTTATGCATCAAATCTGTACTTTTACTGGTCATTAAGTGTGCAATTAAGAACATGCTCTGGGAAAGGCTGGTGATGCACTGATGCTTGTGCCTTTGGTATGCCCTGAGCACCTCAGAATAGATGTCTGTTGCGTGACAAGAGCGGATATTTTGTTTAAATATAAACTGAAGGTGTTGCAAGTGGAACAGATTTGAGAAATGAAAAAAGCAACCCTAGCTCTGAAACAGACCTTTTATTATCCTGTGGTCAAGAAGAGCTCATGAGAAAAGGGGCAGATTTTATCTCCTGGTGTCTTCCCGTGTGCTGTTGCAGTGGGCAAATTGCCCCAACACAGAGAGCAAGCTGGGTTTTGGGCCCAGGTAGATGTGCCTGTAGGAATTGTGTTCTGTGCATGCAGAATAGTGGCCCTTTAGCAGGTACAATCTTCTGGAAATCCCACAGCAATCCTGCATAAAGATGTCATGCAGTGCCAGAGGGAATGTACCACAAAGGGTAAACCCAAAGCCATTCCTGCTATGGTTAGAGAAAAACCAGTGCACTGAAGTTTTTGTTTCTAGCTTTGGGAAATGAACCATTGTCACCATCTGTGCTCTGGTCTGGGCACATTATTAAGGTGTATATTCAGCAGTTATCAGACCATGACCAGCAGTACATACAGAGAACTGCTTGTTGCTTTGGTAACCTGCTGAATCTCTTACAAACAGAGCCATAGTCATCCTCAGAAGGTTATCCCTTCCACTTCAGCAGGCAAAGTGGGACACCAGGGCACATCCTGTGAATTGATTAATGTGAAGAGCACTGTATGACTTATGGTAACATCTACACTATCTTGCTTGAAAATTGCCTTCCGCTGATGTAGAAGGGCAGTGTTTCCCCCTGTAGTTTATAGCTCTCATAAACAACTCCTACCAGCGCTGCTGTCGTGTCCTGTCTCTCACCTTCCCTTCATGCCTGTTTGCAGTAGGTGATGTGAAACTGTTTCTCTAAGGCTTCAGTGTGGATGAAGTTGCAAAATCCCAGGGCTCTGCAGTGGAGGCATCAATCTTCTGCTGAGTCATCAGTGGTGACAGATACTGGAGTTTTACAGACACGCAGGGTCACTTTTGCTGACTTATTCATTTTAATTTAGCTGAGTTTTATTTGTTCTGGTCAGTGTTATTCAAGGTGCTAATATTTCTTGGATGTGAAGGGAAATAAGAGCAAGAGCAGCTCTCCAGGCTTAGCCTTATTAAAAACAGCAAAGGTGAACTTCAGAGAAATGTTTCTTTGACTTGCTTGTGCCTGTACTTAGTTTAGAACAATCGGAATTCTATGTGCTTATGGTGCTCAGTAAATTAAAATGTAATGCAATGTGTGAACACATCGCTGTGGTTCTTTTGAAAATCAAAACATACACCAACAGTCCTTTCTGTTTGGAGTATGAATAGATTGGAAATGTTTAGATGCCTCTTGAAAAAGGTAACATAGCCATGTTTTTTTTTCTCCTTGGTTACATTTTCATTGATACTCGTGTTTGTAGTTACTCAGCTCATTTCAAAGCTTGTCAAACAGCTGAGTCGAAAAAAGTAGTTGAGGTGATACGTGCTGACATGAAATTCCTTTTTGCACACCCTTTTGTTGTCGTTATCTGCTTTTGTTCAGCAGATGCATTCGGAGTTGAGACAGGCTTTGAGTTTCTCACTGTGTCTGTCAAGTTTTCTTTCTGCTCTTCACTTTCTGGTCTCCTTGCCTTGCAGAGTTCGGGGATGACTCGTACTGATGTGATGGGAGTTGGAATGTGTGAATTCCATTAGTGCTACTGGCATTTATCCCTATGAATTCCTGGTGCACCAGTATACTCTTTAGCCACAGCTGAGCTTCCTCATTTCCATTTTCATGGTGTATTGCTGCTTTCTATATTCTTCATACTCCTTCAGCAATTAAGCCAAGGCCTCGAGTTTACTGTGACTGGAAGAGCGCATTCTGACAATGGAATACTTCTTTTGGTCAAGTTTAACTGATCATTTGGAACTGGCAGTGTGTGCCTTGAACACACCTGGCATGTGACACAAAATGCTCCAAGTTTTAGGACAAAGGACAGGAGTGCAGTAAGTGAAGAAACTTGAACAGTAGAACACAAGTGAATGAGGGGTCACGAGGGCATATTTGAAACAGAAGATGTTCCTCGGATCATTTAGCCTGGTCATCTGGAAATAAAGGGTTCTCTCACAATATCTCTGTCTTAACAAATTAGAATCAATAGTTCTAACTGGCAATTAAAAAAAAAAAATCAAACTTGTTCTTGACTAACTGCTAGAAATTCAAAATAAGATGCCAGTTTTGGGAAGATCAGAGATACTTTGGCAACTGAAACTTCCATATGGAGGATAGAATTTGTTACACTAAATTGCATTCTGACTGCAACTTGACTTCTGCTGTGTAGCCTGGTTTTTGTCTTTTTAAGTTTCTGTAGGTGTTCATCCTATACAATCTTAATGCATCATCCATGCTTGATATAGCAATAAACAGAGCTGGCAGCACAACATATTTTGTAAAACCATAAATATTTTTATCTGCCTGGGAATGGGAACATAGTTACAACTAAGACAGCAATGAATATTTTATTTACTCAACAGAAGTGATGTCAGGCTTAAATGGAGTCCTAATCTTCAATTTCTGTGTTCATGACACGTATTTAACCTTAAGGTTTAAATAAAACGAGCGTATTTTAAGTTCTTCTCATAATTGCTGGCAGTGGGAAGTGTAACTTCTCACAAGATTGAGCAAAGAGCACTCGATCAGGAATTGTAAAGCTCAGGTCAAAGCACTTTTAACATGGTTTTCATGGAAAATAATTTTCTTATGAAAATGTTTGAGAATTTAATGGGTTTGCTTTGGTATCCTGTTATGACCTCAGTTCTTTTACAGTTTTTTTATTTTTCCTTAAACAATCAATATAGACACTCTGGAATAGCCAGCAGGAAAAGAAAACTCAAAGTGCTTTAACTGATCTGCTCCAGGCTTTGATCTGTTGGCTGCCTGGCAATGCCCATCTGTACCTACCTAAGATGTACAGCTAAGGAATGTTTTTCTGACAAAGCCTTAATCAAATCAGCATAGCCCCACAAAAGGGTTGAATTTTAACAGCTGTAGATCATTCAAAAGGAAATTAAAACCTACTGGCAGTTCTAATTGCCTAGTATATGATAGATGTGAATGGTTGCCTAGATGAATATAGCACAGATGGAGGATCCCCATGACCTTCCCTGTGGATTTGTTCAAAACATGTAATCCAAACCATTTCTTCCCTGAATTTAGATATCATAGGAAAATGCTAATATTGCTTGGCCAGCTGAGGAGCTGGAGCCAACTTGAGCCAAACTTTGTCCATCCTTTTTCATGTTGTGAGCCAATCGTTCAGTGTCAGTAGGAACACTACTATGCTTTTATCCCAGAAGTCTTGCTAATTGCCTTGTAGAAGGATTTGAATGCAAGGGGGAAAACTTTGATGCTTGTACCCCAGCAGGAATTTTAACCCTTAGGCTGCATGTTCTTTCTACATTTTAGTGTTTTACTGAATGTGAATACGTGCAAATATTATGCAAGGACAGGATGGAGTGTTAAAATGTCAAGGGAATAGATTGAAACAGAACATAAAATGTATTACTGTATTCGCTGTCCACTTAATATCAGTGTGATGACATTAGCACATAATACCTGCTGTTAATTCAGCTTCAGTTTTATCTTACTGCTCTTCCTTGAAGAGAGGAACAGAGTGACTGCCTGTAGTGAAAATCAAGTAGAAAATACGTTTGAATAGTTGAACTTTTATCTAGACTCAAACGGAAACAATAGCTCCAGGATTGCTTCAACCATTACAAAATCCTGGTCCTGATTCAGTGGGCATGGAAATTAGTATTGTGTTCAAACTGGTTTTGCTGAAGCCTTCATTATTCCGTAGGAAACTGGAATTTAAGACCAGGTGATGTACAGCACCTCACTGTCCTGAAGCCTCAGGTCATGGCTGAGAGTGCACAATGGTACTTCTGGATAAGGACAGGTTTGGGCTCCTTTTTTAATTTTTTTTTATTATTTCTGTTACTTTTGTCATGTGGCTGGTTAATCTTTGCTGCTTGGCCATTATATGGAAGAGAAATTTGTTAATAGTTCCCTTTTTCCTGTGACTGCAGCAGAGGGTCCTGAAGAGCAGGGGAAGGCTTGTTAAAAATTCAAGACTCCCTTTTCATGCTTACTGTTTTAAAGCTACAGGTTGTATTTTTGGCATAGATTGAATCTACCTTAAAATAACAAGAATAGCAATAAATAATGTAGCATCAGTGAGGAGCGATCTTACACAAGAAACTGAAGTATCTCTTTGTTTCCTGATTTATACTTTTGAACCTTTCATTAATGTGGATTTGTAACATCTAAGCAAATTCTCTGTACTTTACAGAAGGGTGAGAATGGCTGTGCAAGCCTAAGCAATTAATTTTCTTCACCAGGAGTTACTCTGGTTGCCCTTCAAACCTGGTATATCAAAAGGCACAATGCCCCTCACAGATCTGAGAAGAATCTCTGTGCTTTGCAGTGAGGAAATCCTCCCAGTAAATTCTGTGTGTGATTTGAATGAATTAGTGTGTTAGTATCCTCTGCATGTCTCATGAAAGAGTGACCTTCATCTGCTCCTTTCTATGGATCCATGGAGGAATCATAATCTTAACGCTCCCTTTGATCTCGGGATGTTTGCTTGTGGGAATCGAGCAGCTGATCGTGGCCCTGTGATAGAATCTCTTCCATGTGCCAGCGCTTTCAAAGGCTTTTTTGTCATCTCCCTTGTAATAAGATGGTTATGAACATTGCAGGACACGAGTGAGAGGTAGTGCAAGGGGACAAAAAGCAATGTTAGACTCTATACAGCTTATAATTAAAATCCTGTGAAGCGACTAGAGAAACATGTAATAATAGCAAGCAAACAAAAAAACTCCACTTGATCCTGGAAAGCACAAAGCCAGGCTGAGTCATTGGCGAGGCTTTCTATTTCAAGTCACCTTATCGCCCAGACAGCTCTCAGGTTAAGATGACAAACAAAAAGCCCAAAGGAATCCTTTCCCCGTTCTGAGGGAAAGACAAGCCTTCTGTGCAGATGCCTGGCACGTCTGAGCTCTGTCCCACACTGAGCACTTCTACAGTTTTATACCTCGCTGCTATTTTATGATGCTTCCAGGGGATTAACTTGACAGGGTGAAAAACAGCAAGATGTATATTTGAATAGAGATTAAAAATACAACACAGAGCATTCTATTCTCCTGTCAACAATTTCAAGGTGAAAAGACCAACAACATATCAAGCAATAAAAACCACTTTACCGAGGTTAGCATAATGTAACCAAAGAAAAGGAGGAGAGAATGAGGAAAAGAGTGAAACATCTTTGGTATGCTTCAAGCATTAGAGCCCTTAGCTGTGGTCTGAAGATCAATAAGGCAGAACATTCTTTTCATTATATATTAATACTGTGAGCAGAAAGCATAGGAACTGCTGGATCATGTGACTGCTGCATATACATAATTTTCCACTTTGTCAAGATGAGTAGAGTTGAAATTTCACTTTGTCAGGTGCTTATAGCTAAAACTTTCAAGTCAGTGGTGAGACTTAGAAACCCTTTATTTCATAGTACCTTAGAGAAGAATAGAGGGGTTTGTTGTGACTCTCTGTAGTCTGAGCCAGCAGCTGAAACATTTCCCAGTGCAGGCTTGGGGGAGACTGATGGGGAGGTGCCAGAGATGTGCATATAAAGGAGTTTCTGACTGCAATTGCATAGAGACAACCTTCCAAGATTAAAAGACCCTGAGAGTTCCAGATTTTCATCTTGATATCAAGTTGCTCTCTTCTTTAGATTTTTTGGGTTTTTTTTAAAGACTATGAGCCTTCCTTTAAAGAACTCAAAGGATGAGGCAGAATCACATCTGCCTGTACTCCAGCTGATTGAGGATGTTTGAGAACTCACTGGGGTCAGTTTTCCTTTAGAATTGCGTTGTGTTGCAAGTTTGAAGCAGATTAGGGCATGTTTTAAAATTTGTGTGCTGCTCTCCTTTGCAGATGCACCTTTTCTACTTATTGCATGAAATGAACTTTTATACCTCCCATTATCCATTACCAACAACAGAGCCAATCAAGATACGTATTTTCAGTAGAAATGAGAAACCTGGCTTTTCAAAGAAGATACAAATTCATGCTTTAATGTAGACATTCAAAAGTAGTTTAGTAATAATACACCGAAAAGAATATTGTCTGGGGGGCTCCTGCTGCGCTGCAAAGTGGGTCACATCTGGAACTTAAATTCTGCAGTTTCATATCGCTGATTGTAGTTCTTTGACTTGCACTTCAAGACCTTGTCTACAAGTGTTTGCAGCACTGGTTGTATTACAAAAGCTCTTAAAAGGAAAGTTGAGTCACTATCAGTTAAAAGTCTGGCATGCTCTTTAGCAAATTTGTATCAAGGTGATTCTGTATGTGAAATAAATTCATGGGCTTGACAGGCGCATTAAAGCTAAAACTTGTTTTCTAAGGTTACCCAGCAAAAAACCCATGTTGTTGCTCCTCACATTACAGCCATGAAACTAAGAATTCATCACCTAGTTTAGTAGGGCTGTTGCTTTACTGAAATTAGTTTGGAGCTGCACTGTTGCTTGGGTATTTTGAAGTGATAATAAATCTAGTGACCAGAGAATGAGAATTTCTATACAGCATTTTATGAGGAACTTGAACAAAAGCCTGAGGGTGACATTGCACTAAGCCTGTGTTACTGACCCTGTGCAGCTGTGGAGGCCCAGAGCGAAGCTCCCAAATGCTTCTGTGGCAGCAGTTGGGCTGATAATGAATACAAGGTGTAGGCTAATGTGGAATGACCTCTTAAATGACATCCCTTTAGATGCTGTTCCTTAATTTCTTGTAGACCATCCCAAAGCCCTTCCACTGAAACACAGGATGATGCAGAGTTGCATTAGCTGATGACTCCTACAGCACAAGCAGTTAAACTCTTTTATGTCATTTCTCCATCTCTGCCGAAGCCACCTCTTTGTGCTGTGAGTGATTCAAGAGCCGATTAATTCATGTTTGCAATGCACTTGAAGGATTATCAAAGGGAAAGTGTGACAGAAGAAACAACTTTATTTTTATTCTAGACTGTTGGCAGAGCTTCCAGGACAGCAGAGTGCTGAAGCTCTGGTGCTGTTTGCTTTAAGCACAGCACTTCAGATGTCATCCTGTGTGTGCACCCAATGCGTGCCCACTGCCTTCCCACAGCAAATGAGACTCATCTGGGCCCCCTTGCAGGAACCCAGACAGCAGCAAACACCTCGCAACAATGCTGAGTTCATTTCTTTTTGTTGCTGCAAACAGCTGGAAAGTTCAATCAATGTTTTTATTTTAGTTGTGGCCTCGAGGAGGTTTCAGAGGAAAAGGAACTGTTGCAGTTGGTGACCTCTGTGCTTATAGGTCTGAAATGGCAATTTCTGTCTCAATCTTAGGATGGAAATACAGCTTATCTTTAAATCAATATTCAGCATCTTAGTAAAGGCTGCACTGATGGACTATCCACTATATATCTTGGGAAGTTGGAGAGCAACTCACTTGAGCTGTGATCCCATTTCCAGTCAGGCATTTCTAGTTTGAAATTCTAGCCTGTAGATCTTGTTAAGATTACAGATTAGGGGCTTGCACCTAAGCACAGTAGAGTTCAGGGGAGTATTTCTATTGAGTTTGACAAGCATGAAATCAGACCTGTTCAGAACATGACAAATCACACTTGTAAATCTTTGTAAATCAGTATCAATCAATCCTTATTTCTTGAGAATGTCTCCTCATTATTTCCATTGTCAAAACTTGAAGCTTTTCATTTGCAGCTCTCTTCTCTTGAGTTGTATCTTGACAAAACATATGTAATTTCATTAAACCCATGTCATCATCCTATTTTAGATAGTGAAAATAAAACCAGAGGGAGCTGAATGTGTTTTGCTACATTCAGTGTGTAGTGTCAGGATGAAAGATCCCTGTAAACTTTTTTTTTTTTTGAATGTTGTACTTCTGTTTGTAAGCACAGTAAATTCTCACTCTGATAGATCTCAACACTTCAGACTTGTGGGATAAAAGATGTATGTATTCTGAGGAATGATTTCTCTCAAAACCCTAAAGCTGTAGATGATCTGTGAGTGCCACTAATGCATTTGAAAGCCACAATTGTACTGATTATATCTAAAGCGAATTCTTGTTACTCTCCAGTGACATCTGTTACCTGTTTTGAAGCTGCCATGTGGAAGTCTGAGAGTACATCAGGCAGGTTCTGCTTTTCAGGTGGAACTGAATGCAAGACACTTCTCAGTGTTCATGTATCACTAAGAAGTGACTGCTCTCAGGATGGGCTGGGCAGATACACATCTCCAGCTCCAGGAGGGCACAGACTGAAGTGTGGCTCCCACGTGGTTACTGAGTGTGTTAGGCCAAAATTGTCATCCAGAAATAACAGGAATTCCTCAGTTTTATGGGCTAGTGTCCTCTTTCATCATTTCTCTTCACCTCTTTCAAATTCAGACCTGCTGTTTCCTTACTAAGTAATTTTCTACTCCCTATCCTTTGAAAGATCAGCAGATCAAGCCTAGCAGCAAAACTGAGCAAGAAGCCTGGCCTTTGGGAGGGCTTTTCCTTGTTTGTCCCTCCTTGCTTTCTCAATTTCTGGATGCCTCCTATCCAGGTTCAGCTACTATTGTAATCTCCACAGTTCTCTGTGTTATCAGATCATGAACTAAAACCAGTGGGTAAAAAATACATGATAATGCCACACTGGTGGACATGTGGCAAACTATGTTGTTATTTTAGTCCCTGATAATTACACTTCATGCCTGGTACTGTCCACTCAACCTGTGCTGAATGTTAAAATCCAGTCAAAAATCATAAAATGCATGTCTGTCATCTGGCAGCACAATGGAGCTCCTCTGATGTACTGCTTTAACTGGTAAATGCTGTTGCTGTCCTCAACATTCAGATTTAGTGCAGTTTAGAAATAGAAAGTGTGTTATTCTCTGTAAATGCCCCAAATTCCTGCAGAGGCAACTCCTGCTGAAGTAAAATGATTGCTTTGCTGGAGTGGCACTTAGAGGTTTAGTAGGACAACACTGGAAACTTCACACTGGCTTGGAGTGTTTGAATGAGAATACAGAATTATACATGAATTCCATGTTATTCAGTGATGTAAACTGCTCTGCTGAGTCTCCAAGGGCTGCTCCAAGGAGGGTTTCTTGGTGGCATTTGGGTCCTTGGGTGATGTTAATGCTGGATCAGGCTCTGGTTTAGTTTCTGAAGCTGCCACGGGCAGGGCACTTAAATGTGGCAATTTAGGCTGTGCAGAAAATCCCCAAACCTGTAATGTTGTTTCACAGCTTACTACACTGATTCCTACTGACCTATTGGAGTGGGCTGAGCCAAACAGATTACTTTCAATTTCAAATCTTTCTTTATACTTGAACTTGCCTTATTAAAAATTAGTTGGAACCTATCACCTGTCCTTTACTGGTTGTTCATAACCCCAGATACCTCAAGCTTAATTCTCTCATTTCAAATATGCAGCCCTGCTTAACCTCGTGCTCTGCTCTTAGGAGGTGTCGGGTTCTCAGCTGGTGTAGTGGCTATTGCTGTCCTACTGAGGAGTTTATTTCCAACACCTCCTCCGCCTTCCTCACAACTTACAATAGTGCAGAACAGAGTTGAAACCACACCAAAAATAAAACAACTCTTAAGAGGCATCCTTCTAGGTAACTCTTTTTAAAGGGGATTGTTTAACAACACCAAACATCTGAGGGAAAGGTGTGGAAGGCTCTTAGGCTTAAGAATATATACAAGAAGATGAAGTGGAGATTGGAGGTTTATTTTGGTGGGGAAGGAAGGTAAATACTTGAGCTTTCATAGCTCAACACATAAAAATGTCTAGCACATAGCCTCTACCTCTTCAGAAATTCAAAACTAATTACATCTTAATTTGCATATCAAAGCAAATTACAACCTAATGAAACATTTGCCTGCCAAACATTTCTTTATCTTAATGAACAGAAAAAGAATACCTATTATAGCCTGATTAAAATGTCTTTGTACTTGTCCAACAGGTTACACTCTGTATATATAAAAAAATGTTTCACCATCTTCCTGGCAATGGGAACAAAACAGAATTTAATTTACAGCATAAATTTTATTGTTTGTGTCCATAGATAGAATTACTGATGGGGGAGAATGCTTTGGATTTACAGTGGAAGGAGAAGAGAAGAAGCAGTTTAGCTCTAAAGAGATACTAACTGTGCTATTTGAAGTCTTATATTTTAACATAATGCTTAGAATCTGAGAAATCTGTACTCTTAATTCACATATTACTACAAGCATATACCGCAATTATTTTTTTTCCCCCAAAATATTCATCTTGTGAAACTTGAGAGAACTCAGACATAAAATGAGCTAATACTAAAAGCTAACCCTGTAGGGAAAAATTTCTTTAACCTGTGTTACAATGAATTTATGGAATACACAAAGGTTACTGTAACTTTTGCCTATAAATACTGTGCCATAAATCTGTTTTACTGTGAGTACATGTATTGGGGGGAATATGTTTTATTTACTTAATTTAGAAGTCTACATACTGTAGCTGTTTTGGATTATTCTCACTAGTCTTTAGTAATTAACCAAAAGCTAAAATAAATTTGCTGAACAGAACTGTTCTTAATACAAATGTTAAATCATTTTCCCCCTGTGTAATTGTACCTGAATAGATGCAACTGTAACATGAGCCATAAAAGCAGATAAAGCAGCAACATAATGCACAATTTCCTACTGCATAATGGTAACTCTGAATAACACATGCTCCAGGAAGAAAAGTAATTTAAACTGTATTACAACAAATGTCATATTTTAAAATGGAAACTATCCATCATGTGTTGAGAGAAAGTGTTGGTGAAATACAATCATTCTAAGGAATGTACTTAAAAGTTCTTTTAGGAGTCCATTAGAAATAAATGGATGGATTTAATTTCGGGACATTGTAATAAATTGGAACTGACAGATACACGTATGTCCCCTCTCACTGTGTGTAAAACTCAGAATTGCAAACTTGGTGGACGGCAATTGTATGAAATAATCAAAAGTGATTCCTATTCTATACAAGGTAAGACCTTGATTTCAGGAAATTATTAGTGCCTATATAAATCATTTGGTAAAAATGCCCAATATTCAGATTTTTGTTCCCATGAGTGTTAGATTTAGAGCAGCACAATAAGTTTTAACACTGAAAGCCAAAGCATGGAAAGTGGTAGTGGAAAACGTGTATCTAGGCTTAGTAGTGTTTTTCTAAACATAGAAAGTGTGCTTATTAAATCCTTTTTAACTCATAGATAATTCAGAAGTGGATATGTATATTTTATGGCTTTAAAGGAAGGCTTCTTGAAGAGCAGGAAAACCCTTTTTTGAGTGCCTTTTTTACATAAAATTGCGTTTTCAGAGGAAGGGTGCCTGGCATCCCACTGACATGAGTTTGGAGTGATGTGAGTGTTTCGGAGGTCTGCAGTGTGTCCTGGGGGAATCTCTCTGGGAGGGCACTGAAACACAAGGAAATAAAGGATCTTCCCGTATGGAAATGTTGTTTCTCTACTGAAGGGCCCTTTTGTTTCCTACTATAATTCTTTGGACTGGTTGAAAATGTGCAGACACCTCTGCACCTTGTGAGAGGGGGAATGTTGGCATCCTGGAGTTTACAGGAGTTTGTTGTCTTCCTTTCATCTATAGATATGCTGGAATATAAAAATGTCAGAAATTTCATGTATTGGGTGCCTCAGTCCCTCCATAGGTTGCTGTGATATGGCAAGAGGTGTTTTCAGCATGCTTGCTTTGACTGTTGTACTGAGAGCCCTTGCTCCTTGTCTGTATGGCTCTCTGGGATGTAGTCTGTATTTTGGAACTAAGATTTGTATATTTAAAAGAAAGACTTGAGTCAAACACTCAGTTGGCTCCCATCAACATTTTGCCCTTAACTTCAGTGGCTTTGGCTTCTGCTGTTTCTCTGGAAGCTGTTTCCTATTTTGTTGCACTGCTTGAGATACTTTTAATAGGGACTTACAAAATATTTGATGTAGTGAGTCCGAGTCCATTCAAACTGTTGGAAGGAATGGAGGGGGGGGGAAAAGGTTCTAAAAATTCTTAGTATTTGAAAGATGGAGGGAGTGTGTACAAAAAGTGTGTAATTCCTGCTCTTTTATTAACAAAGAGCATTTATAAAACCAGTGTGAAGTTCTGCAGAACTTCATTTTGGTCCAGAGAAGAATGTAAGGAGAAAGTATCTGACCTTTAAGCTGTCAGCAATGTTTTGGCAGACAGAATGCAGCCTGTAATATTTCAACGGGGTGTGAAATAGTTCTTTAATCTCCAGTCCCTGAAAAGACAGGAATTGATATCTACTGTCCCCAAAGAGTGTGGATTGAAAACAAGACTTTGGTAAACGCAGACTTTTTGTTCTTGGAAGGTAGAAGGTGATGGAAGAGGGTTTTGGTTTTGGGCTTTACCTTTGCCACAAGGAATTTATCAAGTTTCCTGACCTGCAGCTAACTTAATTTTGTTCAAAAAGCTGGAGAGAGTAGCTACCACCTTTGAGATACACACCCAGCTCTCCTATGGGCTAAAAGCTGCTGTATCCTTACTGGGGTTGGCTTTACCCAACAGTAAAGATTAGTTGTTGAGGTGGTTATTAATAACACCAATGAAATGCATCACTGTGCTGTGACTCAGTGGGAAAATACTTGGGTTTTAAACAAAGCTGAAAAAAACCTGAGAAATACAAGGGACAGGAAGAGTCCACAGTTTGGATGAGATGATTGCATGAGTATGGAATCTTATTTTTCCTGTGTGAAGATTTGAAGAAGAAACAATTTTTGATTAGAATTGTCTTTGGCTGACTAGCCCATATTTTTTGGCAGATGATTGCCAGAGCCTGCAACTTTCTTCAACTACCTGTGTGCAATGCATAAGGAATAAAGAGAGAATTGTCTCACATGAAAACCAGACTATAGAGCTCTAAAATGATCAATTGAAAATTCAGACACTTTATGCGTGCTTAAATCTGTCTAATAATTGTTTACAGAGCGTTGCAAAGAAGTGTAGAGTGTTGTTTATGCCCAATGGTATCGAGGAAATCAAAGTTTCATCCTTCTTTCCTTAAAGTGGAGATAATTTGTGTTAGTAGGTGTGAATTAGCAATTACAGCCCTCACACCTGACCTCCCAAGCTTAACAATTAACATCTCTTCTGTGCCTCTGTGCTCCTGGGGGGGATGTGCAGAGGGAGGGCAGCTTTGCCGCTGTAATTACAGTGGGAAGCAGCATTAATGTAACGGGGATGATTTTGGAGAGCTGTAACCTAGTGAGAGGTGAGGCCAGTTCCGTGGAGACAGTCCTGGGATCACTCGCCACAGCCTGAAGAGCTTTTTTTTTGGCAATAGTCCCTTTTGGGGTTATTGAGTTGACAGCCTGAGTCTATTTGGACTTATTGTGACAGCAATGAAATGTGTCTCATCTGATCCAGGTTTCCTCTGTCAGTCTCAGCAGGCCAGGGAGATCTGTGTCCCTGGTTTTCTTTCTCATTCTCTTTTAAACAAAGTGGCAAACTTTCTGCCCAGCTGCAGTGAAGTATTGTGAGAATAAATTCATAAATTCAGAAGACTCCCAGATTCTGCAGTGATTAAGGCTATGTGGAAAAAGAAAGACCTGATGGATGATGCTCTTCATTTCAGACTTTATTAACAACACATTATGGAGACAGATGCTCTGGCTGGAATTAACTTTAGAATGTGACTTTTTTCCAGCATTGTTTCTTGCCCTACCTGTACTGATAGTTGAAATGCATTTTTCTGAATAAATTTAATCCCATTTATTGGAAAGTCATTTATTTTTGCTGATGAGGTAAAGGTAAGCAAACTTGATCTCAAATGTAGGAATGGAAGCTAAAAATACTCATGAAAATTCCAGAGCTTGAATTTTGGGAGTGAAGATAAATTTCCATCTTACAAAGCAGAGTAGCTGGGGATGATAATATCTACATGGAGAACTGCATACCCAGGAAATTCAGTATTCACACCTCCAGCATGTTCCAAGTCAGCACTTAATGCTGCATCAGGAGGTATTTTTAAGAACAAAAAGCCCTTTGCACACAGGGCTCTGTGAATCTGATACCCAGCAGAGGTGCAGCACGTGGAGATGGATAAGAACATCCCCTCCCTACATGTGACATGAAGCTGCTTTGCAAAAACTGGCTCTGCTGCTGTAATCTTTCTGCTGTGACAACGTGGGGGGAAAAAGCTTCCCTCTGTACTCCCAGGGCTGAGGATCTCCTTAGGCTCATGGCTTTTCTCTGTATTTGTCTTTCAGAGTAAACAGGAAGGCTCCCTTTTCTCTAAGCAGGAGAGATGACTATTTAATGAAAAAGAAACTGTGACTTTATTGATGGTAGAATGATGTAATCTCCAGGGTGCCTCTGTCCAGTCTTATTTTTATATTCAAGAAAATAGACCTCCTCAGCCTCATCATAGCAGAAATGAATGCAAGATTATCTGTGGAGAATGAAAATTTGGGGCAGGTTTGCAGAGCTGTTGAGAAGCTTGACAGGTAGTGATTTTAAACAAGCCACACCACATAAAGCAATTTATCTCCCATGTGCAAGTTTCTCACATTCTTGGAATGTGACTCCTTGGGTGTTTGTACAATTCATTTTGGGTATGTTAATGGAATACAGGAATGTTTTGTAGCACGTAATGGAAGAAGACTGAAGATTATTATGATTTGGTAACAACTTCAAATCTGTCCTTAGGTAACTAGAGTCTTTTTTGACTAACTTAAGTGCAACATGCCAAGAACAAACCATACTTGTATATTCTGTTCTCAGGTATTTATATGTCTTAGTCACAGATGATTTGATAAACAGAAGTTTTGTTGTTTATGGGCAATTCCTGGAGGGGAGAACCTCTAAACCCAACTCCTTTAATCTTGCATGACTGCAAGGTGGCCTCTGTTTCTTTCTTTAGAAATAGTCATGGGAGTATGTTTAACTGATTTAGAGTACTGATCAATAGTTGTCCACTTACTCATTTTATTTCTTCACAATTGATAATTGAATAATTAGCAACCTAAGCAATTTCTTGAGTTTTAAGTTACCTAACCAATGAAACAGCATTCTCTCCATTGTAAAGAGTAGTTCTTTTTTTTTCTTTTTTTTTAAAATTTCTTCTGGCTACTACTGTTAATCTGTGCATGAAACCTTTCTGAATTCCAACAGTTCCTATTCCATGTGCAGTATATCTTACAATTTTCCTAGATGAAGTGAAGCCTGATATTACACCTTGGAACAAGTGGGCTTAAGGGTGTTTTTATCTCATCAGTTCTGCACATCCCTGGCACAGCCTCCAAGTGCTGATCTTGAGCCTTCATATCTTTCCCTTGAGCTACAAACTACTTTGCTAAGCAGGAGATCCAGCTCTGCCTGGTTAGTCTTCAGCATAATTGAGATCCTTCAAACCAGAGCAAAGCAGGGTAACTTCACTGCTGTGGAATTCCTGCTTGTTGTTTGACCTTGAGTAATTGCTTTCCTTGGAGGCAGTGGATGAAATTTCCTAGAACTACAAAGAAACAAACACTTATTTTCATCAGCAATGAATATTTGGCATCCAGGGTGTGTGCAGGTGGTATGTGGCAGAGGTCCACTTGCTTTGCAGTTCTAGTCATGTTGCATTGCTCTGTTTTCCATGCTCACATAACGTTGGGAGAAGCTTCTTCAGTAGCAAACTCAGGATACATCCACTGTTTCAAGTGTCAGCAGAATGGGCCTCAAGTACTCTGACTGATTAGGAAGGACTGGAAACCAGTGCAAAGTGCTTTGTTTATCAAATGAGTCTTTTTTTGCTCATATTTGCATGAACATAACTATAAAATGTCATAATTCAAGTGGCAATTAAGGCAACATGTGCAAATTGGGTGATTCTGCATACAGCTGGCCAGTTGTGCATGCACAATTACCCAAATTACAAATGCAATCACAAATAAAGCCTATAAATGCTCCTCAGCAGTGTAAAAATTGTCTCTATTTTATATCACGGGATGATTTCTGGATAAAGCTGCAGTAAACTTTAGGTTGTGGATTTTTTTGCCATGGTCAGGAAGTGACTTGGTAGTGAGGGTGTCATTTAAAATTGTAAGCTGTTGGTGTCTAATGTGTTTTTGAACAGGCTGAGATAGTTATAGATCAGAACTTTCCTTTCCTGGGGTTGTGTGTTCCTTCCTGTGTTATCATTTCATGCAGCATTCCATCAACATTTGACTGAAGTGGATAAGGTGGGATATGTATTGAACCAGTGGGTTACCTACTGAACTAATCTTTAACCTATTCCCTACTGATTCTCAATAGTTATGCCTGTCATTTTATTTACCTTCTGAAGTTGGGAAAGATCACACTCTTGTGCGTGTTGTTGAATTGCTGCCCCGAGTATCTGAGCTTGAGATGACAACTGAAGCTGAGCAGGGCTTTTACAACAACCACAGTATTAAAAAATGTATTTCCTTTGTTAATATAGCATGACATTTTCTCCATGTCAGTCTTAGAAGCAAAAAATAAGTGTGTCCCCGAATGTTCCAAGCCAATAATACAACAAAAGAAGAAAAGGAAAGGGCCTTTAGGAGGTGAAATGCTCTCTGTAGCAGCATGCAAAGAAGTCCTGGGGAAGTTGGAGTTTCTCCAAGGCAGAAAGGTAGTCAGAGGGAGCCTCGTAGAGCTGGTGCTTGTGGTAAAAGCGTATCTAAGGGCTCCAGAACACTGTCAGAATGTACTTGGTATAGAAGTAGTTGCTCTCCTTGCTCTTCCAACAAAAAATAATGAAGCTTTGTAGTATTGGAGAGGATGTTTCTGTCTGGTAATGAACTAGCCACAATTCAGCACTTTTCAGTTATGTAGATATGAAACTTATATTAAACTTTAATGTTACAAATTACTCATCTCTATCCCTAGACCCCTTACAGGAATAATAGAAAAGACATAGAATTGTAATACATAAACCTGAGTGAATAAGAACCATCTCCTCCTCTTCCATCAAAACTCCATTTCCTGATTGAAATATTTCACAGGGATAAATAAACACGAAATAATGAATGAGTTTTAAAATTATCCTCTCTGAAGAGGCTGATCTTGAGATGGAAAACAAATGCTTGTGGATGCAGAATGGCTGCAGGCTGTTGAAGGGGTGGGTAGGAGGTGGGAGGAGCTGCACTGCAGGGACTAACCCTGAGATAATAACTGTGTCTGTGTGTAGGGATGGGTGTCACAATGATACCTTAATATGAACCCTGCACAGCCTCTCACTGCTAGTGGAGGGGGAGGAAACAAACTAATGGAATTTTCTCTTTGGGGCAAACCTTCTCAGAATAAATGAACATCTCCTGGGGGAAGCACATCCCAACTCACAGATGTGCAACTTTGGAAATTATCAGCTTGAGCATCTCGGCTAAAATTAATTAGCTGAAATGATCATTGCTATGTGCACTAACAGAGTCCCCCTGAGTGACTGGAGAGGATCACATTGCTAATGAAGACAGAATGCCTTGCAGTTTGCAGGCAGCAGTGCATGTCTGCCTGAGCTGTTCTGGAGTGCTAAATGTAATCTCCAAGATCTGGGACAGAGGCAAAGTGTCCCTCAAGGATACAGTCCTCGCTTTGCTGGACACATTTATATATAGGTCATCCTAAGAGTCAGGAAAAGGAAATCAAGCCAACTAAAGACTTATTGCTTTACAAAGTTGGTAAAATTGATTCACATTTGGAGAAATTCTCCTTCTGCTCTACCTCAGATGTCAGTTTTAATTCTTATTCTGTGCCTGGGCAGAGCCTAACGCAGTTGCTACTTTAAAGCATTTATAATCCAAATGGTCCTGACTGTGTAGATAATCTGTGTTTAAATAATAAAAAAAATTCTGTGTGGGAGACCAAGGAATGGGAGGATGGGATATCTGGCCTTGGGGTATGTAAATACCCATAGGGATGCTGGCCATCAGCTCTTCCTTCCCTCTCAAGTGTCTTTTTTTGGCACTCCAGCTTCATACATCAACCTTCTTCTACAATCACTCAAATCTCACTTAGCCAAAGACTCCTTTATGTATTATTACATAATATATGCTATTATGTTATATGTAATATATTTTAAAGTAATTTGGTCAAATCCAGCGCCTTTAGTGTAAAAAAAGACAGGGCAATGAATAGTTTTTGGGAAAATGTCCTTATGATAAAGTCAGAAATACAAACCTTAAATATTATAACTTCAAGTAGTGGGGAAAAAAGGTGGAATGAACATCAATAAACAAATACAATGTCTGAGGAGATGGGTTTATTCATCAGAAGGCTGCTTTGAACCTGTCAGCCTGATGTGCACAAGGACAATGTCTATCCCAACCACAGTTCCTCGAGCAAGAGGAGCTCAGTAGCATTAGATTGATTGCCTCTAAGTGTTATCTGCTGTTCATAAAAGGGAAATTGCTCTTTCTCATTCTTTTTTGGCACCAGATTTAACCTTGTTCTGCCTAAAATATGAATCCTTAATGCATGCAATTTTAAAGTATTTGGGCTAACTCTGAAGTAGCTAAAAACGTATATTGGTGGTAAATGTGATTATAAAAGGTTCTTTAATAGACTCTAAATGATACTTTATGACCCCAAACTGACTCCAGCTCGGGGGTCTGGGGCTGGAACTGTGCAGCTCTTACTCCTGACTCTCCTGCAGTGATCCCATGCCCTGATTTGGGAGCCCCTTCAGTAACTCTGCTGTCTCTGGTGGTTGCAGGACCTGCCCATGCTTATTTCTTCCACCCAGTTAAGCAATCCCAGTCTTTTGGGAGCAATGATAGCACAGGCAGTGGAGTGGATCCTGCTCCATCCATTCACCAGGCTCTGCCCCTCGCACAAAAGGAAATAGCAGGTATAAGAGAAGACCTAGTGGTGCTCGTAAAGCAGCCAGTCTGACTCCCCCGTGCTGGCATGGCCACTGCAGACCTTCTCCATTATTTGTCAGGTTACCAGCAAGAGAGATGTTCTCTCTTAGTGTTTTTTCAGTGTAACCCAGGTGGTATTTCACCTGACAGCAGGCTCCTCTATGACCAGCACAATGTTCTTTAGTAGGTTATTCACTTTATAGCAATTTAAACGTGGTCTAAAAAGTAATGTGACTTTATTTCTTAAGCTGGAACTCCTTTGGCCATTTCATTGACCTGAGCAATTCCCTCAGTAAAATAATTTTCAAAAGCCACTTTACAGCACAATGGTTTGCCAAATTATCACATCTCTAGCAAGAAATTTGTCACTGACTAATAATAGCAACCCAGCGTCATGCACACCACTTTGTCACCCTTCCACATTACGTGTTGTGGCTCCTGTGCAGATGGGAATGAACATTGCTGTCCTGAGCCTCTAGATCTATGCAGTGCCTGATTCTTCTGCGAGTCTTTTGGTTGCAAATCCCTGAGCAAGTTTTTATGGTGGCAAAATGTTCCTGTGTATGGTAGATATACGTGGCCCAGGCAGGAAATTTGCCTCATATCTTTGGCTAAATCAGCACAACTATCATGGCAAAAGGGATGCTGTAGGTTTATAGGGAGTTCCTTTCAAGAATATGAAGCAGCATGTTTAACATTAGTGTGGGTGAGAGTCCAGTGCCCTGAATTAATCAGAGGCTGACACCAACCTCTCTGTGCCAGTGCAGAAAATAAAGGTTCCCTCTAGATGTCAAAAAATAAATTATGTTAGTGAAACTATTATGTTTCTGTAGTTTTGGCTAACTGTTGCAAATACAATTTCAAAGCTAATTTCAGAGGGTTTATTGGGTTTGCTTCTGAAGCAGCGTGCCATTGCAAAGGCCAAACAAAAACCTCAACAACATTAGAGCTACTTTAATTGCCTCTTAATGTATGGGGTTACCAAAACAAGAAGTGTGATGAGAATGATACAGGTGCTTTTAAAATAGTATCTTTTTTCATTAGTGTTGTCGTGTTCCCTTGAATGATTCTTGTATTCAGACAAAAATGGAACTGGCTCTTGATATAATCTTGTTAGGAGTCAAGTGACCTGTCAGTTCATAACAAACATGTTTGTTCTCTTTGGTGTCTCTCCACCTCCAGTGTTTAGTTGGCTTCTGAAGTGGCCCCAAGTTTACTTAGGTTTGAAATTACCTTGGAGCCTGCAAATTGGAGTATTGTGAGCTAGAAAAATCAGAAATACTTTGGTATAAATGTCTAAATAATATTAATGTTATTACTGGTATGCAAATGAGTTTATGCAAAAAGCACACAGACAGATGGTTTTTTTACCTGTGCCATTGAGCAAGGAAATGTGATATGAAAGAATGATTTTGAAATACTCTTTAGGCTGCACCAGCTCTGAGAATAGTTCAGGCAATGTCTGAGCTGTGTTGGAACGCTGGTGAGGTTAATGACCACTGGGTCCATGGAGAAATAGCAGGAGCAATAAATCTCTGTCCTGCTTTTCTTTTCAGCTTATTTCAATTGCATCTTTTTGTTTAGTTTTCTTTTTTCTTAATACAAAACTACCTAAAAGTTCTAAACTATTACAGGCTTGCAGAGGATGTCAAGTCTTGGTTGTGACCTTGTTGTCCTTCTGCCCCAGTGCCCTTTGCACCCACCCTTAGTTGCTTGGGAAGTGTTTGGGGGCAGAATTTAACCCTGCAGAGGGCCAGGCTGCCCTTCCTGTGGGCACTTACTGAGGAGATGGATGTGCTTCTCAATCCCACCTGCAGATCTACACAACACTCCATTTTCGCTGTCTTCTCATTAGCTCTGTGTGATGTCACACCTTCCGACAGTCTTTCTCTTCCCTTTTCATGCTGGGGTTTGCTTTGGAAGAAGATGTGGGTTTTATCCGACTAAGAGGGATGAGGACTCTTGAGCCTTTAAAATAGTTCTTTAATAACACTCTGGTTGTGTCTTAATATGTGTTTTAATGCTAAGTGTGATGCTGAGCAATGAGAACACCTCCTTAGAGGGTTTTCCAGGTTAATTTCTCATAGCCATCTGTATTGGGTGTTTTCTCCTGGGGTCCTTGGCAGAGGCTGATGACAAGGATCTCCACTGATTTTGTTGCTGTTGTATGAATGCAGGTATTTTGGAGTTGGAATTCACCATTAGTACATTAAAAGGCTATCTTAGAGTTTCTCTGAAAGGAAACATTACATGATCCTCTGTTTTTTTCCCTCTAAAAAAAAACAAACAACCCTCCCTTCCACCCAACTAAAACTTTCTTATGCTCCCCAAAACACAGAACTATCCTGCAAGCTCCATGTGCCAGAGACCCTTTCACATGTCTTTATTTTAAATTTGAGTTAAAGTGAATGCAAAAGTGTAAATAACTGGATATTTTATGTGAACCATAAGTAACTTGGGATCCCTATAGACGATGGAGAACTTAGACAAAGTAATGAAAATGTTTGATGAAAATACTCTCTTCCCCTTTGAAACCAGGCTGCAGAAATGAGGAATGGTTTCTACCACTAATGTGCAATGTTGGCTTCATTGCCTTCTATTGCAACTTCAGCATTATTTAAACTTAGAGGGGAAAGGTTTTCATTTACTGTTTCTGAGTGCCCACGCACAAATCAAGTGGCTAGACAAGCCTGGAGAAAAGCACATCTCATTCGAGGACAAACAGGGATGCTGCAGATGCTGAGCAGTGCTGTGTAGGCACTTTATGATGTCATCTGACATCACTTCTGTGTTGCCACTTAAATGCCAGGCTGTATGTTAAGACAGATAAAGCAATTTGTTCATATGAAAGTAGCTTGGCTCAGTCCTTTGGTGATGCTGACAGTGAACTGTTCAGTTTTCAATTAAGTGGAATTATGGCCAGTTACAGAATTACACAGAAAATTTTTTAAATGAACTCTTTAGCAATCAGCAGTGCAAGAGAAATGTCCCCTGTTCCTTATGCTCTGGAGGAGCAGAAAGATTAGATGGGCACGGCCTCTTCTTCCCAAACACAGATTAATTCTGTTTCCTCTACATCTTTGCCTATTATCTATTTACATCTATTCTTTTAGATGGGTTGCATATGACAGAAATAGGTTGTACCTACCCTAATTTTCCCCATCTACTCTGCTGCTTGCTTCCCCTTGCCCAGTTCCAATGTTCCCTTTGGGTTTGTCAGGGCTGCCTTTTCCCTTGTTAAATGGGATGTCCCCAGCTCGAAACCTCCCAGTGAGGTCTGAGCCTGCACAGCAGCAGTTCATTTGTATATAAAATGTGAATGAATAAAGAAAAATCTGTCTGGGGCCAGCCTTTTCCCAAGTCTGATCAATTCTTATGTCAAATACCATTCAGCAAGTGCAATTCTAATTCTGTTGTAGATGAATTATAATTATTTCCATAGTATCTGCTATTTTGTGGCATAAAGTTGATTTTCTTGTCTAGAACTACAACATATGGAAACTTACCTGATATTTTGGGCAAAACCTCCCTGTATCTTTGCAGCATGTGGTTCCAGAGCAAAGACTTTAAAGCCACAGGTCACAGTGTAACTGGCTACAGATGCCAACCGTGAGTGTTGCAAGAGGAATGGTGGCTTTTAGCCTTTGAGTAAACTGAAAGTATGCACTATTTATTTTAAGCAAGACTCCATCCTTTCGAGATGAGTCACTGGCAACTCTGCCCAGCCCCAGCACACTGGCAGAATTAGTTGCATTGTCTTGAATGGAAAGGAAAACATTTTCAGATTTAAAGGATAAATGGTTATGTGCAGCAGTAATCAGTTGTTGCAAACATTATTCTAAATCAGACTGATTAATGATTACATTCTGATGGGTTCTATTTGGACACAAATCTGGATGTTATGATTTTGGCAGCAAGCAAAGACCATGTGTTTTGACTGCTTGGTTTGGTTCAGAAATCGATGTTCCCTTTTGATCAGTTCCTGTAAAGAGCTGACTTTGCTTTCTGACTGCCTGAACAACAGATGCAAAGCAACTTGATATGGTCCAGATATGAAAATTGACAAGACCTGAGATTCATATCCATAGGAGAGGTCTCTTTAGACTACTGGCAGTTTTGTAGGGGTTGTCAATCTTGGAAATGTTTGTGGTGTTTTACCTGAATATTCTTCTCTTGGAAGAGTCAAAGCAAGTTGGAAGAGTAGGTATTTATATGCAGCGTGGACATCACAGGGTGGCAAACTCATTTTCCATACTCATGTGATTCAGGTGGAGTCCCCTGAGGGCTGAGAAGTTGATGAAGCAAAAATGAAATGTAAAACCACCTTCTGAATATCTTTCCTACTAAGCAGGGAAGTTTTCTGTTCTGGTTCATGAGTCAGAACGACACATGTTTGTAAATCCAGCAGAAAGAAGTGTAGGGCTTTTGGCTCTAATGGGTTGATTTCCATGGATGATTTTTTTTTTTAACTTTTTGATTCTCTGCTCTGGATCTGGTGTCATAGAAAAGCTTGAGTTTTACATATTTTTATTATTTTCATTCATCTTTATGTAAGTTGATATTTTCAATGGTATCTTCTGCACTGCAGTTTGGTACCTTTAGTACCAGATGTTTGTCAAAATTTCTCGTTACCTTCTTATCTTTTCGCTTTTGTTGGCCAGATGAATCTCAGCACACAAGCATCCAAATTTGGTTATAGATTGATTTCCTTTGCATCCCTTAAAGAATTTAGATGGATTCTGAGGAATATGGGCAATGTAAATTATGTGTTTCTCAACCCAAACAAGCTTGCGTCTCCCACATACTTACACTTCAGATATTAATGAATGTTCCCATTCCACCAGCTTTCCAGCAGTGATTTTATCTTGACTGTGTTGCTGCTGGAAACAAAGCTTTTAAGAAACTAGTTGAGTTTCATTATGACTGTTTTCAGTAAATAAGGAAGGATAAAAATATATACCTTTTAAAAGCAGTTGTCACTTTTGTGGCTGCAATAAAATCTGAGGAATTGGATTTCCCTGAATAAAAGAATGTGGCTTTTTTCAATTACAGGAGCAGTTGGGTCACACTAAGTCTATTCATACATATAGAAAGACAACCAGATTCTCATAAATGCCCCTTTTTGGTGCTTCATTACATACATTTCATCTTATTTTAGTCTTTAGGTGTCTAGGTCTGTATCTGACCTAGTTTTCCTGGCTGTTTTAATAGTCAATGAAGAAGATTAGGTATTTTTTGGACTCTAATCTTTACCTTATATATAATCTTAGAATAGCTGTGAATATTCACATTAAAGCAACATCTTGCTTTCCATGGATCAGAAGACTAACAATGTGTAAATCACATTTAGGGTGTGAATTTTTGGACAACTGCAGGATCATGGAATATGAAACAGATGTTTGTTAGTTCAGCACCCACGGGAAGCCAGTGGTGCTTTCCAGGAAGTATCCACGTGGTTTCCCATTGAACCTCTGCGGAGTTTTACCCCAGTGCCTTATCTGGACAGATGAAGCACTAACCACTGTGCAAGATGGATATCTGTTTAGGGACACAGCTTGGATATCAAAGCTACACCAAACCAAAGACCTTCTGGGTAAAGTTCAGGCTGGATTTCCATGAAAACTCTTCTTAGCAGATTATTATTTCTGTGGAGAATTATACCTTGAATGCTCCTACTTTGGTCTGTATGCATTAGGAATAGGTGTTTCTGTATTAGAGATCATGAATTTTCACTAGCAGTTTTCTCTATGTTGATTCAAGAAACAAACTCTTCCTTCGGCCCTCTTTGAAGGCAAAATTAAATACTGTAACTAAAAGTCTGATTTGGTTTTTACGGGTGACTGCTGACCATGCCTTTCTTGGTACAGTTTTTGCAGTCTATTTTACTCTTCTTTAGACATATTGCAGTTAAATTCTCTAATGAACTGTTCAGCTGTGTATGAGAGCACAGCTGTTAATCCAGAATTTTTTAGTAATTAATCAGGACTATTTCTGTTCCATAAACGTGACTGTAAGGTGTAGCCAGCTCCATGAATCAAAGTGACCTGTACAAATGTGCTCTTCAGCATTTGGAACTATGGGCAAAACCACCACTCACCTTGCACACGCACAGAATTTCACCTTCAAAAGCAATCTCTGAATGGGCTTTTTAAACACTTTTTCTGAGAAAATTAGATGGTATGTGTTTGAAACAATCTACTTCTCAATGTAAGTCAAAGTTAAGCCTACCTGCATTAACAAATGTATTGCTTTTTTCTTCTCTCTATTCCCCCCCTCCCCTTTTTTTTCCCTTCTTTTTAACATATACCATTATCTACTACACCAGGGAGTAAAAATAAGTTAAGTAAAAGGAAATCATGGTTAAAATCGAAACTCAAGAATTAGCTTTCACTTTGGGGGGGGAAATTATTGAGCACAATGCAAAATGCATTTTAGTGAACAAAATAATGAGAGACTTACTTATGAAAAATACAATCATTTTAGAGAACCTTGTATACAGTGAGCAATAATCAGTTCTCCGTAATATTAACCAGAAGGAGCACTTAAATTTTTTGACATCCCTAATCATGGAGCCTGGGGAGTGCTACAGAACATTTGCATTAAATTACTCCTCATTTTCCCAGCCCTGTCTGCCCCTTCCATAGGTTTTGCTGCCAGTATTTGTGAATTTGGCAGAAGCCTACAGATTTCATAGCTAATATTGTTGTCTCCTGCCAGGAATATCAGGGTAAGGTGCATTAGATGCTGCATGACGATTGAGGGTTGAGGGAAATAGGGCTGATTTTCATACTGGCACCCAGGTGTCATGGTTTGTATCAGATCACTGGGAAGATGCCCATGTGCATCCCTTTGGTGTCCTGTGTTTCTGCTGGAGCTCAGGTGAGCCCCTCCAGGAAGGAGCTGAGCCTGCCATTTCCCCAGTGGCAGGAGGGATGGAGCAGCTCTGCCTCTGTAAGGTGTGTGTGATTGAATTGTGCTGCCTTTCCCTGCATTATCCTGCAGGGAACTCTGCCTGACTTGTGCTGCCTCTTGCTGTTGTGGCCTCGGATTCCCTTCCTGGGTGCCATGGGAGTGACAAGTGGGCTCTTTCTGAACTGTTCATTCTTGGCCGAATTCTGCCTTCATTTAGTGCTTTCCAGTGTCCCAGGAGTTGTGCCAGTTTAGCTCTATGAGCAGAACATCTCTCTCCTGGGGCAGATCCAGCCCTGCACGGTTACACTATGGTTACTGCAGGCTCATCTGCATCCAGCTTCTGTACCCATGAAGCATGAGGAGTAGAAGCCAATGCAGTCAGTGTTGGAACCCCTGGTAATTTGGGGGAATATGGTACTGCTGTGGGAATGTGTTAACACAAGGGCATGTGGTGATAAGACAAGGGGGAATAGCCTTTAGTTGGAGGAGGACAGGTTTAGATTAGATGGCAAGAAGAAATCTTTCCTTCTGAGGGTGATGAGCCCCTGGCACAGGGTGCCCAGAGAAGCTGTGGCTGCCCCATCCCTGGAAGGGTCCAGGTCCAGGTTGGATGGGGCTTGGAGCAACCTGGGCTAGTGGAAGGTGTCCCTGCCTATGGCAGGGGGTGGGATGAGGTGAGCTTTAAGGTCCCCTTCAACACAAATTGTTCTAAGATTCTATGAGGATTTTTGAGCACAACTCATTTAGAGTTGATTGTAAAAAAAATATCCCAGGGTGTGTAGAGAAATGGAGTGGCTGCTTTTGAAAATCAGAAGCAAATGTCTGAGAACTGTGTAGGAAACTCAAAAAGCAATTCAGGTACAGGTGTGTACATTTAAAAAGAACCTGTGAGGCTTCTAACCCAGATTTGTTTTCTTGGCCTTGATGATATAAGCTGAGGATCCTTGCCCTGCTATTGAATTAACAGAGGTAATTCAGGTTTCTTCACAGGGTTCCTGTTACAGGTGACACCCTTAGGAAAAAGGCAAGTCTAGAGCATCTGAGTTGGGATTTCTGAGAGGGAATGAAAGAAAATTTCAGTTAAGTGGATTGGATTAACACTGGCTGCAAAGAGGAACTGATGTTTTCAGGGAAAGGAAAACACTGGAGGAAAATGTTTGAATATTTCCTCAGTAGAAATAACTACAGAACTGAAATACCAAACCAAACAAACAATCCTCTGGACTTGTCTAAATGCTGTATTTTCTCATTACTGAAACAATGTATTTTGATATTAAATATTAAATGCTTTGGCATTATGTAACTCAGTATTATGCAGGTCAAAACATTAATTTCTCTTGGCGTTGCTGAAATCAGGTTTAAGCAGAAACAAATGCCCTTGAAATGTTTTCTTGGTAAAAGTGCCTTTTCCAATAAAAAGCTGCTGTGTTGAAAATTAACTGGTCAGCTCTGTGTTTCAGCAAGAATCATCTCATTTGTGCATTACTGGCTCTCTTCCAAGCAGTTTCTGCTACCAGACCTGGATTTCTATTTTCTGATCTGCAGAGTGGGTAAAAGTCAGTTTTTGGTGTCCTATGTTCATGCATTGTATAAAAAGAAATAATATCTTCCACTATGGGTTCTGTTTATTGCATCCTCTGTTGATATAACTTCATGTGGTATAGATTAAAATAGCTAAAATTAAGATTATCCTTGTTAAAATACATGATATGGCTTCTTTTGAGCTGTTGGAGGCCACCTGAAACCCCGCACCATGGAAAGGTTCTCTGGGTTGGGGTAGGTAACTCTCATTTCCAGGGAGTGGGACAAAAGTGTTAATATTTCAGCAGTTGCTGGGAATTCACTCCTCTGTGGCACTGTCTGTGCTCCATACTTAGGGTTTCCATCACATGAGGGTTCTGATCTAATACTTTCACATCCCTTGCTGAAACCAAGTCCCTGAGTAGGCTGTTTCAATGAGGAAAAAACCCATCAGCGTGTTCTTGGTGCATACAGCTGAAGTTGTAGAACTGGAAGGAAAAATTACTGAGGGAAAATGTTGGGTATTTATTATGCAGTAGTTTGGACCTGGGTGATTGTTGTGTTTCTTTTTGCCTCTAAGTCTGTGTCACCTTAGGAACTGTAGAATGATAAGATTTATAATTGCTTCTTTGGAAGCAGTCCCAGTGATAGTATCACTATAGCGTTACAAGGGATCCAAAGCAGTCTTGGAAGCCACAAGCTTTATGTGTCACAGAGGACTTGAGTCTATTGAAGAGCCCCCTACGCAGCGATTTCAGGGGAGGGAAATTAAAAATGCAGTCTGAAGCTTGAGGTTTCAGCTGTAACACTCGTGTGATTTGCCACAGAGCTCGCCAAAGCAACAGGACTTCTAAAGGATGCCTTCTCTTGCTGTATCTTTGTCATTTATCACAGCCCTTCAAGGAGTTCCTCTTTGGCAGAACCCAATTCCCACCTAGCTATTATGTCTCCTTATTGTGATCTGGAATCCAAAGCAGAGAAGCGCTGCTGGATGGGATTCTCTTCTGAAAGGCTGGGAAAGCTGCCTCAGGAGTAAAGTTACCAGTCTGATGAATTTTTTTCATCCACGTTTCCTATCTGCTTTCACTAAAGACACAGGTAGTGCAGAGGGATCACTGCTGTGCCCAATCTGTGGCACTGAGATCTCTGCTGCCAAAGGCAGCTCTTCCCTTTGACAAGCGGCTTTTGTTTGCCACACAGGTAGACTTTGTGTTGAAATGGTGCAAGCGAGCTAGGAAAAGGAAACTCCCTTGCTGCATGCAGGTGGGCAACAGGAGGAGCCCTGGCCTGGATTACTGAACAGACCTGGCTGAAATGTGTTGGGAAGAAGCCTAGGAGCATGAAAGGAATGGATCTACTTGACGGTGCCTATTTAATGTGTGTGCTCACTGTGTGTCATCTCTGGGAGTGGATATGTGGGCAGAGGAGAACTTTGAGCAACTGGGGATCTTCTGATGTGGTTGCTGTGTCTGTCCAGGGAATAATTGTAAAAGCATGAGGAAAGGAGGAAGGAAGTTATTCATCAAATTATATTGATACACAGAGCATTTTCATAACAGTGTTGAAGGGGCTTAGTAGAAAGGTGGGTCAATTGAGAAGAAAATGTTTAGAACCAAAGTAAAGAAGGCTCTTGGTGGGGTATTTTTTCTAATTAAACTCTCTAAATGAAAAACTCCTGTATTCTTTATAGAAGTGAAAAATACTGCCTGTGGAGCTGCTGGTAGTTCATTATTCAATTTAATACAGGACCCTGTTTCAAAGCCTGTTCTTGCAAATGATTATTCTCTGCTTCTGTCAGCCTGTCCTCACACTTGGGGGACCCTCACTGAGCCAAGTCATTTAAAAGTCAAAAACTCAGTGTGTTGTGGGGGTTTTTTAACACTGACTATAGTGGCAAACATATCTGGCACCTTTGCTTTATTCCTTAAGAGCTCCAGTTTCTTTTGCGATTGATTACTGTCCTGGTGCTAGTGCATGGAAATAAGTAAAGACTTTCTCTCAAATCCTGTTTTTAAGGCTTTGAATACAAACTGAGAGGACTGGGACAGAAGAGAGCTCAGGAAACTTTTAAGAAGGAAATTGTTGGATGTAAATGTGCTGAAAATGGGAAGGATTCTTAAGGTTCTTATCTGTAACCTGGTCCAAGGAGAGACCTCCAGTAATGTTACAAACATTGGATCAAGTCAGATATGGTTAGTGGGACTTTGGCATAAGTAACCTGACAAAGAAGATAATTTCAAGGGCTAGTATTGCCTGGATCATTGGTTTATGTCACTAATGTGCAAATACATTCTAGGTATGACAATATCAATTAGATCACCTAGTTCTCATACTTTGCATCCTCCCTGTCTCTTGTAAAATTGTGCCACCAATATTAAAACCTGTTCCATGGTGAAAAAGGCATTTTGAAGCAACTACTGTGGATTTAGGGAGTAGATAAATAAAAAAGAAAAAGGAAGGATGCAAACCAATGTCACTTAGTCAATGAAGTTTTCAAAGTCTCAGAGAAAGAAAAGAATAATAAAATTTATGCTGTAGGCTCTGACTTGCGGAGGTGAAACAGATCAAGAAATACTCATATGAGTACTAAAAGTAATATATATTTGATAGTCTTTTCAGCATATTGTCTATGACCCATTCTAAAACACTCTGCCTTTTTTCCCTTCACATTATTTTTCTGTTGTCAGATCCTACAACAGTTTTTGTTCATTTATTCTTTTTTTCTTTCTATATAGAAGGAACCATAAACCCTCATTTTGATTGTGCATTGATGTAAAATTGAACAGTGCGTGTTATGTATGTACTGCTGTCCCCTGACAAACACTATGGCAGACGTTGGAAAGCTTATTACTCTAATTTCATGATCTTATAAATGTGACCTTTTTGTGTTATGAGGACATATTTTTTTGCTTATCTGATCCTAACCCTATTATAATTTCTGGACAGATTCCCATTGATTTCTGTAAGTTTTGGAGCATTTCTTAAGATCTTTCAATTCAAAAGCAACCTGTGACAGTGTAGAAAAGGGAAGATCATAGAGACTTTGGCAGCTTGCTCCATGTATTCCCTAAGAGCATCTCTCCTTTCCCAGAGTCGAGTCACAGCCTCCTTTGCTGCTCCTGCCATCCACAAGTGCTTTCCTATAGCTCTCTGCCTCATTGATTCTCCATCTGTTTTAATCCGAACATCTTTCTGGTGACCTATGTTCACATCTGGTGTAAATATGCTACAATTCAAAGTGTTTTTCTCCTGTCAGTCCCCATTGCAGGCAATGATTTATTGTACCAGGAGCCGTGTGCTCCGTGCTGCACAAAGCGATTCTGCCGCGAGGATTTCTTAGGTCTTGCTTCGCTGCGATTGGGAAGCACGAGGTGATGTGCTGCCAGCAGGCATGACTGACGAGCTGTCCCCCCAAATTACGGGCTAAATAAAGGTGATGGGGAGCAGACAGGCACCGAAGGCAGCTGGCAGACACATTTCCTCAAAGTTCGGGAGGACTCGAGCCAAACCTCAGGGATGTCAGTCAGGAGTCTGCCAGCCACTCGGACAGACATCTGAAAACAAAAGCTTGGAGCTTAACCCACTTTTGTGACTTAGAGAGCAGTGCTTTAATTACGAGCCACTTCTCCTTCTGCAGTTAGAAAAACAATATAGTCCATATAGATGGAGCCACCACATTACTGTCTAATAAGAATTTATATTCTAAGGTTGTACAGATTTTTTTTTCTCTTATTTCAATGCTAGGTTAACTGGGGAAGGAATTGCAAGAGAATTGCTGTTTGAAAAGGAATTTGAATACAGAACAGGTGGCTAATTTGCTCACATTAGTTAGTATGTTTAACAAGGGAGGGTGCAGTCTGCAGTCAAGTCTCTGGAAGAACATCTCTATTGCTATTTAGCATCGCTGCACAGCTTTGTATTTTTGCCCACATTCCTTAGTGCTATAGCCTTTTTTCCCCAAAAAACACTAGGCAGAGAAAATAGCATATGGATGAGAAGTGGCATATCTGAACAGCTACGTATGTCTATTACATGAATTGGTACAGAACAAAAGGATGCATCATCATGCTTTGATAACAAGCAGATCAGGAGCAATTACTTTTCTCTTTCAGAGAAAAGGGGGATCACTTACAGTACTTCAAAATAAGATTTTTCCCCTGGAGAATAATAATCATTCTCTCTGTAAGCTGAGACACTATCATTTCTTTCAGTCTCACTGAGTGTGGTGTGTGAATGCATCTCTGCACTCAGGAAATAGATTGCTGCTGTTGAATTGGATAAGCTGTGGTGATGTCACTTCTTAAATATCACTGACTCCTGATCCAGTTGGATCAGATTTTGATCTTTATAACACATCCTCTATTCTGAAGCAGCAAAGTTGTAGAACAGATTGTTTTCCATAAGGTTTTGGCAACTACAAAACATTTGTGAAGTGATGACATAGTGATTGCTCGTGTCTGGGTAATTGTATGTAGAATGAAATTCTATAAAGAAAGCACTTTATTTCCTAGCAGAAGCTCGTGACAAATAGATACCTCTTATATATCACCTGTCACAGGTTGGGAAAGAGACCATGCTATTGGACAATAAGCAGCATGTCAAATAATGTAGATTGACATTAAGAAGCAAAGACAAATACCAATCTCAGTCTGTTAAAACTGTTTTTCTCCATGCCTGGCTTTATTCGTATTTATTTACTATTTTCCAATGGGATTAAAAAAACTTCAGCAGTTTCATGGCAAGTCTTATTTTAATACTTGAAGAGGCTGCACGAAGAAAGCAGGTTATGCTGATTATAAACACTAATACATTATTAATGAAATGAAACCAGCTAATTCATTAGCCAGTGTTAATACATGGCACAGGAAAAGCTAATGTCTGGTACCTTAGAGCATATTTCTGTGTATTTTCTTACACTTAGCTTTGCTGCACTGCAGCAGGCAACAAATACACTAGAATAGCTGCTTAGGCTGCAGCTAATAGTGCCTCCTTCCGTGTCTTTTCCTCGGTTAGCTGTAATATCCATCCTGGCCTGGCTGCTCCAGCCCCTTGCCCTGCTGTCCCTGCAGGTTTGCCCTGGCCCCAGTCAGTGCAGGTACAGCTAAACTGTGACACTGCAATTTGAGCTTTATGTCCTGGAAGCACAAACAGTCTACAATTTTCTTCAAGCCCTGATTCACTGAATCAATCTTTTTTCATCTTTCAAGATGCTCCTGAGCTGTTGAAAGGCTGTTTATGTTTACCACCTTGCTCAGTACAATTGCCCTCTTCCTGTTGCTATTATGACAGAGCCATAGAGGGGTAGCATTACAGTGCCTTCTCCTATGCCTATCAGAGTTACAGGAGTCAACAAAGCAGCTGTAAACCCTGTGCTAAGAGGAAGCTAATGATGGAAAAAGTCCTCATGAAGCCTGTCTTTTGGTGTCAGTCCTATAGCGGTTGTTGTCTGCGAGGCACAATAGAACATCTGGAAGCGAGAGCCCTTCTATTCAGGTAGCTGAAATTGCATTAGCTGCTCTCGCATAAAGAACAGGATTAGAATGACAGACCTCCCCACTGAAATATTTGCTTTTGAATAAACTTGTCAAATGCAACAAGGAGTGTCATGGCAAAACTTTCCCGCTTCTGCTGTGAGAAGAGCTCCTGTTTATATGATGACAAGAGGGCTGTGTTTAATTGAGCTGCATTTCGCTGCCGTCTGCTGTAGGGAGATACAATGACAGGGGACAAAGGCCAAGTTGAATTCATTGCTATCAAGCCTCCTTTCTTCTAGGAGCAGGTACCAGCAAAATAATTACTGCAGGTTTAAAACAGGTGTGTGGTAGCAAGAAACTGCTGCAATAGCTTCACATTAATTTATGCTCAAGAGATTCACCATTCTTTATGGCACAACAGGGGACCCTAAATATAATGGGGAATACAAACTAAGGAAGATAATGGAGAAGGAAGGCATCCTCCAATACCTTTAGAGTTCCTGCATTATTCCTGTTTGCCAGAATCCACTTTGGTGAGCATTCACTTCAGCATAATGAAAGTGTAGCTTACAGGGTGGCTTTGTAGAAACTAGGTCAGGTAAATCGGAGATGCTATTGTAGCTTTACGTGCTCTTCAACTGTAGTTCTAAAGTTCAAATAAAAATTTAAAAGACTATTTTTCATTAGGATCCATCACAAAGCTATCACGTCATTCAGTACATTAAAATCAGACAAAGAGCACAGTTCTGGTTTGCAGCATTTTAGAAAGTTATGTAGACCATCTTTGTTGATACCTGAACTACTCCAAAACTTGGTTCTGATTTGGAAATGCCTGTCTTTACATGTTGATGTTACTATTTCTTCTTCCAGTATTTATTTATTTGTTTGTTTTAGATTACGCTGTAAGAAAAAATAATACCAGTTTCACATCCTTGGTGGGGGATTGGAAAAGCATCTCCACAGGTGGGCAGTGCCTTTGTCTGCCTTGCTCAGAAAGATGCAGTTTGGGCACTAGAAACAAATCTGTTGCCTTTGTGCAACTCTCTTTGGGGGCTGAAGTTTCGTCCTCCTTCCTGAGTTGTTCAGCCTGTGCTGGGATGACTCCCTAATGTCTTGTTGCTTTTGCCACCTTGGTATGTCTCCAGAGTGCTCAACTAATGAAGGTGTTACTTGCCACTAGAATGGTTTTAAACAACAGCAAAATTAACCAGAAACTTGTGCTTCAGTGACCCAGTGGAGCCGTGCAGGCACCCATGTATTTTACATCTGAATTCTTTCTAACTCATGAAGAATTTTGCCTTTCCTTCTCTATTTGGAAAGGAGAACTTGGAACTGTGTTGTAGATTGTGTCCTCTCTAGCTGGTACATTTTAATTTGGAAAGATTAAGCAAGAAGGCTCTGTTTTGTGCCAGTTGAGTAGTGATTTGAGGTTTGTTGGTGATGCTTGTGGCCATCGAGGCTGCAACTCGGGTGTGTCATTGGTGGACCCTGTTCTGCTGTGCAGCTGAATCACAGAAACACCCAGAGTGGTCCTTCAGGTGGAGACCTGTCACACAGACCAGGAGGGACAGAGCTTCTGCCTTCCAGGCCATCAAACAGCAGCTGAAGTGCAACATATGCGAATGTGAATGAATTGATACAATATGGCTCGTAAACCAAAAATGAACATACTGATTTGGGAGTCTGAACTGATCATTTTGTTCAAAAATGCTAAAACAAAATGATTCAACACTTCCAGAGTGTTTTTTTTTTCTTCCTACATGTCTAAATTTAAAACATGTTTTGTTGGTTTTTATGGTTCCAGTGTACCCCCATAAAGCAGTGATATTGCTCAGAGGAGGTGAAAAAAATCACATTTCTATTTTTTTATACAATATTTTATTTAAGTTATGCATAACAGATGACAACAAATGTCATTAATATTAACAGAATGGGATAGTTTTATTTAATTTCTGCTTTGTGAAGTCTTATTCTCTATGTTTGGCTCTGGAGGAAAAAAAACCATAGAACAGTTTAATATAATTTGTTTCTAATTTACTGTTTGCCAGTCTCAGATGGTCTCCTGCTCTCCCATTGCAGCTTTATTAGTGACCTACCTTGAAGATGTGGACTTTATTGTTTGTTCCCTAGGCAGAAAGGTGGATATCAATTATGCAGTAGGAATTTTCTCTCTGACAAGACTTTCCCTTGATATCTTATCTGAAGAGAGACCTCCTCACATACTGATTTCTTGCATCATTTATGCTTAAGCCTAGAAATGGGTGAGTTAACCAATGAGTTAACTAAGCTAATAATTTCTATCCCTTCAAATCTTAATTTGTTGGTGTGTTAGACTTGAGCATGAGTTCATATTGCTGTGGAGACAAAGGTTATGAAGTGTGTTGGTGTGGTCATAGACTGGCAGCTGCAGTGCAGTTTGCAGTGGAAACTCGAGTTAAATGTGACTTTGTATGTATTTCTATGAAAATATTTCTGAAGATCCTGGCTCCAAGCACAGAGACCACCTGTGGTTTCACAGCTGGCACCTGACCACTCCTTGGGGCTGGATGGTGCTCTTGTCTTTGTGGTAGCTCTGAAGGGAACCCAGGCACTTGTGCCCCTTTCAGCTGCCCAGTAATCCTGGCAGCCTCTGGGAGGGAGGATAAGGAACCAGAAATGAAAGGCAGAACACAGAGAATGCAGATGTAGGACATGGAAGCCAGCTAATGACAAGAAATGAATTGCTAAGTGAAAAGGCTGAGAGATTAAATAAAAATAAATGGGATGGGCTTCTGGCTCTGCCACAGATGAGACTTTCCTGAGGGGTTAGCATGGATTTTGCCCTGGTTGACTGATGGAATTCTCCATCCTCTAAGCTGACTGGAGGAAGATATGAAAAAAGAGTGATTATTTCTTCTTCCTTCCCTGCTTTCAACAGTTTAACACCGAGGTAAAGCACAGAGCCTCCCTGCTCTGGGTGTTAGTTGGGCTGTTCTCGTGTACAGGTGGGGCAATGTGGGGGGGTTCAATGTTTGCCTGCCATGTGGTCTGACTCGGTCTCTTGGCATGCATTAGACTGAGGAAGGGAAATCCTTATCACAGCAACTGGGAACGCTGGGACTAACCTGCAGGTCTAGAACTGAACCTGGGCCTGCTTATAGCTCTGACACTGGAATGGCAGAGCAAGTGAAATGTAGGTGAAAGCATTCCGAAATTAAAATGAGGCTCCAAATGACCCAGTTTGCGGTGCCTTCTGGTTTGCTTTTGGCTCAGTTCCTAATCTAGTTTCTCACAAGAGAAACTCCTACTGTGAATAGCTGCTTCTTAATAATAGAATATTACTTTACTGATTAATATTTGTTGGACACTTAGTCTAATTACGGTTTCTCACAGCTACTTTAATTACTGCAATATGAGCTTTAACTTAAGCAAAATATTCCAGATGAGTTTAGTGACGCTTTGCAACTGAATTCTGTACAGCTGACTACTGGGAGAGGGGAAAACACTCCTTCCTGAAGCCAGGACACGTGTTTCTGAATGATAAGATATGTTGGTATTTATGTTTGTGAATCAAAAGATGTAATACGGAGGATTTACAGGAGCTAGGAACTCGGAAACCTCAGCCTGGGGAATAGCTGCAGTGAGCATGATTAACTGGATAAAGGGGAGCTCTGTGCAGTGCAATTGAGGATGTCAGTGTTTACTTCCTAATTGAAATTGGAGAGGCAGAATTAAAAGCCTGTGATTAGGAAGGAATGCCAATATCTTTAAGGACTAGCTCCTATCTTTTCAAACTTGCAGAGGAACTGGGTTGTTTTTCTTGGTGAGAAATTATCCTATTTCTTCTACCTCACTTGTGTTGAAAAGCAAAAGGTGAAATAGGAAGATAAGTCTTTTGAAGAAATTGGTTACTAATTTTATCTTTCCAGGGTGCCTCATTTTAAGCTAGAGGTTAGGACACATTCATGTTTGTTGAATACCTCAGTGGGAAATGCAAAAGTACTTGGAGTGGATATTTGTTTGGTAGTAAATCAAAACACATTGGTAGAGCATGAACAAAGGACAACAGGCAAGAAAGAAGTGGAGGATTCACTAATGATGTGACCTCTCACCTGTGGCTCTCAGTTCTCTGGTTGTGCATATCCAGTGCCATTTTCAAATGTCACCCCTTAATTTCCTCTCCTTTTGTAGAAAAATGTTGAAAAGCAAAGTATGTTATTTACTATTGAGAACAAGAACTTCATTAATCAATTGAACCCCCCCGAAAAAAACAGGTTTCTGTGTACCAGTCCTGTTAAATCAGGAATGATGTCCCTGACATCCAATCTGAACTTCCTCCTTGATGTCCTTAATATTTACCATTAACTGGCACCAGAAGCTGTTGAGCTTCTGTATATACAGAGTAGAGGACTTGAATGCTTGGTTGATAAGACAAATGTTGTGGGAATAAGTCCTCCTCATTTTTTCATGGACTCAAGCTTCATTAAGACTTTCCTCTCCTCCTTTGAAATTGTTTATTTCAGCTTAGGGCAGTAGAAGTGAGTGGTTTCTGGAATGCTCTTGCTTCGTAGGATGTAGGAAGATGTGGGAATTTGATTATGGAAAAAGGGTCTCTTACAATATTTAAAACAGAAAAATTAGATTGCTGGTTTTGCATAATGCCAATTTATTTTGAAGTGTAATGGTTTATGCTTTCACCCTTGCAAGCTGATTCTTATTTAGGAGATGAAAGATTGTGCAAAGTATAATATTCTTGTATAACTTCAACTGCCTGATAATGTGCTATAGCCTCCCAGAATTCAGTCCCAAACATGAAGCATTGATTTTAAAAAAGGCATTTAAATAATTTAAAATTGCTCAATGCTGAGCATGATCAGCACCCCAATCATTTTCAAATAAAAGTACCTATAAAAAATTGAAGCAGTTGAATAATTTTAAATTGCTTTATACTGTTCAAGCACAGAACCCCAATCACTTCCTGGCTGAAGCATTTGCAAAAAAAGAAAAAAAAATAAAATAAATTGCCATATACAAGGAATAGGGCCTTTAAATTATTGGAGACTTGATTTCTTTTCTCTAAGACTTCTTATTTTTATGTATAACTCAAACAGCTTTATCAAAATAAACAAAAAAATCTGATTGTATAAACTTGCAAAGTATTAAATTGTTACCTTTAGTAATGGTAGGATATTTCACAATCACCTGTCATATATCCTGGTGTAGGAATTCTCAGTACTTTCATTATTACATTTAGCTCAGACAAAATAGAAATAAAATATAATCCTATAAAGTTTAAACACTTAATTCTTTAGCCTGTCTCTGTGACCAAAAAAATATACCTCTTCAGATCCCCAACTCTGAGTTGTGTTAGAGCTTTTTGCCTGGCCAGTGTAGCCAAAAGCAAACCCATGTCCTGACATGCTTTCTGTCCAGGCATTTCCCATGACAGGGTGAGAATATTCATGTTTATAAACATCTGTAAGTTGCAAAAGCAAGGTCCAAGGCAGGGATTGACATTTTTCACAACCTTTCATGGGTTTCATGTTTATTGCTCGTGTCTGTTGCCTCTTGAATGTCACTGGTATTTGGTAAATACAGATAATTATGGAGCTAATAAACGTACTGGAAGTGTTGTCTCCAATGTTGAGTGGAGAGGCTACAGTGGTTTCCTGACCACTGGAGGAGCTTCATTTGATTTCAACTATGGATTTCAAGAGCAAATTATAGTTTATTGCAGAGGTTCCATGATGGAGTTTATGGGATACAACTGACAGCCTAAGGAAATAAATCAGTATGTTCTCATGGGCACAGGTAATTTTCTATGGTGGCTGTTTCTACAATAAACAAACACCTCCCCTGAAATATTTAGTAATTGTCATCCAGTATTTCCCAGAAACACCATTCCTTGACAGAAGCAAGTGAGTTCTCCTGCAAGGGAAGAAGGAATTGTTTTTCAGCAGGGTGTTACTAAAACATTCTTCAGGACTCAGAGATCTCATTCTCCACGTGGCAGGATTTTCTTTGACTACCAAATACATGTGGGGTCAATAGCTGTGTCTTTTGCATAAAAGATTTCATTCAGCTCCTAAATGGCAAGCAATTATAAGAGAGAGGGTTATAGACCAGGGTCTTAGTTTCATATTATTTATGTTCAATTAACTTACCAGACTGGTGGGGTTTTTTTTCTCCCTGCTTTGGCTACTAAGTGTTGATCTTTAATAGTTATCATGTTCCCGGCATTAATGGGTTTTACTTCTTTGGAAAGGTCATTCTTGATGTAATGTCACTGTTAACACAAGGGAGCCTGTAAGCTTTAGACATTTTGCTTTATTTTGATGTGCTCAAAAATGTTGAACCACTTGCTGTCTTTCCCTTGGGGTTTGCTTTCACCAAAATCAGAAGTTAGTCAAAAATTTAAAAGAGCTTGCACTGTGTTTTTGCCACTAATTAAAAGTACTCCTCAACTCTCGGCTGGCACTGCTAAAAAGACCTGGGTCTCTTTTTTTACATCCTTTTCTATTTACTTCTAGATGACTCTAAGAGCTTGAAAATTGCCACCTGTTGTAAACAAAGGCACAAGCCCTTGGCTAGTAAGATGAGCAGTGATGTAACCACTTAGGTCATACCAGTTAAATTAATTAGAATTATGTATGGTTACTAGCCTGCTCCTAATAAGTGAAAAGAAAGTAAAATCACTCAAAAACTACCACTGAACAAGATTCCTAAGCTCAGTTCTTTCTCCTATAGACATATATTATGTGCATGACATAATATTTTGATCTCTTAGCTAAAAAAGAGACATATTATAGTTAGTTTACATCTGAAACTACTTATGTCCCTAAACTTGACCAGCTGGAATGAACACTGGCATTGACATCCTTGTTTCCTGGAGTTATTTAGCAGGATTAGTGCTGCAGGTCACTGTGCCACGTGGGTTTGGGTCTGCTTTTGTGAGATTGTTCTAGCCTTTTTCTCTTCTTCTTAACCTTGTTTTTCATGATTCCCTCTCACAACACTTGACACCACTAGGCAGTTTCATTCTGAGCCTGGAGACTGAGCTGGAAGTGTCAAGTTCACAGGGTTTTCATGAAAAGGAGACAGATGAGAAGATTTCCTGGCCTCGTCCTCACTGAGATAGTTCACAGTAAACAGAAATCAGTGGGAAGTCAGTCTTCACAACTAGTTACTTTAATATTATCACACTGCTATTGACCTGTATGACTTGTTGCATAGGAAAGTAACCATGTGATGTGTGGTAACTTTGTGAAAAGTATTTTTTGTAGCTTGTTGAAGACAAGTAAAAGCATATCAAAGCTGGTAGGCAGGTTTGCATTGGACTTTCTGCCTTACACCACTTTCCCAGTTTTTATTCTGAGTCTTTGTGTGTTAGGCTTGGTGGTTTTTTTCCTCCTGTAACCTTGGTGGAATCAGGGGGTTTTACTTGAAAGTATTAATTTTTTAAAAATCTTGCATTTGTGAGTGTTCAGGAAGAGGTCAGAAAACGTTCAACAAATGGTTTTTTGAAGTTGAAACCCAGCCATTTTCTCTTTTCCTTAGACTTTTATGAGTTCTGGGGGTTGGTTTCTGATTTCAGAACATTTCAAGGTGATAACACAACGTGTGTGTTGAATCCTCAATCCCAGCCTGTTCTTGGAAGGATTGTTTGCAGCAGGCTCTTCTCAGTTTCAGCTTACCAGTGCAAAAGACAGATGTTCAGTGTTACACCCAGTGCAGTTTTGTGCAGCAGGAATAATTGCTTTATGCTCCAACTTTGTGCAATAGAAAGAAAACAATAGGTGGATGGTTGCACTTTTTTTGATAACAATCACACTGTGGGGAAATTAAACATGTATCATGTTCCTTACAGTTTCCAGCCATCCCACCCCAAACCCACTATCTGCTCTAAGAAATATGATTTTAATTTTTTCTCTAATGGCTTTTGCCACATCAGTGTTTTCCTGTGTGGAATAACGACTTTGCCCCATGCAACTGCAGCTGAAGGGTTATAAATATTTTTAAGCAATTTTTAATTTATTTCCTTTTTTGATAAGCAGAGATCCATATTTTTGTTCATCTAAGTGCTTCATGAAGTCATTACTGCTGGAAAATAGGATCAACCTGTTTCTTTCATTAGGCAATAAATAACTAAAATATTTGTTATAAGCAGATCTCGGAGCAGGTTATTGCTGTGAGGCAGTTTAGGTGTCAGTAATTCCACACCTTGCAGTAAAACCAGTTCAGAACTCTGACTTTCAATGTTTCTTCTTTATGCCTCTTTCACTGGTACAGGAGAGCTATTGAAGAGCTCATTTGCATTATTCTGTGCCCTGTAAAATGAATTTATTATGCAGCTTCTCTAAAGAGGCTAACCAGTTGTAATCTCATTCCAGTGGTGTTATGGGCTTCAGAAAACAGGATTACTTCTTTCATAATGCCTAAAAATAAACAAAAAATAACCTTGGAGCCCAACCAGTCCTTTTGCTCCAGTCTAGTGTGTTAAATGGTGTTATTAATCAAGATGGGTAGGTATTTACTTGTTAAATAGTTTAGTAATTTAAAATATTGCATACTCCGAGCACAAGTAACACGTTTTGGCCTCTGCTATTAATCATTAAAATATTTAATGAACCAGGGTGATGGTTATTCCCTGGATTGCAAACATGTGAACAACGTTCAGCCACATGCACGTGGATGAAACAGGAGGCTGATCCTGTACTCTGAGCCGTGAGGGTACAAGTCATCCCGGGCTGGAAACTCAGATCTGGGGGGGGATCTTTGGTCTCAGCTAATGATCTGTATGGAGAGGGAAGGTTAAGCTTGAGTTGTGTGAGATCTCTGCCCACTGCGAGCAGAGCTGTTCCCATCTGGTCAGAAAGGGCACAGATTTAGCAGTGCATGAGGATTTGCATCTGCTTTTATATTTCATGAAGATTAATCCTGACTGTTTGCAGAAGCTGTTTAATGTTGTTGTGGGTAAATGGTGGCGATACCTCTGTCCGTGTCAGATATTGCAGCTCTTTGTATTCTAGTTTATTTGAGAATGATTGTGAGCCATCAGCATGGTGAGCCTTTAAAAAGGAAAAATGGGATCTTAAAAGCATTAGGCGACATATTTTGGGACTAAGGAAATGTCAGTCTCACTCACCAGACCCTGGAGAATGTTTACTTGGAATTCTTTGTGTACTTTGCACAGGTGGGAACTTAAGCAGGCACAATGAAAGGCTACTGAGATGATCACAGGGATGTATCCATATAGGAGGAGATGGAGAGAGCTTGGGTTGTCTAACCTAATAAATGGAAGATTTAGAGAGGACAAAGGTTAATTAAGTTACGAGACAAGACTTGTAAGAGAATAAATGGCTGTCAATTGACCATGAACGAATTTATGCAGGAAGCAATGAAATGACCATCAGAACAAAGGTCGAGAATTGTGGAATGTAGCAAGAATTATTTACAACTGGGATCAAGTGATCCAGACAGGAGACTGTAAGTTGTGCCTGCTTGTGACACCAGAGGGGGTTCCTTCCAGACCTGTGTAAGGGTTTCACAGAACCATTAGGCTTGGAAGGGACCTCTGGAGGTCAGCCAGTCCAATGCCCTGCCAAGGCAGGGTCACCTGGAGCAGGTGACACAGGAGCATGTCCAGGTGGGTTTGGGATGTCTTCAGGGCTTCCCTGGAGTTCCCAAGATTTTCCAGGGTTCACAAATCAAGTGCACTCGAAGCTAACTCGAGTTCTGAAGCACGGAAAATGTGATAGTAAGAGATTTTTATTAAAAAGCTTCATTTTAGCGTGCAGTTGCACGGCAGCCTAACTGGATTGTGGCACAGAGTGTGGTGATCCCGTGCCCAGCCATGTTTCTCCAGCTCCACCATCCCATGGGCACTGGGTTTCAAAGCTGCCTTGTGCCTGGGCTCAGGGAGCAGGACTAAGTGGGAGAAGAGCAGAAAAAGTGACTGGTTTCCAGTCAGGGCAGTGCCTGGAGAGAGAGGAATCGTCCCAGCTGTGGCTTTGAATGGGATGTTGTCAACGTGCTCTTGTACTTCATAATTAATTTCTCATTTTGTCCTTTTCCACCCTCAGTGTGTGGCCTCAGGGTTGCTTTGGGCTCTGAACAGACAGGCTGTATCTTAACAAAAGGGTGGTGCCCCTTCCAGAGATCTGGAATTGGAGAAAGCAAGGAGCTGTTCAGGCAAATTGCTTCTTGAATAACTTCACAAGATTCCCAGTCATGGAAGATGCACGCTTTTTACTGAATATGTGATAAAATTCTTATAATAAACATAGAGTCACCAGGGAAGTGCTCATAAAAAGAAAGTTCCTGGGGTAGTTAGTCTCACAAAAGAGTTTGTCACATTTTGTTTCCAGTTAATGGATGCCTAGTGCAGTCACACAGCTTAGTGACAGGAGAACTGAATTCATTTGAGACAATAAAGTCATTCTCATTTGCATTTTCATAGCCCACTCTTCAGTACTCCAAGTGTGACTTTCCCTTTTAGGACAGAGCTGTGCAGTAAATGGATAGGTAGGCCCTTTAAAAGAATATTTATCATCCTTGAAGAATCTTAGTGCCAAATCTTAATAGCATTTCTTACAAAAATGACTGGAATTCACTATCAGATATAGAGGTAGAGCTGTAGAGATTGTGAATAGTCTTTTCTTTTTTTTAAACTTCTTTCCTGATAAAAAGAAGAGACGTTAAAGCCTGAAACAGTGAAAACTTCCCTCCAAAATGATAATATTGAATAGGAAAGTGCCCCAGATCGCAGCACTCTAGAAATCAAATTAATTCAAAAGAACTGTGTGTTTTAATTCATTTAGTCACTTTCAGAGATAAATAATTCAACATACCTTTACATAAAGTTAAATATCTTTGTTAATTGTGCCAATCAGAGGATAAGTTATTCAGGCTTTTGAGTTGTTTTTTCTTCTGTATCAGTTGATGTTAAAAAATACAGAAGACAAGGAGAACTTCCCATCCAGTCTGTGTGGTTTGAAACAATCACCTTAGGACGTGCTGACCCTGTCTGGAGTGTCCATAATGCAGGATCTGCCCCTTACCCAGAGCAGTGCTCTCTTTATTTTAAGTATCCCTCTACTAATTCATTTCAACTTCCTCACTTAAATCCACAGTAAAAACCTGCAATCAGTTATTGGTTCTTCCTGACTTCATCTGATTTCATCATCTCTCTGTGACTGGGTGCTGCTTATAACTTGTTTTCCTCTGGTGGCTTCCTCCCTCTCCATTTCTGTGGCTCTGGTGTTGCAGCACCTGAAGATGGAAACGATTTTAAGATTCAAAGATCTCGATCTGCATGATAAAAATATTTTGTCATGTGCAATTTAATGCAGTGTTGGCAGTTCTCATTATTCTGATTACTTTTTTTCTCTCTGATGTTCTCAGCTTTAAGCATCACCATATTTTATACGAAAATCTGAAGTTTTCATATGCAAAAAACCCAAATTTCTAGTTCTCGTGTTTCCAGAGAAAAGCTCGGAAGCATAAATTTTCAATACTCACTTCCAAGTTAATGAGTCAAATGAATAAAACCCCCCAAAATAAAACTTTAAAAAAAAAAAACCCACACCCCCCAAAACCAAACCCCCTACCTACAACTCCAAACAAAACAAAATCACAGCTAAAAAACTAATTTCTTAGGAAGCGACTCATAATTTTTGAACTTTTAGGATTATTTCTCTTATTAAAAATGAGTGTGATTTCTATTTTAGCTCTTTCTTTGTGGGGTTTTAGGTTGGTTTGTTTTCAGCTCAGATTACTCACCTGCAGTCCAAGGCAGAATGTGGTCCTACAGAATATTGCCCTATGAAATGAGATTTATTTGCATTTATTGTGTGTAAAATTGCTGTCTGGGCAGATGGCTTTCCCAGGTGTCTCCACCATCTACATCTCTAATTAAATAAAGCCTTGCACTAGGATGAATTTCACACCACAAGAATGTGTGTGAAATGCAATTAATATTCTGAAGGTTGTGTTTTTGGCATAGGTGATTTTCTACAGGTAGGGCTAATGAAGATATGAGAGTGTTTACAGTAAAAGGTGAGAAAACTCATTTTCAGAGTGAGGATGTGGCCAATCAAACCTGCTACTGTGCAAGCTGAAAAGGACATAAAGAGCCTGAAATTCTTTGAAAGGTCATTTAGAGAGTGACTTTGTCACCAGCAGAGCAGGCAGAAGAACGCTGGGTTTGGAGGTGTTGTGATACCCAGAGGTACTTTAACATCAGGGACTTCATTAATTCCCTCTGCAGTGTGGGATAAAATTGCTGTCCTTTCCTCCTGCCCGACCATATTCGATGTGAGTGGCTTTCAGAGCAAATGCTGAGGTCAGTGAAGGTCCACCAGCATGCCTGTGCTCTTTTATTAACTAAAAAAAAGCAGTTTCTTACGCTTGGCGCCTCATCAGAAGTGCAGTTCCCTCCCAGTGGCCAAACCAGCACAGGAGTTATCTGAACCACTGACATTTCCTTGTAGTGACTGGCAATACATTCAGAAAGACAAGTCATCAGGATATTAAAACTGAGTCTTTGCTCTGTACCTTTGTGAAAAGCAGGAGGTTGTGGAAAACTTGGGGTTTGCTTGTCAGTGAACACAGGTCCTGCAGGTCTGAGTAGTCACGAGACTCTGGTTTGCTTTTCAGACTTCTAACCCCTTAGATTTTCATGAGCAATTAATGTTTGCTGCATAATTGTTCAAGAATTTGGCTTCTTTCTTAGTAGCAGGTGAAGGATCCTTTTGTAGTAATTGCCCAACACTTAACTAGATGTGTGAGCAGTATTTATGTATTCTGTGTTCTACATAGGACATTTAAATATTATTTTCAGTGTATTTAGCTGAAGTGTTTCTTTAGACATCTCTCAGCCCATAAACCCTTTTATTGTTTCCAAAAATAGGAAATCTACATGGTGCTTAAATTCCAGTGTATTCTGCTTTGAACAAGTCTCTTTGCCTTCAACATATATCTACTTGGCTTATTTTTTCAAGATATTTTTAAAGCCTTTTTTTCCCCAGTGTGAAGAACCTTAACAGGAATAATTTTAATGAGACAGACATGTAGTTCAGCAGAAGTTTCTTCATGAGAAAAATAAATTAAAAGTATAATTGTCGTTTAAAAAGATAATTAATTAAAACTCTCCGTTGTGGTGACAAATATAACATTTGGTCTGACATGTTGAGAAGAAGAAAGTGCCTTGAATTGCACAAGTGGAATAAAATGTTCCATTTCACAGCAAGGCCAAGCCTGAGTCTTGTAATTATTTCAAAGGGAGTAAAGGTCATTTTCTATTTGCTGCATCTGTATTATGTGAGGCTTCTGTACCAGGCTCACAGAAGTTAACTCATGACCCATTTAGATTGCCCAGATCTCAAAGTCAACTTACACTGTCACAAATCTGATAAAGTAGACATATTCCCTTCTCTAAGTACTGACACAGATGATGTCCAAAGAGGCTTTTTATTTATAGCTCTGTAAGACAAGAGTTTCAGCTTTCAGGCTCTGGTGCCTGGGAGCTCAGAACATGATTTGCCTCTTGACTTGCTGTGCTAATCCTTTAGGGAAAGAGCTGTTTGTAGATAAATTTCAGCATGTATGGCTTGGACTGTTTTTCTGGTGTGGACTCATTATAAAACTTGGCTTCAGTTGTTGCTTGCGTCTTGAGATTGGAAGAGTTTTCCTTCTGCTGTGATTGCATTTTTGTGCATATTGATTCAGGAACACCATGAGTCAGAGACAGGTACTTTAGAACTGCACCTGTGCACACAGAAAACAAGTGCAGAAAGTGCATGTGTGTCGTTCTTCCTCTGTATGGCCCATTTAAATGCATATAAGGCTGGGTGTTTCAACAATCAGTAATCAAGTTTTATGCACGATTTTCGGGGCGGGCTCTCAATATGTTAGTTCACATTAGCAGATATCTCATATTGGAAGGCTGAAGGGGACATGTCCAATTCTCAGACCTTACCGAGTCCAAAATCTCCAATAAAATCAATATATCAATGTTAATATGGGAGTGGGAGATTAGGAGCTGGGTTTTTAATCCCTTTTAAGAAAGGCAGCAGAAGTGTGACTGTATTGCACCTTGCTCAGTGTATTATTTTAAGTCTTTCTCTTCTCTCTTGGTTAATCCTTCCAAGGGACAAACCCACAGCATGTCAGGATGGAAGGCAAAGGTGTCCATCTGCTGCATTTGCCTTCCACCAGCTTAATTGCCATGAAATATTCTGCCTTTTTCCTGCAGTCTGCTGGCACTTCTAGCCAAGTGTTATAGCCAGTGTCAGTGACATGAAACAAATGATCCAGCAGTTGGTTTCAGTAAGAACAACTAATGCAGGCCAGGTGGGGTATTGCTGCCTTTGGTTTTTATAAATGGGATCACACAGGATTTATCGTGAGTGGGAAGTGCTTGAAAGGAGAGAGCAGGTGTATCACTGATTCAGCGAAGGGTCTGTGAGGCGTGGTGAAGAGGGAAAAACAGACAGATGTGAAATTTTGCCACCTGAATTTAAGAGTGAATGTCATCCTGAACCCTGTGCTTGGCTGTTTTCTTCTTGATTGCTCTGTGTGTCCCCTCCACTGGATTTTGCTTTGGCTGCCCAACAGGCAGGAGATTGGCCATAATAGCTTTGAGATCAGAGTAGTCAGTGCACCACCTGGAAGTCAGGTTCTGAAAAACACCTTTGGAGGTTCTGCAGCAGAAAGCACTTCTGAAAATGCAGTTACACCTATAGAGGCTGGAAAATATGATTTGGCTTTTCCTACTCTTAAACTCACCTCTTTTTGCCTCTCTCTTTAACCTTTTAAACTTCTCAGTAATTCTTTTTCTTGCTGCCTCTTTCTTGAACATTCTTCCTTCTATGGTCTCATTTAAGAGCTGCCAAGAAAAAAATAACCCTTCGGGTTGTTTTGTCTATTCAGGGATAAAACACTTCACAGACTGAGATGAGCATTGTACTTATTTCCAAGGAATTTTATTTTGCTTTTAAGCTTCCTCCTTTGTTAAGGTGTTCCTGTGGTGACAGGGAACTTGGGTGACCGTGTACTGACAGTGGCACAAACTGCATTCAACTTTAACCTTCAGATCCACTATGAGGCACATATTTCTTTTTCAGTCTTCCCTTTTAGTAAACAAGATTTTGATTATAGGGAAAATGGACAAACTGTGGCTTAGAGGGAAAGAAAAGAAAAGCAACAGTTTATATTTGTTAGCAAAGAAATTCTTTTGTAAGTGAAGCTTCTGTAGGTGAAACTTTACCCTTGAATAAAGAATTATTTCTGTAACTTGATGGTCAACTTTCTGAAACAGGTTTGCAGATCCTAATTTATCAGTTATTTAAATCAACTTACATGTGTTTAAGTGTGTATTTAAGTCCAGCTGTATTCAACTAGACTTAATACATTTTTAGGGGCAATATTACATCCTATGTTTTCAGGAAGACCAATAATGTTGTTTATTGCTATTCTGAACTGAACTTCACCTTGAAGGCTACTACTTTGTAATTTCCATACCAGCCCACATACATAAAAGCAAAAACCTTGTATAAAAAATTGTTTAGCAAGATTTGAAGGGGAAGTGTGATGTGATGGATATTTTGTTTTATGAGTATGGAGCCCACTGTTTTGTTTTATGACCACTGAGTCCAGACCCACTATTGTTCCCAGAAGCCAACGTGATGGATGAAGGAATGGATGTTAAAAGTCTATTTCTGGTTTTTTTTTTCCCTCAGGTTCTGCTGCTTGCATGTGCAGAAGATTTAGAATGTGTCCCTGGATTCCAGCAGAAGGTTTTTTATATTGAAAAGCCATTTGAATTCACGGAGTACCAGCTGGTTCTGAACCGTAAGTTATTTTCATGTATTACTATTGTACAAAAATCAGAATTGTCTATGTATTCTTTTGATTCCTGCCATTTATCAGAAAATTTTTTTTATACCTAGGATTTTGAATATCACCATAATTCAGTCTGGGTTCCCCTGCGTTAATACTATATCTCTACAGACTTTACTCTGTTTCATGTATTAGAGATGGCAAAGTATATCATCATTTAGGACTATATGAATATTTTGAAAAGTTAGAATGGGTTACATTTTAAAATGTAAATTTACTGATTTTTTAAAGTTGTATTTCTTATAAGCTTGGAAACTAGGACTTGCCTATCAATGTTTCACTGTTAAATAATCTCTGGAACTCAGGTTTAGAAGTTTGTATCTGAGAAGTTTCGTTCACAGCTGGTGCCAGTGCAGGTCTTTACATGAAATTCAGGGGAGGATTGATGCTGCTTGGGGTCCTCAGTGACAGCAAAGTGTTACTGCATGTTCTGTGCTATTTCCACTGACCACTGTGACATTGTAAAACCCAGCCTGGCCCAGGGTCCTCAAGGCATTAAACTGGAGGAGATTGAGCTGTCTTTCAGTCCGTGTGTTAGTTCATTCCAACACTTCAGCGTTACAACTTGTTCATTCAGTTCTGGGGCTTTGGGACTCCAGCACTGTCAGACTAAGGGAGTCCCTTATCCACTCTTGATGCCTTTAAAGACTTAAAAGGAGATATTAAGTGCTGCCAATTTCATTCTCTCCAGATATTGCTGCTACATATGGATGTGTTTTCAGTGTTAGGCACGTTTGGATGAAGGTGGAATCTGTGCTCATTCACTTTAAAATAGCACTAAGTTTTCAAAATGAAATGTCAGAATTAGTTGCCAAAGTCTATTTAAATGACTCTCTTAAGTTATTCAGCCTTTAACAGGTGCTAAAATAAACTCTTAGGATAACATTTTTAGTCTCAGCATTTTGATAAGTTACTCAGTATGAGTTGCTTTTTCACAGGAGATTTAGATCATGAATAGTAATACTACTCAGAGATGTGAGATTGTTCTTCAGTTTAGAAAAGAGGTTTCAAACTTCCAATTACTTTGGGCAATTTTGTTTTCTTTGGAATTCTTATTTTAAAGAGTTGTCCAACACATTATTTCTGCGTGGTTGAAAGTAAAAATTCTTAGAATGTAAGAGGCATAATAGATTTAATAAGCATGCAAAGTGGAAGATGCATGTTAAAAAAGCAATATTGATAAATGAATGTTGAATTGAATAGAAATGGCTTATGCTGCATACTTTGCTTCAGAGCTTTGAGGCTGTAGCACATCTGGCCACATCTCCTGCTGGTTTGGGGAGGACCACCTAAAGGGTGAGTGGGTTGAGCCAAATTGACTGGACTGCTCTGTAGTGACCCAGCAATTTGGACTGGCATAAAACGAGCGCAATAATTAAGATGCCATCATTAACGTGAGGAGGAGGGAAGAGCAGGAGGAGATGCAGAAATGCCTGGAAACAATCTCTGGAATTAAATTATTTTAATAAGCAGACACTAAATTGGCCTAATAGGCACTGTTTGACAAAGGCAGGCTGTCAGCACGTGACTCCCCTAATTCAATCCTCCCAAGCAGCGTGTCCTTCGTGCAGCAGCATTAAAGCCCAGCACACTTGCTTCAGTTTAGCTGCCCACAGAATTGATAATTTTAATTGTCTGTCTGAATACACTTTGCAAGCTCTTGCATGTTTTCTCCCCATTACCCAAGAGCGGTGTAATTTAGTGCTGCATTGCAATGTGAGCCTTACCAGGGCTGTGTAAATTAACAGAGCAAATATGCAAAGCAGGCCTATAGCAGTGATTGTTTTTGTAGTCCTCAATAAGCCAAGGAGCTCCTTAATTCTTTTCTGAAGTGCAATAAACCAGTTTTTTTCTTTTTCAATTTAAACAAAGACCTACTGTACATTGCGTTGCTGGCATCTTCCTCGTAATTAAATACAGGTTATGGATGGTTCTTATGTATTTCTTACTTCTACATATGGCAATGGTAATTATATTTTACATTTACGGATGAGAAGAAAGAAATGATGCTCAGACTGAGGGTACAGAATTTTCTCTTCCTTCTTGTTCTCATTTGTAGCAATTCTTATCAAAGCCTACTTGTAAGGTGGCCATAAAAAGCCCAGTGGTGTGTGCATATCCTCCTTCCCATTAGTTTCAGTGGAAGTTAGTTGCTGTTGGTTTTACTCTCATTGGACAGGCTGAACTGCCTTTTTAGTTTTTATTTATTTATTTACCCTTGCATCTTGTTTAACAGCAACCACCAGGCTTGGTCCATTTCATTTTCCCAATTTTTTCATTTATTTTTTTTCTAGTTTTGACCCTTTTTTTTTTCTTCCCTCCTCAGACTTTGCCTCCTTTTAACTTGTGTTTTCTATGACCACAAACAAGATCAGGCATTGGTTTTCTACTTTGTCTGCCCAGTATTTTTTTCTTCATATGCAGTTTTTTTTAAACCAGTCATTCTTTTGATGTATTAGGAGAGGATCCATAAAGTCACTTTCTGGAAATAATAGAGGGTCTGTCCACATAATTATTACTGTGTTTTGTTTTTTGTTTTTTCTTATAGCCTTTTTTAGTTTACACTTAGGACCATCTTTGCAATCAGAGAGAGATCATCAAAATTGTTATGTTCTTGATGGAGTGCTAATTGGCAGCATTTAATTACAGGTTTTACACCTGTCAGAAATACTTGAGGCCATGAAATGCTTCTCCATCAGAAAGGTTGTCTTTGGCAAGGCTGGCAGGTCACTGGTAGTGACAGGGCTCTGTCATGCTGGGCTGATAGAAAGTTCCTAATCAGACTCATCACATGTGGAAATGTAATTGTGTTACATTAATCACGTTTATACTTAACATACATCGGTCTTGGCTTTTGGGAGTATTTTTAATTGACAATGAATCAAATAGTGCACTTGAAAAATGGAGGCAATTAACATAAAGCACAGAGTGATGTGTTGTGCATACTAAAGTGGGGAGTACACTGCTAGTGTTTTAAATGTCAACACAAAGGAAGTTTTGACCCTTACTTGAAAAGCTTTAATTTGGATGTTAATTAATGCCTGACCTCTTCTGTCTCTGACGTGACAGATTGCATGTTCAGAGCTGGGGCTGCCTCAGGATCAAGGCTTTTCTGTCTGCATTGGGTACTTTTTTGTTCTGTGGATTTTAACCGAGACTTTTCTATTCAACCATGTTGAAGATCATTGTTTACTCATGTGATCTGAAATACTTCAGGCTGCTTATTAGTGCTTAGAAGCAGTTCTGTTGTCTAGCAAAGCTGTGGTCTCCAGTATTTCCTTTGTCCAAAGTGAATAAATCCTGTGGCAAGTTCAGACCATTGCTACTTCCACAGTGTCACGTGTGTCACGGATCACAGCACTGACCACCCTGACACCCAAACATTTCCTGCTGATTCTGACATGATGCCATGTGTGAGCTGTGATTTCACATCCACTCTTCCCACTGATCCCATGTCGTTTGACCATTGTCTCCTCCCATGCCCCTTTCATGCCACCAATGTCCCTGCTGCTCCTCCTGCTCGTTCTGGTCCGTGCAGAGGGTGTTATCACATGCTCTTCATTCATCTCCCCCGCTTCGCTTTCCCCCCAGCTCATTCAGCACTCTGTAAGATGCCAAACCCTCTGTGGAGTTGTGACATGAGCTTTAGATACAAGTGTTAACTCCTCGTGCTGAATATTGCAGGGTTTGGGTAATTGGAGCAGCAGATTGTAGTTTTAGCTTGAAAAAGAACATGTTCAAGCGAGGTAAGATTTTAAGCTTAGTAATTTCTTGCAGGGAAAACTGTCTGGAGTTCTGGGTAATAGCTAGATAACTGGATTTTTCACCTCTTCAGGTGTACATGTCTGCAGCATGTCCTTGTGGAAACCTAGATGTAGCTGTTTCAAGCTAAAGAAGTCTTTAATGCATTTTGAATTTTACAAACATCTTAAAATTACTTTCAATTCACGTAATCACTCGCTATGTTAAGAATGTGCTTCAGAAAATGTTGAAAAATGACTTCGTTCCCATTCTTTGGCATGTGGTAACAGGTTCTATAGAAAGGCATCTCAACTTTCCTAGCCAGAGAGGGGAATGCTTGTTATACTCTAAAATATATCTTAATAGGCTCATATGTATGCATAGAATTTGAATTTGAATGCCAGGGCTCCAGTTCTGACACTTGAGTACATGATTAAGACCAGGCATCTGGGACTGTCGTATTCCATGTGGACAGAAATATCGGTCAGGGTTTGAAGCCACATATCTTAATGACACTGCTCCCATTTAAATGGCTCTAGGAAGCCAAACTCAGGTTACTAAAATTCCAGGGAATATCTGGGGATATGCAAAATGGTTGCAAAACTGTGGAAGTAAGTTTTAAAGTGGGAGACTGAGAATGTTACAACATGTTCCTGGAGGCAGAGCGAGGAAGATCCTTTGGCACTGAAATACCTAAGGCATGGCCTTTGAATCGAAGTCTGATGCAGAACTCTTACATGGAGGGAGAAAATGGTCTGCATGTGTATTGCAAATACATCTTGTGGCTAAATAATGTCTCTGAGTAGATGTATGCAGATTGATGGTGCAACATAACATATCATATCAGCTGTTAAACTGCTTTCACACATGATTAAATCAAAACAAAATAGGAAAAACAGTTGTGAAATTCCAGGTGGTCAGACAGTTCTGTTCCAAACTCTGTCAGCTTATTAACAGGACTGTGGGGAATGAGCCAAAAATAGACTGTTTGATTTTTGGGCATATACATTTAATTAAGCTAGTTTTTGGAAAGGTAGGACATTAAATTGAGGGGAGTAAAAGAATTATTTAGTCTGTGAGGAATGACTTCAGGGCTAAGTCAAAATCTCCCAGGGATGCAGTTCAGCTCTTGCAGAGAAACAGAGGGAAAGGAGTATGTGTTGGTGAAACCTCCTCTTGGCATTGGAATTCCAAGGTGGAGGAAATGAGGATCTAAACTTCTAGTGTCTTGTCTGTTTTGTTAAGAAAAGCCTATTTAAACCCTGTTTAAAAAACCAAACCCACAAATGAAAAGCGAGTGAGAATCTGTGCAGTGACAGTGAATGTGCTTTTGGTGGGTTGGTCTGGGTTTAGGAAAATAAAAGTAGCAGATTACTTGGTTGGAGATTTAATTTGTTTCTGGAGGCCTTCCAAGAGCCATAATGTTTCACAGATAATACTTTTTTGAAATACGTGTGGGCTTTGGTTGGCTGAAACATGCCAGCTGTTCTCCTAATAATCTAAATCAAGGGCCAACTGCTCAGGATTAGCAGGTTGGGTCTCCTGCTCAGTGCAGTGCAAACCTTGTATTAATAATGTCCCAAGTGCTTCAGGGGGAGACTTCTCTGTTCATTTGCAGTTGGCAAGTCCAGAACAAAAAATAATCAGATTAACTAAGCTATCGCTTCTGAACTGATTACCAATGCAGGCTGTGATGCAGCTCCTCTGCAGGTGTATAAACATGTTGGAAGGCCAAAATCTGTCTTTTAGGGAAATGTAGGTGGTTTAACGTGGGACAAACCACAAAAAAATAATCTGATCCTGTCTGTGGCTGACAAAAATTTAAGAGGGTCACCTTGCTGAGGAAGGGAGAGAGGTATGGCCAACATGACTTCTGGTTACACTTCAGGTGAGATCAGGCTGAAGGGGCTGCAGCACCAGCTTTGGCAGGGTGAGACTGTCCATGCCTGCCAGACAGATGCACCACAAATTATCATGTGGTGGGGCGTTAATCACATGGCTTGGGATGGCCACACACTGCATTTCTGACAGAACTTTTCATGTGAGGATCTTAGGAAAGCACCGTTCCAAAGAATCATGGCTAGCTAACCTTTTCCATTACATATCAAAGTGCAGTGTGGACATTTAGCGAGAATTAATGGGAGTATGTGAGGTTAAATCTTCCTTTAAACAGAGAATCTTATTTAAGTTAATGATATCTTAAAGCACGCAAGTATTCTTGAAAATAATTGTAGATGTAGTTCACAATTAATTCCGAGCTTTTAGGATTTCTCTGAGCTAATCCAAATCAAATTAGAACTTTTCTAATGTAATTATGATCATGTTTCGAGTTGCAGTTTTCCTTTGCTTATTTAAATCGGTCTCTTTCAGACAGTCTGCGTTAATGGTCATGTCTCCTTTTTCACAGCTTTCTTGGGCATGAGATTTCTCAGTCTTGCCTTGAGAATAAGTAACACTAGTTTATAAGTGAATAAGTTTGCAGTAGTAAACTCATGAAGTCTTTCAGAAATTTCTCAGATTGAGGGATTTTTCTAGATAGAGGCTAATGTCCTTGATTTTGTCTTAAGCCTCTGCTCAGCCTCAGCTCATCCACCTCATGTGTTTTCCCTAGAGAAAGGAAAGAAAAATTAACTTTTAATGGCTTGATTCTGAAGCCCCTGGAATGACTGTGTGCATGTTTGTGCCTTGCACCTCCTGCTTCTTGGGCAGCCAATTGAGCCTGTAGGTAGTGGAGTAAGGGACTGTCATAATTTGGGATGTGAATGTTAAGTAAAATGTTTGTGTGGTGTTCTTTTAATCCCTGAAAAAAATACCAACCCACACAAGGGCTAGGATTTACTAAAACAAGAATCTTTGCCTGAAATTGATTATCTTTAACAAAATTTAAAATTTCTTTACCCAAGAATTCTCTATATAAGGTACAAATAAAACTAGGGGCTCTGGGAAGGCGTGAAAGATTCGTGTAGTGACCTGGGATGTTGCTTTTTAGACAGGAGCTGCACTTAAAGTACTAACTTTGATGTGTTTACTTTCTTTTAAAAAACTGTAATAAAAAGCCCAGTGCAACCTTCTTCTCTCAGCTGTGGAGAGAACTGAAGCAGAACTGAGGAGTCTTTAATAAGGCAGCAAAACAGAGGTAATACTGGGACAGCTTACAGGTAGTCAATAGCGAGAGAGAAATTCCTCACTGGTAAATCTCTGACACTCTTGAACCACTTGCTGGCAGGTACCAGAACTTAAATGCAGGTTAGGCTGAAGTAGATGATAACCTGCCTGATGCACAGGACCATTCTGCTGCCAGGAGTTTGTTTTACTGAAGGTAAAATGTGTCAAAAGTGGTGTGAACACTCACACCAGACCTGGCTTTAAACTGTAAACTCAGTTGTCCTGTCCTGCAGTTTTGGCTTAAATACTGAAAAGCAGGTTGTAGAAAACGGGTGCGTTTTTTATTTTGCCTATATTACATTCATAATGGGAATATATCTATTTTCTACTAACCACATTGACAAGAAACATTGTTTGTGTCAATGCATTCAGGCACGTGGGGTTTGTTTACCTTGCTTTGTGTGGCACTGAACCAGCAGCAACACAAAATGTGCTCTGGTCTGCTAAAAACCCAACGTGCCTGGTTACAAGTAGGACCCCTGCAGACTTTATTTAGCTGGAATTTTAATTACAGTGCCAGCTCTCAACACTTAAAATAAAACAGTGGGGACACAACTCTAATTTGACCTTTATAAAACATTAACACCAGCCTATACAAAAACATAGCTTCAACTTTAATGAATAAATACAGTAGGAGGCAAAATTCCAGAAGTTATGAAAATATTATAATATTTTTACTTTTGGAAAAAGCAGAAAAATATGCTTGGTGTGAACACTAAGCTGATGTTGGTATGTTTGGCTCACTGCATCCATCTCCTGGTCCTCACTGGCAGGAGAATCTCTCTCTGGTTTCATCATGCCTGAGGAAAGCAGGGTGCTGTGAGGCTTTGGGTAAAGGATACTGCCCAAGCCCCATGGGAAATGCTGCTGGATAAAAGCCAGCTCGTTTCTTTGCCCAGAAAAGCCAGTTCAGGAAACTGCAGGTGCCCACTCATTCCCTCTGAATCTCCTCTTGTCACTCTTGTGTCTCCTTTTCCTTGCTGTATTCCCTGGAGAGGGAAGTATTTGAGACAGTGAATTGCATTCTGGGCTGAATGTTCCTCTTTGCTTTTGAGAATCAGAGGAAGAGGAGGAATGGAGTAGGACAGTCTGTGCTGGTGTTGGATGGGAATGTCAGTGCAACCCATGGAATGAGTGCTGGGACTGGCTCCCAGCTGTATAAGCACCATAAATGGCCACAAACCCAAATGTATTTTGGGTTAATTCTGGCTAAAATAGTCCCTGAGATGTGATGTGGCAGCTCCCAGTGTTTTGTGGTTCTGTCATCATGGACAGGTGATTACTAGTGTGCTCCAGGTCTTCTGCTGTTGTTAATATAATATATAATAGGCAGAGCTAATAAATTTTACCCTTTTTTTGAGAAACTCACTTGAAGCTGTAAACATAAGAGTACTTTAAATGAGTTGGTTTTTATGTCCCATAATAAAAAGAAAATTTGGAGGAGTCTGAATGCCAAGGTTATAAGTTGCTTTTATGTGACCTGAAATATTTATCCCAAATCCATGGTTCCTTAACTTTACAGCTGATGGGATGTTTCACAGCATGTTCTGTTACAGATATCTCTTCAGCTGCTGTTAGTAAGATGCACCTATTTCTGTGAGGCACAATGCTCTTTGCCAGCTACACTGAAGAGAAAGCAAGGCTGTGTGTCAGATTCTGGCAGTGGAACATTTCACAACTCACACTTTCACCAACCCAGTGGTTCATGTTTAAGGTTCCAAGTTGTTTAGAGAGCTGTCACACATCAGTGGTGTGATTGCAGTGCTGTGGGGAACAGCAGCACTGAATTGCTCTGTTTGCACCCAAGGAGAGGCTTCCCCAGCTGTTGGAGGAAGGAGGGGATGGGATATTTTCAGCAGAATGGCTCCTCTCCTTTGGTGTGCAGTGCTCATCACGTTGGCTGGAGTTTCCTTAGTCCTGGAGACCAGGCAGGTGTGACAGAAGGGAGTTTCTTTAATTTCTGTGTGTGTGTTCAAATGCGCTGCTAGATGCAAACAAATGATACGGAGGGTAGGAAGGCAGATGTTAAACACTGTGGTCAGGTTCCCAGGGATTCATTGTGGCTGAAAGAAAGGTCATGAACTCAGTTGTCTAAGATTTGGTGTTTGCTTTTCCAGTTATGGTTTTTCTCGTTTTGGTTTGTGGGTTTTTTGGTGTTTGTTTTTAACCAAGGCTCTCCTAGATAGAATTTGTATTCAGCCTGGCTTCTATTTATGGAGGAACCAGTCAAGTGTGTCATAGAAAAAAGTAGGAAATAGTGATTTTATAATGTTTTTCTAGAGCAATGAAAGCAGTATTGTGGGAGTTATACAGCGTAATTTGCAACCAAAGAGCTCATTTCATTTAAATTTTTAAAACTTACATTTGTGGCACAGGAAATAGTCTAAAATTATCTTTAATAACAGAGTGGATGAGTTCACTCTTCCGATTAATAAGAAAATGCAGCTCTCCAAATGTGCTGTAAGATTTGGTGTTTCTTCAGAGAAATCAGTCAGATCTCATATGCAGGTAGGCAGAAGTTTTTTGGCATAATAGAATAGCAGCCCCTGCCAATTGTAAATCAAAATAAGAAACTTTATTTAAAATGAGATTATTACTTCTGGCACTTTACTTTTATTCTCTGAGACGCTGTCTGTAATAGCTTCTCCAATAAAGTTAGAAGAAATTGAAATATAGAAGCTTTAACACTTAATAAATCTATTAATCGTAATGCTTCTGCAAACATTAGGCATTGACTACTTACTGCTGTTTTTATAAGTCAGCATCATTTCCCAGAACTGTATGGTGCTAACTACAGTTAGCACTGGTAATTAATTGAAATGAAATTACCTGTATGATGAATGAGTGCTGGACACGTTTGACTTCACTTTTTTTGGCACTGCAGCTTTGCTTTACCTCCTGATTTAGCAAGGTATTTAAGCAGCACCTGAATTCAAGTGCCCTCCACACTCCACAGAACCTTGAGTTTATTTCTGTGTACCACAGGCCTAAACTCTATTAACTCCAGCACAAGTGTTTGCTTACACAAATGTCCTTTGGGAGAGGCTGGGCTCTGAGGAGCCTGTTCCCTATGCAGTCATGCAAAGGGAAAGGTGTATGAGCCTCCAGCACATGAGTTTTCTGTGCTGAAGCAGAAGATTTGAGGTGATGATGCTCAGAACCACAAACACAGCAAGGAGTTCAGTTTCCACGGGTGAGTGCTGCTCCTGCTGAAATTGGGTTTTTCTGCACAAGTCTGTGCCAAACTCATTCTTCCTGTCTGCAAGACCTGCTGGATTTTAGATAACTGAGCAAACAAATCTAGACTGGCCTTTTTTTATGTTCTCTTAGTGACCTCTTAAATTTAATGATCTCTGGATAGGGATGAGCACTGAAAATAGGTGCAGAAGGCTGGTGCTGCTGCTTGTGGTACATGAGAGAGCCTTGGGAAGTGGGACTCCTGCTGGGGAGGGACAGCCCCTGCTAGAAGAGCTGGCACTGCCCCCATGAGAACTGGCAGGTTTAGTAGTTTAATAAAGATAGAAATATTTGTTAAGTAAGATTAAAGACCAAAGGTAATGCAGCCAGATAGGAAATGATAGGTTATGGGTAAAGGTCATAAAATAGCTTTTTGTATATCTTTAGTGGTCTCTAAAGCTCTGTAACACAGCCTTGCTGCTAGAGCTGGGGGTTTAGAAACCCCAAAGCCAGCCTCAGTTTGCCCACTGTGAAAGCTTCTGCTTGAGCTTAATAGAACCAGTATAATTAAATAGAGTTTAATTGCTAGTTAAAAAGTGGTGGAAGAGGGCCAGTTTCACTCAAGGTGAAGCACTCTAGACTTCCTCTGGGATGTTTATTCCCATCAAGACAGCAGAAATAGGCAGTGCCCACAAAGATCAACTGAAGGGCCTATTTAGACCAAAAGAAGATGATGAGGTGCCCAGACATTGCACACGTTGTGTGCTCTGGAGCAGGGAAGGTGTGAGATGTGTGAGGGAGGTGGCACACACTCAGCCAGCTGCAGGCAGGGCTCGACTGGTGGCTGGGTAGGGTGAGAAGAAGGGAGAAAGGCAGGAGGTCCCATTCTGGCTTGTTTAGGAACCCAAACCACACCACCACAACACCCAAATCAACCAATCCTCATGAGAAGAAACCTAAAAAATGAACAGAGCCCTCAAAGCAAGGTTCAGGCAAACACAGCACCATGCGCTTCTCCCTGTGCTCCCACCTCCCCGACAGGCTTTGTGGCAGCCCTTGAGATCTCATGGGCCAGTGTTTTCTTATTTAGGTTTTCCTGAGGAGCAGAGCTTTGACTTGAATCTACACATGCCAGATACCCAGGAGATGGAAATCTTAGCTGTGCACGTGCCCCTGCTTTGCCCCTCAGTTACCTCTCCCTTCTGGTGAAACAGGTCTCCTTTAGGTGGATTAATTACATGTGGATTAGGGTGACTCCATAGCCTGGTAGTTTGCCCATTTCCCCAAGAGAAAGTGGTTGTTTAAATCCCTTCTCACCTGAGTGCTTATGGTTTTAATGCTTTAAATCAATCAAACGATAAATAAAACCATGGCAAGCACCGGTGTTTTTAAAGTAAGTATTTTAATAGGTATTTTAATAAGTATTAATGGAGCTGGAACTGGAGCCTGCTTATGGTGCGGGCTCAAGAATATTTGGATGTAATGTTTTAAAAGCATGTAGGAACATTTAAACATCATTTTCAGCAGGAAACAGAGGGAAAAGTGCCTCGTTTTCTGGATTTTCAAATCATGTGCTAGAATACCATTCTTGCGGTTTGCTTTTATCTTTTTTCTGCAATGATTAATTGGATGCAGCTGAAATGGTTCCAACAAAAGGGGCTGATGCAGCTTGTTGGTGTAGGAGAGTCTTCTGAAAACTAGAGAGGACAGTAAGTGCTCCAGTAGCTTAAGACAAGAGAGCCTTCCAGCTCCTGGTGAGATACTGGAGCTCCTTGGTATGTGAAGAACATCATGGCCCTTTCCCCTCCAACACACACCTTTGTAATTCTGGAACCTTATTTGTTTTTCCTACATTTGTTAGAAATTCAACTTTTTATTTACATTTTGTCAAGAAGGATGCTTTTTCTTTTGACTTTGGTTCTGGTGGAACCCTTTTCCTCACCACCTTATGCCTGGCAGCTGAACCAAAAATAAATTATTTGCACAGCTCTAATGGTGGCAGTAAATTGATTTCCGTAGAACACAAGACTGCATTTCCTCTCTGGAATGCCCTAAAGTGATCATTATTAGTGATAAATGACAACAGATATTTTGCAGAGGAATTAATAACTTGGATGTTGCTCTGAAATGAGCAAAGCAACATGGATGCCCTTGAAGGATACTGCACACACCTTCCTCTGTGCCTCATCTGCTCCTTGCTCGTGAATAGATTATGGAAAAGCCCCTCTGATTTATTTGCCATCTGGTCTCCTCTCTGAAGAGCAGTGTTCTCAGAAGCAAAGGGGATTGTGGAGCTGTGCTATCTGGGCCTCCATCCTGTGTGCCAGTGGGAGACAGGAATGGTTGGTGTTCCACTTGTTCAGAGCAAAGCTTAACATCTTAAGGCAACGATAATGGTTGATTTCCATGAGATCAGTGGATTTAGCAAGCTTGTGCTTCCTCAAGTGGATTTGCTCTGGAGGTTTTAGGTGGGAAAAAAATAGAGGAACCCTCTCTTGGAAGGAGGGAAGGAAACAAGGAGGAGTGAAATATTTATTTCTGATTAGCAGCATCTCACTTTCTTCTAATAAATCATCCTGATCTCAAAGCTCCCTTTGGGCTGTGCTGAAACTCATGATGGTTCGCCAGATCTTCTACTGGCCAACCTGAACGCTGCAAAGTGTGATGTGCAGTAATGATGCAAACAGGGTTCTTGTGCTTCCCTCCCAATTCTGTGCTATGAAAATATCCAATTAAAAGGATTACAGGAACAGGAAAAAAAAATGGGGAAAAGCATATGTTAATTCTCCTCCTAGAAAAAAAATCGATTTGAAGGTTCCAAGGCTTTGGTAGAAAACTCTTGTGGGGTACTCATGAAATCTTACAGGAATGATAAGAAGTGCTGAAAGCTGATCTGTGAGGGCCATTTGTAGCTGACTTCATGCACTTCTGTTTTACCTTTTGAAGGTAAATTCAATTTCAAATTAACTTTGACAGGGAGGTGTTGAGGTGTGTGAGTCAGCACTTACTCAGATCTTTCTGCCAGCCTGTTGGGAAGACAAAGAATTGTGATGGATATTATCAATAACAGTGCTAGCCTGAAAGGAAAATTGGCAAACTAAGTTAAGAAACACTTTCCTGCCTTGTTCTGGCACACTCCACACAAAACTAAATTATAAGTTGTTATCAGTGTACAAAACTAAAATTTATCTTGAGATTTAGGAACTTTTTTCCCTTCTCTGCCCCCTCTTGCAAAAAAAACCCAAAACAACCAACCATGCTGGTATTGCTTTTTCTCTGTTAGAGTTTCCATTTGGAAATCTGGAAAAGCTTGGTTTTGTTTTTTGTTTGAAACAGTGTGTTTGGTAGAAGTCAATACAGCATGATGGAAGCAATGAGGGATTTAATTCTTTTTATCCACAATTGTGGAGCTGTATTTAACAACCCTTTCTAATAATCTTTCCACTGTACTGAATTATGTATTGATTCTTTTCCTACAGTAGCTTCATTACAGAATTCCAGAAGGGAAACGGGCTTTTAGATGTCAACCTGAAACTCTCCCCAATTTTGGGTATGGTATTACATTTAATTCTGCGAGGACCTAATCACACATCGTTTGATTTCAATGAAACAACTCTCATTGACTCCACTGAGAGCTGGCTGAGACTTGGGTCGAACTATTGCCATGTTATTGAAAGTGTAATAAGCATTTTGATTTAATTTTCAGTCTCTTTCATGGTCTCACATTTGAGCTCTGCTTTGCATGTGCTCCTGCTACACAGAATCATAGGATTGGTTAAGGTTAGAGGACCTCTCTGAGATTATCAAGACCAACCCCAGCACCCCAAGCCCACCCTAAAATCATGTCTCCAAGTGCCACATCTACACAGCTTTTAAATCCCTTCAGAGGTGGTGACCCCACCAACACCCTGGGGATCCTGTTTCAATACTTAAAAGCCGTTCAGTGAAGAAATTTTTCCTTACAGCCACCCTAAAACTCCCCTGGTGCTCCTTGAGGCCATTTCCTCGTGTCCTATTCCTTGTTACTTTTGAGAAGAAGTTGTCCCTCACCTGTCCAAAACCTCCTTTCAGGTATTTGTAGAGAGCAATAAGGTCTCCCCTGAGCCTCCTTTTCTCCAGACCAAACATCCTTGGCGTCTTCTCACCAGACTTGTGCTCCAGACTCTTCCCAGCTCTGTGGCCCTTTGGCCACGCTCCAGTGTCTGCCTGTGGCTTCCAGGGAGACACCTGGGGAAGAGACTTTAGAAAGTAAAACTTTGTCACACTTGTTAAATCCTGAATTTTGTTGATGCAGCTCTTTGAGATGTTGTGTGTTCCAGGCAGGAATGTGGGAGCTGTGTCTGTGGCTCTGGTGGCACGGGCTCCTTTGGCAGAAGTTCCAGAGGTTAACAGCTCTGGTGTGCACAGGGCTCTCACATCATTGATTTTTAGTGGTTGCTGCTAGAGAAAGTGAGAGTGGCATTTAAGAGGCACAAACCACAGTATTAAAATTAATGCCTTTGATTTGCTTCGAATCATCTGTAATCCATGTGGACCTGTCAAAATTTATACCTCGCTCGGCCACAGCGATAAGTCTAAAACTGTCATGTAATCAGCATCAACACTTGTACACAAGAGGAATGGCACGTCCTGCTGCCTGCAGTCAGTGCCGGGGTATTTATCTCTCCTTGCCTTGAAGGTTGGCCTCGGCTTAATTGGCGCTTCTCATTATTTATATTGCGAGGAAAAATAGGATTAAATACCAGGAGAGAAAGATAACAAAGGTTTTGCTTCATAAGATAAATAAAAATCAATTCCTGTTTGTTTCTAAACATGATAAATGTGGCTGGGTTTTTCGGTCTTCCCTGCTGCCCCCAAAGTCTTGAGGGTCTCCTGAGGATAATCTTAATAGGATAAAGTGGCCTTTGAAAGGCAATTAGCAAGATTCCTATGAACTGGGCCATGTGTAGGCCATGCTGAATACCCTCCTGATTAATGCTCATCTTAATTCCATTTCTCGGGATTTATTTACTCATTTCACATCCAATATATTTATCTGCTTTAACTCTGCTCTGTGGTTTGCAAACATCCTGCTGCCTTTTGAGTTCACCTGCAGCCTCCCTTGTACCTGTTGCCCCTGTGAGCAGCAAACGGCCATGTAAGGGCTGTGTAGCAATGGAAAGGGAGCTCAGGTCCCAATCAATACACTGTCTGATCAGTGCCAGTAATTAATGCTCTAATGATGCTTATTGAAAAGGGGATCTGCGAGGAAGACACGGGGCTTTTTAGGATGAAATTCAGCACCTTGTGTCAACAATCCTGATTTTATTTAGAGGAATCATGTTTCCTGGGAGCCGTGCAACTCACACTGTAACAGAGCTCAGCGAAAGCTCAGCTCTCTTAGCACAGGCCTCCTGTGCTACATTTGCTAAAATGATTCTTATTTTTTATTTTTAAACATTTTTCCTATGAAAGAAATTCCACAGTTCATCCTTTCTTACCGAGTCTCCATCCTTGGCCACATTTTAAGAATTCCAGGATCCTCTTAAGTATGTTCCAGCAGATCCTATTAGGGTATGTTTAATTAATATTGAGCCTTTAGTACTGTAACTTCTCTGTTCAGGAAGACTCTACCTCCAGGAGGCTTTTGAACTCATTTGATGTGCTTCAACACCTTTTGTGAGCTGCACTTATTTCTTTTATGTTTATTTTGGTCTTTGGGAATTAGTGCAGCTGGGAAAGCGAGGTCCCTGCCACCCACCTGCTTCCTTGAGCTCAAACTCTCCAGCACCAGCCCACCTACAGACCAGAAATAAGCAAACAAACAGCTCTGACCAGAAGGTCTCAGCAATCAGCATGTCCCTCTCGTTCTAAAATTAAATGAGATGCAGAACCTGTTCGAGGGGTAATAGAGAGGAGATCCATTATTGAAACTTCATCCCATTCCCACCACATACAGCAGCATCCTGTAGCTGGTAAATAGTTTTAACTGCTAGAAGTAATGTGACCTCTGAGGCAGGAAATATCTTCCTCCATCTATTTTCAGTTAGTGAGAATCTTAGTGGACCACTGTTGGAAATAAAAGGAGATTAGTGCGTTTTCCTGGCTTTTTAGTACTTTGTAAAATGTTGAAAATATTAAAATAATTCAACATGTTGTTGACAGATAAACATGAATAGGGCACTGGAGGCTTGGGAGCCTCGAGTTAGGCTGTTTCTCAGGGTTGTCTGGGGGCACTCGGTGCTGTGCATGGGCTTCTGCTGCTGCCAAGCTGGGAACCCGATGCTGAAGGGACCTTTACAGCCAGGTGGTCATTTTGAGCCCATCACACTAAAATAGGACTGGGTCAGATCCGAGCTGCGTGGAGCTGCTGTCAGCACCTGCTGACTTCTTCCTTTCTGGGCTCCCTCGGGGTCTTTGCAGTGTTTTCTACCTCCAATTGCTTTTATTTAGCTGGTTTCACTGTGTATTGATCTTTAGCTGTCAGCTAATTTACAGGCAGCGTTCAAGCAGCACAGTGTGTTTATTGTGAGGATGGGAGACAGGAATTCACCAAGTGCTGTCCGTGTCTCTCATTAATGAGTTACAGCTACATTTGTAGTGGTAAAGGGACCGTGCTGGCACTGCTGCATGGCACTGCTGTGCCTGTGTCCATACATTAAATTCTCTCCCTCTCCAAAGAGCAGCCCTCTGGTTGCTGTGTGTGATCCCTGCCCTGGGCACACTCTCAAAGCAGGGCTCACTGGGTGCAATGAGGCTGCCCCAGGGAAGCACAAACAGCAAAGAGGAGCTGGACCAAAGGGCATTATGGGCTTGGGTGTAGCTCCTGACAGCACTGGCCAGATGGAGCAGTTTTCTGTGGAGGAGTCAATATGGAGGGGAAATTTAAGAGCAGTAGGAGCTGGAAAAAAGTGCTTGGGACTGTTGGAAATGCCTGAGTATGAAGCTAAGACCCTAAAAAAACCTCTGCTTTTCCTTGGCCCTGCTTATTGCACAATGTGCATAAGTACTTGCAGTTAAATCACTGAGACTGGTGGCAAACTTATGCAAGCACTTGGGAGGAAAACATTTGCTGCTGTGGAATGCTGACTGGAAGTTTAGCTAATGATCTATTCAGCTCTGGGTGCCATACACAGATCACGAAACATTTACTTCCAATAATTAACTGTTTTGTAGTTCAGGGGGGGTTATTTTTTGTTTCTTTTTTGTTCTTTTTTAATCCTACTCAGGCATATTGACAAACATGGCTTTCTGCTCTGCTCTTGGAGAAAGTTGCAGCTGCAAAGGTCCCTTGAGTTATGCCAATCATTTGCAGATGTTCTTCTGAAAAGGAAAATTAAATAGACTTTCTTGATGCCAATAAATTAACGAAAAATGTTAGATAGGCTCTTATCTCTAAAAAATGTGTGCTCTGGTCACAATGCATCAAATACTGCTAATATAATGATGACCTTTTAAAAGAAAACACATTATACTGTAGCTGTCTTCGTATTATAAGTGTAGATGCTGGTATGCAAAAGTCAAGCTATTAAACAGTGGGGGAAATGGAGTGAAAATAATCTAGTTTGCTTTCATCTGATATTGCAGTTCTGATAGGCACATTCTTCTCTTTTTTCCCCCTCTGTATTAAGTCATGCTCTTCTTGAAATCACAAAACATAGAGATAGATCAAATACAAGGCAGTATTTTGGAACATCATATCCTGTTGAGTTTTGATGAGCTGGACCAAAATCCCAATGACCAAAAGCTATTGTTCAATAGCAAAAATGAGCAGAACTGCAGAGGAAGATAAGCAGGGTCCTTGTCCACTCTCATCATGATCAGGGCATTAGAAAAGGAGGAACAAATATCAGTCTAGAGCCCAGGCAGTGGCTCAGAACTAAGAAGACTTTCATTTACTCCCCAGCAGCCCAAGAGTTCGCTTGAGTAGTCACTGGAGCAAAGATCCTCAAAAGATGTGAAAGTACTTTTGGTGTCTTTTGCCCAGATATTCACCATTGTCCATCATAGCAGTGTGGAATCAGACTTCTTTTTTCTTTGCAGTTGTGTTCTGTGATTGATTAAATTCACATTTGCAAGTTATTCACTACCTGCTGGTGCTGAATCAATTCCAGTCATGTTCTAGATATTTGCTGGAGAAGTAGGATTTAATTCCTAGGGCTGTTGTTCTGATGCCTTTTCTACCAGCTTATTCACTTGGAAAATGTTTTCATTTTTCGTATCTGTGCAGAATAAAAGAGGAAACTTTCTTTTATTTGCCTGTCTTCTAATAGGGTGTGCTCAGACAAACAGAACTAGTATAACACATTTGTGAGCTTTAAGAAGCTACCCTTAAGAAGGCTTTGCTTCTTGGCATGGGCTTCTTGGCATGGTGATGGCATAGCTGAGCCACTTTGATGGGAGGGATAGAAGATTTCACATGTTTGATACAGCTGCTCCTCCAAACCCTAATTATGAGGTTTGATCCCAGTGAAACTCTGTGCCAGGTTAGACTCTGCCTGGTGATTGCAATAAGGAGCAGATGCCTGCGTTTTGGCATTTTTGGAGGCTGGGGTAACTTCCCAGCCTCAGGGTGTGCCTGGTGGAATGTCCTGTGCAGGAGCCCCTGTCCCCTGTGGGCACCAGGCCTTTCATTGCCACACTGTTTGCAGGAGGCTCTGAGATAGTGTAGGGAATGTGAGCTTGTGTTGTGTTTGCCCAGGGAGTTAAATAAATGTCTCATGCTGTTATAATTTTCTGGCTTTCCCACTGTCTAAGCATCTGCTTGTACCTTGTCAATCAGCTTCTACTTTGGTGCTGCTAATTACACAGAGCATCATTAAAAACTGACTGAATAAAGTTTCAAGGCTGATAGCAGAGGAGTCAAAAGGTTCTCGAACGTTGTGTTTATCTCCTCTCAAGATAAAGGTTTTTCAGAAAGCCTTTCAACCTGGAGGATCAAAGGGAGCATTTTTTTTGTAAAGTGTACCCATCACTGCATACTTTAATTACCATTCTTGTTGGCTGTCTATTAACTAAACCCCCCAGACTCTGCAGAGGAAAACATTAATTTAGGAGTAACGGATGGAGTTGTGTGAAATGCAGTGCTGGGAATAACTCATTCAGTGCTTGAAGACTTAGACCAAAGTCATGCTTGGAATACTGCATGTCCCTCCCTCTGACACTAATTAACAGCAGTGCTTTGCCACTGTAATCAGCAGGAGGTGTTGAATTGCCTCCTTTGAAAGTTGAGCCCTCTGTTGGGCTGCTCCCTTATAAAGGCTCCCAGTCCCTTTCCCAACTCAGTGTGATTGGAGGAGAGTTCCTTTGAAACTGCTCTGGGGCCCATTCATGTTAAACCTCCCAGGACTCCTGAGAAAACTCTTAACTTAAACATACAAATGAAGCATCTCAGCATCGTTTGGATCACCTTGGCCTGGTGGTTCTATGGATTCCATGGTAGCTGGCAGTGAGACCAAATTCCCCAATTTAATTAGCGACACTTGAGGTCAAAGCCCTTGTTTGTGTGCCTGGCAGTAGATTTGAGTGCATGGCACTACCAGCACATGCCAGGCCTGTCGGGCAGGTTTGCAGTGTGAGGACCAAGAGCACTGATGCTCTGAGCAGTCAGAGCTGCTGTGGATGGGCAGGGCACTTATCTCCGCCTGGCAAGGGGGTCTGACAGGTGAGCAGCCCTACTGAAGAACTACCCAACTCAATCTCCCTGGGCTACAGAGCATGCACAGCAGGTCCTGACCCCTGTAATGAATAACTTGAAGTGCTTGTAGTAATTTTTTTTCAAGCTGATCTGTGTTTGTAAGGTTAAGGCTACTTGGTTTGTATTAGCTACAGCATAGAGCCAATGCAATGGGCACAGTTAAACACTGTGTAGTTCTTGCTCAGTCAATAAGCTGCATATGCTGGCAAAACCTACTTGTGTAGTCATTGCAAATGGGCAAAATTTCAGTGCCCTTCCCCCTTTCACAGGTCTGTTCTGCTGTTCTCAAGAGTCAGTGTTTCTCCTGGAGAATCCTCTATCATTGCATTACATACATTCAGCACTCTCAGTCTCAAAGCTGCTGTTTAATTTGGAATCCTTGTAAACGAGTCTCCTTCTGTGGCTGACTGCATTGTCTCTGTGAATTCTTTGTTAATTCAGGGTGTACAACTGTCTCCTGATAACACTCTCTTAGAAATTGCAATGCAAGATAAATTGCTATTTCTGTTTTCAATTTTTTTTTGTAATCAAACAGCCCCATTTGGTGCATGGTTGCTGTTTGCTGCACATGACGAGTGAAACGTTCAGGTTTATTTTTTTCTCATTTCCTTTTGAGGCTTAGAAGAACTAACTCAAGTTTCAAAATGTCCATTTGTTTTATGACCTCTGTGAGGTGTTTGCCATGTGTGGTAACTCTGGGCGTCTGCCAGTGGGGACACTCGAGGTCAGCAAAAGGAAAGGCAAAGGTTTTGTCAGACCTTCCTGCCTAAATTGTTACTTTATTTCCAAGTACGTAGGGAAGAAGTGCTGACATTGTTGGAAGTTGTGGAACACGTTACAACACTTCAAAGCCTCTCAGAATGTTTTTATCCGTTTTCCTTTTATTTGGAAGAAATAGCAGTAGTTATCTGTCAGGCTAAAGCTGAGTTCTGTTCAAAGGCTGATGTTGAGAGTGGAGAGAAATTAGACTAAGTAGAGGCTCATAGATATGTGGTTTTTTTTAGTCCAGAGGGTTTTTTCCTATAAATACAGTCTCTCTTGTGCACCTGCTTAATTATTTCATTTATCCTTATTCAAAGTGCTCAGTGAGTTACAGAAATTATTACTGCATACTAGGAAATTTTGTTTTTATGTATACAGAGAATCTTACAGGAATGACTTTCCTCTCTAGAAGAGAAAATTACTTTCCTCTGTCTTCAAGTACTGGGATGCTGATCACACTTTGAGAATCCTAAATTGTACATTTTTGAATTTCAGATCAGGGTACCTGTCCCTGCCCCTCCAGAGTTTGTGCACAGTATTGGCCTTATGAAATCCACAGTAACAAACACCCCCCAAACAACCCAAATACCAACATTTAAGTTTTGTTGGAAAAACAATTTTGTGAAGTATTCCTAAACGTTTTATACTTAGAGTCTGCAATTACTGAAGTTAATGTACCTTAATGGGCTTAATATAGGTGGAAAAATAAGGGGAAGTACAGTTAAAGTCATCTAAGCATTTGCACTCAACTTATTAGTTTTCTTAATTTCGCATATCCAAGACATTTTTCCTCCTTTCTTGCCTGTATTTTGATTGAGTTTGCATTTTGTTTTATCTTGAAAAACAAACCTCAACCAAAGAGAGCACAACAGTTTTCAACTCAAAAAGGAAAACAAGTATTTTTATCTGCAGGAGAAATAAAAATGCCCATTTTCTTTCTGTACAAACAAATCTTGTGCAGCACACGGTTCAAGGCGTGTAGGAGGACAGCTGAAATTCAGGAATGCAGTATTGCTCATTGTTAAGAAGTGTTTTTATTTGGGTGAAAGCTGATTTTGATTTGGCAGAGATAGAGGACTTTGTTTAAATAAATAAGAGAGTATAATCTGTATGTTTGTGGCTTGCTTTATTGGGCACTATGAAGAGAGCCTTCAGTACTTTTATAAGATGCAGGCTCAGGTAAAACCAGCTTATTTTCTTTGTTTGTGGCATTATGTCATGTCTGCCCCAAAAGTTCTTCCATTTCAATAAATTATGATTCCAAAGTGCTACAAAAGTCTGCATTTTCAGTTGAACTGCAAAATGCCAAAGGTAAGTTTATGTGAAAACTCAGCTTTTTTTCCCTGGGTAAGAATGTTCTGTAATTGCACAGTTGCCTCCTATTTGTCAGTGGAACTTTCTTAGTTATGTTTTCTTTGGAGAGCTCAGCAAAATTAGCGCCCATGAAATTAATCTATATCTTAGAAGCTTTTCAGAAGGTTGTGAAAAGTGTTGCCTTTGTATTGCTGTGAAATCATTCTAAATAATCGTGCTAAATTGTATTAAAAAGCTCCAGGACAGAGAGGATGGAGGATAAAGGTCATGTATAATTTCTCCTCTGCAGTTCAAGTGAGGCAATCTGACATTGCACAGCGAACTAAAGCATCTTTTTGCAATGCAATAGTGGGAGGGGGAGCAGCATAATTTTGGCTGTTTATTCCAATTCGTACTTGGAATGGGAGTTTGTCTACAGAGACTGTCCCTCCTCCTACTGAGTCACCTGGGGAGTGGAAGGTCACAAAAGGAAGCACAGCAGTCTGTACTGATTGAGAGACATGGTGTGCCTATGGAACTGCTTTTGGAGAGGATGCTGAAAGATCTGCTTCTGAGTGGGCCAGTAAGACATCCACTGCCCTCATGTGCTTGGCCTTCTTGGCACTTCATTTGTCTCCTTGCAATTTTTCCAGCACATGCTGAAACTTTTAGTGATGGGTGCACTCCTGACTTTCACCTGGATTACTGAGAGAGAAGGTGGACACACACCAGTGGGGCAGAGGAGAACAGAGAGTGCAAGAAGCACTGAGAAACCAGCCTGGAACGTGGTACCTCTGGGAGTCACTTCCTTGATAAATGATTCTGTGTTAGAAACAGGGATCCTTCTGCCCATGTATCATGCCAACCACAGTGGCAGGAGTCAGTCCAGCACCACCCACTGCCCAGAAGGGACAGGCTGAATGTGTAAATAAAAGGAGGTGTGGAAGCAAAGCAAGCAAAATGTGTGCTGGCTTATGGATCTTTGAGGGGTTTGGGTTGCAAAACAACCGCAAAGCAGTGCAACTACTGCTGGATCGTGCTCTCAACCAGACCTGGAAAGGAAGGTCATGCCAATAGAATGCTCTTCCTTTTGCTTTGGGTGGGAGAGGAGGAGTCAAAGGAATAACATTGCCTGGAATACCTCACAGCATTGGAACAGTTAACAGGTCCTGGGCTGCTGTCTCAGCAATTTGGGGAACAGATTAAAATAGTGATGGCTAAGGATTACAGAGGGGGCCCAAGCTAAAGAGAGACAAATGTGGCTGAGATGTGGGAATCTTCATGGCACAACTGAAATGGCCAGCCTGGGTGAAACTTGTCAGGGGTCAGAATCCTATTTTGCCATAGAAGGAAGAAAAGCAGCTGTGGTGTGCAGGAATTGAACGAGGATTCTGGAGGAGGAGGAGGATGACAAATGTTCTGTCATATCCCAAGCATTCAAATGACCATTTATCACAGACTTCCATCTGTCCTGTCTTCAGCCAGTCCGTGGGATCAGACGCTGGGCTGTGATGGCAGAGAGAGCCCAGCAGCTCTGGAGTGCAGAATTATGAGGCTTGGGAAACATGAGCTCCTAGGAATGCATGGCAGAATCATTGCAAGGCCAGTGCATGGACAGAGTGGAGTTATGAAGGGGCCTGAGGGATTCTCCAGGGCAAGCAAAGTTGGGAAACTTCTGTGACATACATGGGAAGTGTCCTATAATTCAGAGGCTCATAAGTTTCAGATTGTTGTATCTTTGTTTTAGCAGCAATTCCTACCTTGTTTTTTCTCTTTAATTGCTGTTTCCAGTGTATACTTAAGGCAATTATATTCACAGATTTACTTCTTTATTTGCAAAAAGGGCTTGGATATACACTGTGCATATTAAATAGTCACCACAGTGCATTTTTGTCAAAACAGATGATTATGAACACAGTACAACATGTTTTTCAGCTCACTTGTGTTGGATTAGAGCTTAATATCTTTTCTCTTTATGTTTAAGAGTCATTCTTTAATCCCATTTTCATAGAGTTAGATTTTCTTTCTTGCAGCTTTTTCTGGTTTCTCTGCTTGTCACCTTTACTGCAGATCTGAACCACACTTTTAATATTTCTGCTTAGACTGACTCTTATTAGTTCAAAGCAGAGCTACATATTTTAAACTGATCAAGGTTTCTAAAGCAATTATAACAACAGCTTTTGGAGGACACAGTTGCACTTTTCATTTTGATATTATATGAAAGTGTAAGTTTCTTCAAAGCTGCAAATGTGAGCTAGCAAGAGGCAGCTGGTAATTATTCTCTAATAAACGTAGTAGGAAGTACATGAAAAACCTTAGGGGATGTATACTTTGCCTGCAGAGCAATTAATAAAAATCTCAGGGCACTTAAAAGAAAATTCAGCCTGAGAATACTTGTACATTTGGCTGTGCATTTGAGTCCGTTCCAAATTAACAGGTCTGTTGTGATTAAATTTGCTATTTGTTTACAAACACTCCTTCATTTGTTATCATTCAACAGACTTTAGGGGGGAAATTTTATTCTTTATCAAGTCTTAATTTCATTTATAAAGTGCTTTCAGCTTCATATATCTGCTTTTTCTAAAGCCCAGGTAATTAAAGTTTGGGCATCTTAATTCTCTCTCTTTTAACTTGTTTTGCTTGTAAACATTTGAGCATAGGTAAAAATGACTCTCCATTTAATAACAACTGGCTGAATTCCTGACCTCATGAATGGTTTGCATTGTGCTTGTTGGGTTTTCTGGTATATTGTTGTCTTTTATTGCCCACATTTTGCTAAATCAAAGGTGTTTATTGCAAGCTGCAAGCACAAGAGACAAGAATTGACCACTGGAGACCTTGAGAAAAGGGCAGAAAAACTATTTATTGTAGGAAAGCCATATTTGTGGTTGCACTCAGACTACAAGAGGTTTGTGTTTGCAAGGCTAAGGCCTGGCTGAAAAGACAATGTGAAGCCAAAATTGGGTCTGAAAGGGGAGGGAGGCTCAGGGAGTTTGTCTGAGCTTAGTTTTGTTCAGGGCTGATAAAAGCCTGCCAAGCTGCAGCTTGGGGTGTCAAAGCAGTGTGTACAGTGTGGTTTGCAGTTCCATAAGGCAGGCATGGACATAACTGGATGAGGAGAAAGGCATTGCAAGTGCAGGAGAAGACTAAGTCAAAGGCGGAAAACATAAGCTCAAACTTTTGTAAAATCTCACTTTCTCTTGGGGTGCAAGACTAACAAGTTTGCTTTGAAGAATTTATTTCTGTGGCATCCACAGCTGTAGAGGGTCAGCACTTTGTGAATGGAGAATTGCCATGAACCCTCAAACCAGCTGGGCTGGTTACTCAGGAGTACCTGATAAAAAAGAGTGAAAGATGTTAAAAAATTTTGTGCTTTCAGCCCCTGATGAACCCAAAAGTTGTGGGTTTGGTACTAAAATGTGTCATTGCGTTCTTGTCATTTAAACCAAACTCCTCTATGCTGCAGCTGGCCACAGCTTCATATCAATGCTCTTTTATGAGCAGCCCCACTGTCGGTGGCAGTTGCCTTCCAAGAGACTATATTGCATCCTTTTGTAGGATATTACATCACAGGCACTAAAATTGTGATAAGTCAGGAGAGATTAGTTTTTGGAAAACTGCTGAGTGACTTGTAGTTGAGAGACACAAACTTGTCAGGTGCTCCTTGTTCTCTCTCTGCTTAATTTCTGTAGCTGATAATGTGGTGAGGCTTTTGCCACCGGTACTGGGGAAATAAAGAGTGAATCAAAGTGTACAGGTGCACACACTCATTCTAGAACTTACTTAGGATACCAAAGTGAGATGCTCCAGGGCTCTAGTAAAGGATTATGTTCTCAGGGGAGAAAAATGGGCTCTATCAGGGAGTGGTTTTAGCCTTCCTGACACAGGCATGGTCCTCTCTGGAGGTGACCCATGAATCCACTGACTGTGGAGAGACCTTAAGCTGCCTGAGACCCCACGGGAGTGTTTTATAAGCCTGAATCAAGGGGGCAAAGTCTGCCTTTTGGTGCATTTTCCTTGGTTGTTTCTTTAAGGCTCATTAGGAGAGTGGATTGTCGCAGCGTTCCAGGCTGGGTTGCCTCAGTTCTCCCAGGGATGAGCACAGCAGAGCCCTGCTGACTCCTCACTGCTTGTGGGTGCTTCCTGCTTGGCAAAGGGGCTGGGCTAGGTTATTACACACAGCTGCTGGAGCTAGATACAAACCTGTGTGTGCTGCAGGGCCATAAATCAAGCTGCCCCCGAGACGGCAAGAACTGCCTGCTGTGGCCGACGCTCAGCAAGCCTCCCTTGTTTTCCCTTTTTAATGCAAACCATCCCATTACAAAATACATCCCAGTTTATCATGTTCTGAAGCTCTTGCACCATGCCAAGTGTGCTGGCATGAAAATCATTGCAACAGGCACACCAGCACCTTTAATATTCTGGTTTGTGTCGTTGCTCTGGGAGCTAGATAACCGGTTGAGGATTGCTGCACACTCTATTTAGTTTTTGTGATTTTATTTTTACTTTTACAAATAACTAGCATTTCCAAATAAAGTGATAAAAAGCCTGCTCTCTGCTGATACGGTGGTCGCATTTGTTGTCGTGCTGGGTGTTAGGTAAGGGAGAGCCTTCTGTTCCTAATGGTTTAAGTCCTGACTAATGCCGTGTGCCAACAACAGAGATACAAACTGAAATTTAAATAAACTACCCAGGCAGTGTTTTACAGGATGTGTTTCTTGTTGGCAATTTGTTGTTGCTGACAAGCTCGGATCCTGGGGCCGTGGTTACGCCAGCCACTGGGATTAGAGCACGCACAGGCTCAGCTTATAAATGTTTCAAACCCACCACGACGGAACAGCAGAATGTGAAAATGTAATCAGTTATTCTTTTGGAAGTGGTTAATGTGAAAGAAGCTGCATTTGGTGGGGTTTGATTTAATTTCTGATGCAGCATCAGTTTTAATAGTTCAGTGTGTTTTCCTTATGCTGCTCCCTCCAATCTGTCAACTTCTCCTGTCCACTGGAAGGGTAAAAGTGAAGGCAAGCCTGGAAAGCTACAGGAAGAAAAGCTTTTGGTGCCAGAAGACTCTTCTCCTTCAAGTTACATAGAGGAGAGTTTATTTTTGTGGAATTGATCTCTTTGAGATAGACATGCTCACAACTCTTGTTCACAGTTCTATTTCAGTATTGAAGGCTTTCCTCTTGATTCCACTACAGAAGCATTTGCTATTTCTCATTGGACTTTATCTAATGACAAAGAAGCGTGTTTTGAACTTTAGAATGCTGGGTTTTGTCAGTCTGGCTTTTTATTTATTCTTTTTAATTAGAACAAGTCTTTAAAACAAGATTAGCACATGGAACGTGGCTGTTTGAGATCTGCTCTGCTGGGGCCTTTACCTTTATCACATCCAAGCTCCAAAAGTTCCCCCGACAGCTGCTCAAAAGCTGCTTTGTAAAGTCCAGCCTGTTTCCTTATCTTCCCATGGTAACATTTCCCAAGTGGCTGTCCACAGGCATTCAATTCCACTGCTCCAAATTAAAATCTGTTCTAAAGAAATACATGGCAGGCCGGTGCTCTTTTGTCTGCTCTATCAGTTTGTGATGGGAGATTAGGTAAAAGGTGTTTTTATACAAAATGGGATCTCCATTTCTTATCTTTGTTTATCCAAAATGTCAAAGTTAAATGTATTAGACATGAATGTTTTGTGGTAGCAGAACAAACAGTTTATCAATCGGGTTATGATTTCATTAAATCCTTTGATCCTCCTGCTGCGTCCTTTAATACTGAATATCATTGATACAAAGTTTTTCCTTTTAGGAGTCAAATGTTTGACTTTATGTTTTGGAATAATAACACAGCCTGCAGTTGTTTCATGATTATAACTTTTGTTCACCCATGTATTTTAAAACATAATTATAGAATTAATAGTCCAAAGTGTCATGGAACTAACACATTGTTAATGGGACTACTGCAAAATACCACAAATTTGGGATATTTACCACCTTATTCAGACCTTCTAATGTGGGGAAACTATACATTCCAGCTGGTAGGAAAAACCCAAACCCCGATCTTGTTAAGATAATTTAAATGAAACATATGGCCCTGGGATGCAAACTCTAATATTAGCTATAAAGTTACACTTAATTTGCTCCAGAAGATTATTCAAAATCATGATTTTTTAAATAATTAAGAATCTATTGCTTTTCTTTTTTGTCATTGAGATGCTGTTTTGAGGCTATTTCTCTCTCCCAAAAGAGTTGGGATCAGAATGTTTTCTTTGAACATTTTTTGCTTTTTAATTCAGTACTTTTCGTTCTGCCCATACAAAGGTTCAGGACAGAATTAGTCACTGCTTTAATTATTGTTTCCTTTCTCTAGTGATGATGTCATTTCACACACATCCTTCCTCAGAAAGCCTTACTCAAACATAATCTTTGTATGGCACATCACTGGCTGTCATCAAGTGATGGCATTTCACTGACTTAGAACAACTGAACCATTTGTCCTCTCACTTTACATGTCTTGGGTAATTCTTACACAGATTCTCATTAGTGATTGTGGTTCTAGGGCTCTAATCCTGTTCCCCTGGAAAATATGGCAAAAGGCCAGTTAAATTCTTTGAAGTCAATAATAAGACAACTGCTCAGGATTGGGTAATGAGAATCTGCTGGTGTGTCATGATCCTCTTGAACAGTCACCTCTGACAAAGTGCACTCAGAAATGCAAGTTGTTGTTTCCATGGCTATTATTTCAAATTTGTTCTGTCCCACATCTTGTTTGGAAGGTGGGCTGCATCCCACGTGGCTTGGCTTTGGAACAGCCTCCTGGGCTCTGGAGAGAGCACTGTGGTATGGACTGAGTTTGGAATGAACCTCCAGTAAACCCAGCCTAGGAGGGACCTATTCTTAGCTCTGCGTGAGTGCAGAATGTTTAGCACTTCCTAAGCCAGGATGAACCACTGCAATCCTCTGCTAAGTGCTGCAGCAGGTGTCTTTAAATGAACAAAAGCAAATTCCACAGCATGAAACAAGGAGCCCAGCCAGGTTTAGCTCTGCACCTTGGGGCTGCTGAGCCCTGGAAGCTTGGATGTAAATATCTATGGCACTGGGATTGTGATGAAATATTTATTTCTTAGACCTAAAAGGGAGCAATTCATTAGCTGTGGTTTAATTCATTGCTGTCATTAGAGCAGAGGCTAATATGCTGATTAGAGCTCAGAGAAGCAATGGCAGTGCTCACCTTTTCCCCCAGTACAGTAAGAGTGGTGAGCCTATCCAATACTCTTTATCTTTGTGTACAGTATCTGAGTGCTGCTGCTGCATGAAATATCTTCTGAGGAGCCCTTAGTGATGAATGCAGCATTTCTGTACAACACACAGCCCAGTGCTCCTTTCCCCACACACCCCAAGAGCCTAGTGCTCTCAGGAATTTGGTTTTATCTGGAAACACAGCGTTGGTCATGCAATTCCCTGGGCTAACAACAGCACCAGAAAATAAAGGCAAAGTTAGCTCAGCTTCCACAAGGAGCTCCTGGAGCACTGGTTGCCTTTGTGTCTCAGGGCAGGGTTATGTTGCTGTGCGTGCTGAGCTCTGCCTGGCACAGTCACATTAATTAATTGCTCAGAACAGAGAAGTATATTAGTCAATAAACACCTTTTGTGTGTAATTAAATGGTAAACTGAAGTTGAGGGATTTTGTAATCCCTGGGAATCCTTGTGAATGTACTGCAAATCATTGTGTTTATTTCCTACTGGATAGTGAAAAAAATTGGACTATTTGGGTTCCATAGGGTAAAAATTATGAGGAAAAGGTCATTTTCTGTTGCCCTGAAGCACGTGCTTCTTGCTCAGTTGCTTCTCCAGAGAAGTGGCTTGGTGTCCAAAGGCCTTTATACTTAAAAAAAAAGAAAACAAAAGTTTTCCTCTCCCCACAAACCAACCAAAACACAGACACTCATGTCTGGAAAGGGAAATAGGGAAACTTCTCTGGATTTCTTGAATGTGTCCTCCTAAAGCGGTGGGGTCTTTCCTGTCAATACTCAATACTTTCCTCAATACTGTACAACAAAGTATCATCAGCTACTTGTAGACTTCAGAGTTACCCAAAAATAATTTATTTGGGGCATTTAAACAAATCCAACAGGCAGAAGTCTGAGACAAATCTTTCACCAAAGCTGTTTTCCACGTTTCAAACTGCTTGTGTTAAAATCTCTGCCCTAATACCTACATTTAATGCAATATTCAGGAATAAGGAATAATCTGTAACAGATTACCAAAAAACCCCACCCCAAAACCACCCAAGGCCAACACACCAGCTTTATGGGAATTTAATTTCCTGCAGGTAGTACCTCACTGTTTAGATGTGATTCTGAGAAAATTCATGAATTCAAGGAAGGAAAAAAAATGTATTTTTTTCCCCATCATTAGGCTCTCCTCTAAGAATGCCTTATTATAACTTTGGCAGCGCAGCAGGATTTATAATATTGAATACATTGTGTCAGCTCTCTTGTTTGCAGGAGGATCAAGTTCCATTATTCAGAGCTTTGCCTCAAATCCTCCCATTGTCGTACAATTAAACACAGTCCCTTTTCAGGACTAAAACCTCACACTTGAAGAAAATAAGCTTTCAAGATGAAGGATGTGGGGGTTCTGTCCTGCAGGTAACACTGAGCTCATGCCTGGGAGGGCAGCTGGAGGCTCAGGAGCCAGGGCTGGACACAACCCCTGTCCCCCTGGGCTCTTCCTCCTCTGCCTTGGCCAAGGACAGTGCTCAGGGTGCCAAATGTCTGTGTTGGGAGTGGGGTTTTACTTCTTCCTGTGTTTAATCATTTGATTATTATAGATTGGATTTTTTGATGTAAATAAGTTACAGTGAGGTGAATTATGCCAGGGAACTCCAGTTGTTGTGCCTTGTGGAGATGGAGGGGGTGATTTTGAAGGGATACAGAGGAGTTGTAGGGTTTAGTGTTTTCTATTTTTCTTTTTTTGAAGGCACAAATAAACATGGTGTGTGCCTGTAGGGCTTCTGAGTATGGTGCCCCAGGAGGCCTGCAAGGATTTGGGGAGTGCAGGAAGGAGATACAGGATAATTCTTTGGATTGTTTTAAAGTGGGATTAGGCCCCTCAAAGGCAAAATCTGAATATTCACTGAAGGTCCTGGTTTGGTCTGATTTTCTTGGCATCATCAGATCAAGCAAGAGGATGATCTCAGACAGGAATGGTTCATGTCTCAGGGCTGCAAAGTTTGGTTTTACTTGTTCTCAGTCAAACTGAAAACTGACAGTTCCATTTTTGATCTATTTGATTATTATTCTCTTTAGACAATGGATACTGTTTTCTTATTGCTGGGGAGTGTGCAATCTTAATAATTTTGTGGGTTTAAGTGGATCTATGGCTTGGTCCTCTGACATTCAGAGCACAAATTTCTGTAAAATTAAGGAATTTGAATCTCTGTAAATATGTTTTTTAAATACTTCCCCACACCCCAAGCTCCAAGAGGTCTTTGATCACACTTTATTTCTTCTTGTGGTTTGAAAATAAGTTCTGAAATACTTCAGAAACTAGAAAAAGTATCAGTGTTCCATCTGAGAAGTCCTTTGCCTAATGTGAGTCCCAGAACTCTGGCCTAAAGGCCGTCTGTCACCACAGAGGGCTAAAAACAAGCTTGGAAATAAATGAGGATCACAAACTTCATCATAATGGAGTTTTGGAGTGTAATGGGAAAAGAGCTGCTTCCTGTGTTGTGGTTTTGGTGTTATTTAATATAATAGTGTTGTTCGTGTTCAGTTCATAAAAACTTTGTTTTGTAGTGTTTTAAAACATATACCTTAGATATTGTATCAAATTATATAAATGAATGCTGGAAAACTTAGTTCCTACTAATACAATATTGCCTTGATTTCATAACCTAAATTCCACTTGGTTCAAAAATAGGAAGAAACATATTGGTTTTCTCTAAGAAACCAATTTAGTGAACTCTTTCTGTTTATTTTCTTCCACTAATGTTCTTGCTGCAAGGGAATTTTCCCAGTTGCAGGGTTTACAGATTGCTAGGACAGTAATAAAACAGATGTTCGTATAGATTTCAAAACCTCTCCAAATGAGGCTTTTCCTTCCTAGATCCTGAACGTTTCAGCTCTGCTGGGCTGGAGTTTGCAGTTATTTACAGCCCAAACTCCACTGCAGTTCCACCCTTCAGCCTAAAGCTTTCTCACAAGTTAAGTCTGCTGTTAACCAGCTTAGTGTATTATTTATAACCCAAACATCAGTTAAGATAAAGACTCCACTGTGCTGTGCCCTGCCTACAAGGCTTTTCTGCCTAATTACAGAGTCAAGTGGGTTTTGCAAACATGGAATAAGCCATGGGGCAGCTCTGTGTGTGCCCAGATGGTTCTGGGTCACTTATTTGTGAGCTACCACTGAGTCTTCCCCTCAATTCTCTGTTCAAACTTCTGCTAATCAAAGAGGAACAGATTTGTTTTTTGAAGGAATGAGAGGAGAGTGCCACCTTGCCCTTTTGGCCATTGCTACTGCTGATTCTTCAGGCCTAGAATAATAAAAAAGACCTTAAATATTTCCTTTCTCTCTCTGAAAGCTGCCCTTCTGCTGTGTGTGCTCAGGGTTATCAGACCCCACCTTTTGTTTTCTCTTAACCCAGTTTGATACGTCTGGCTCTCTCAATCATTACCTCAGATCAATATTTCTCGCCCCTTGATTATTTGTACTTCCCTTCAGTGCCCTGCCAATGGTTTTGTGCAGGGGAGTGCAATATTCTGGATGCCACAGGGCTATAAAAAGCACCGTTCCCGGTGTCCTGTGTCAGATAGCTCTGTAACCTTTGCCAAAACCCCTTCTCCCTGGGCCCTGCTGGGCTGAGTTTCCATCTGTGCTGGTTGGATTCAGGACACTATTCCCTGTACCCCCAAAAAACCCTGAGCAATTGTATTATGAGAACATTTAATTTGCATTTATCCATCACTACACGTGATGAAAACAAAGAGCTCGCCTAAATTCTGTTTGGAATTATGGAAGGAATTGCCTTGAACTTCAGAGGTTTTTCAGTGAGGCCCATACTGGAACATTTCAGATGTAATTGTTCTGTAAATTGTTGTCTTTCTCTTGGTAGCAATTGCTCTTTCATCTCGGATTAAGATGCATTTTTTGGGTCTTACATGTTAAAACATCAAAAATGACACGTAGAGAAGTTACATCTATTCTTGACTTTTGTTTGTGTTGTTGACTATAATATAGTCAGAAAAATAAATTTACACTTTATCCTTGGGGAAGACACATTTCTAGACAAATGATTATTTCAGGGCTCTTCAAAGATCAAAGACAAGGAAAGCGTTGAGGAAGAGTGAAGGCAATACTTTTTTCATCAGAATGTAGGTTTTATTTTGAAAGGTAGGAGAGAGAAAAAGGATTTCTAAACTGTGATCCCAGAATATATAATTAAGAGAAAGCTCATTAGTGACCTCCAGACATAGGGTTGGTATTATTTTGATTTCTGTCAGATGTTCATCTGATACAACATCCACTCTCTTCTGCCAAAGCCTTTCTTGAAATAATTTGGTAGCCAACCTGATCCTAAAGAAAACAGGATTTTAACTAAAGTAGTACCTAATGATGACCTAGTTAATACTGTTTATTGTTCCAAACAGCTGATGAAATCCAGCTGAAAATTGCCAAGTGTGTTGGGTTTGAAACTGAAGAACTAAAACAGGGCAGTGTCTCCAATGTGGAAGAACCACGCGCCAGAAGCACTGCTTTGGAAATCAGGGGAAACAAAGGATGGTTGGTAAATTCGAGGAGCAATGGCAGGCTGCAAACCAAACCAAACCCAGGGTAGATGTACCTCTGTTTTCATGAATTAGTGTCTGTAGAAGATTGGGGCAATAAAACTGGATGGGCAGAATGAGTGCTTAATCCACCAGTTAATTACCTGAACACCCAAGCTAATGAGTAGCCCCTTTTTAGCTCCTATTTAACATTAAATGCATGCCCGAGTACCTCACTTGATGCTAAATACTCAATGCCTGGACATTTCCTTTGACTTCTGAAGGTTTCTTAGTGTGCTTGTACAGTGCAAGGGTTTGAGCATTCCATGAAATTGGGCAAATATTGCTTGGTCACCTCGGAGAGGATCAGACACAAATCCAGCCCTTCACTTGCTAAATGTCATTTTTGAAGTAGCAACTGAGCCTTCAGTGGGTGTGAGACCCCTCCCTCACTGCCCCTGGCACAGGGTTATATTCCAACAAGTTCCCACTGGCACCAGTGGAGCTATTTGGTGCTGGAGGGTTGTTTGGATAAAATTAGTTGGTTTTTCCTGGCTCTGAGGAATTTTCTAGTGAAAAGGGTTTTGTTTTTTTTTTTTTTAATAATTTATTTAAATGAATATTTAATGATTACATTTGTTACCTGTACATAAATAAGGGGGAAATGATTTAGCTTATAATTGCAGGATTCTCTGAGAGTATGAAAATACTGAATTAACTGGCTATTCTGAGGTGCCCATGCTCTGATAGAGGAAATCCCCTTTTTCCTTTGGGGTCCTTTTCCTGTTGGTTTTGTTGTGTTGTTTATTCAATTATGCAAACGTGATGGTAGGTTTAAAATTGCATTCTTTTTTAAAGAGAAGGGTGCTATTGTTTGTGGTTTTTTCCATGTGTTCTCACCAACATCACGTCCAAACCAGGCGGGTTTTGGTCCTTTTGCTTGACTCTGGAAATTGGGGTTTGTAAGACAGAATTAGCCAAGGGGGTTTCCAGCTCCCAGCACCGTTTGCCCATCACCCTGGTGGAAAGAATGCTGCTCAGATATAATTTGTTTTGGTGCTATCATTGTTGTTCTCAATAAATAAAGTAATTTCAGAGTGACTAAGGAGGCATGTCGTGCATCAAATACACCATGAATGCACAGGGGATAATTATCTTAATTGTGTTATCCTTTATTTAGCTGGATGAATGGCAAGGGAGCGTGGGTTTAGTGGATGGCTTGGAGAACAACAGTATCATTTTCACTTAACTGTGTGTGCATTTGTGTTTCTGGGGCCTCTGCTCGGAGAATCAATCCTGGTTATTTGCATGACAATAACGGAGAGACACCAAAGCACAGACCACACTTCGTTTATGTTCCGTGGAGAAGTAGAAGCAGATTTGATCCCTTCCCAGATTAATTTAAAACCCAAGTCCCCACTCATCAATTTCTGGGCCTTTTTGTTGTTATGTTTTAGATTGCCCAGAGAGTAAATACCCCTTAACTCGCTGTATACAGCAAAGGCAGGGTAGTAGACTGACAAAATCAAAATAGCAAACCTGTGAATCTTGTTGGTTTTGCCTTTGGATTTTTCTCTCTCTCTTTGATTCAGAAGCTCAGAAAATCTGATATCTCAGAAGAGATCTGAATCACCTCTTTGAATCAGAACAGAAAAGGATCAGGGATATGCTGCTGTTGAATACATTTAATATAACATTTTATTGACCAGCTATTTTTAGCTAAAATATGTTTTTTATCAGAGGTATGAGATATGTAGTGCAGATAACCTTGTTCAAGGGTGGAATTTAGCACTGAAGACAGAGTCAGAGCTGCGAAATCCTCCAATGGTGGATCAATAACCAATCAGTAACACTCCCTAATTAAGTGCCACTCGGTTCTTATCATTGGATCAGGTACTGGAAAACCATTTGGCCCACTCTGCTCTCTCTTTCAAGCCATGGCTTGTATACCCCAGAATGCAGGTAAAAGATGTCCTAAAAAGCTGTTGGGGCAGTTGGGAGATTTTCCTGGAGAAGTGGCAAGTTAATCTTAATATTTTCTAATATAATTAATTTCCTATTTGCATTTGCTCTGTATCCTAGCTTTAATACACAGAACTTTCTGGTCTAAAGTGATTTATGACAGAGACATTTACTAAGCATGTTGGTATGAATTTGAAAATACCATCTTTATTTTTTTTAGCCTGATTAATATCTTCCATTGCATTGTGTTGTCAACAAATGTTTCTGGTTTTAGTAGTTAACGTAGTCTGGAGAAAACTCAAAAATTATATACTCAAAATATACATATATTATTATATATCTATAGAGGACTCCTATGATCACTTAATTCTACACCCTGTTTTCATGGCTCAGATGATTTCCCTGAACTGGTTTTTATTTATTCCTGTGTGGAGAAAACCAGAAAAAAATAAACCCAAAATTGCCAATATTGGGACAACTGAGCTCTGTTATTTTCCCTCAGTGCACACATTCTTTCACTCTGAGACCGACCAAAGTGCTTCAACACGCCTGTATTCTCATAATAAATGTTTTCTTACTAAGGCACATATAAATTAAACCTCCTGCTTATTTGGCTTCAGTTAAGTTCTCTTAAAGCTCCTTGAGTCAGAAGTTTTTTCATGGCTGCATCAGCAGCAGATAAAGTTGAGAAATAAGTGTAGCTGTAGCCTTTTGTTTCCAAGAAGAACTTCTCTGTTGCATGTAATGGAGATTTCTGCTAAAAAAAAATAAAAATAAGAATCAATAGCACAGCCACCTCAGTTGCATTATTTTAAAACACCAATGATTTTTAGTTCTGAATCTATATACCAAAATAGATTTCCTTTGCATTTTTTCCCACTTACTCATAGCATTAGTGATGTTGTATTTACATAAATGTGCTGGAGTCCATCTCCAGCCCCACTTACAAGAGATGAAGTGGTAGTTTTGTGGCATGTTTTTGTTGTTTCTTCCTTGCTAAATAGAAGGACATGCTAAAAAGCCACTAATGATAGAATCATTAAAGCTTTTTCATCTGTGCTGTAATATATTGCAAATATTCAAATATTCGAGGAAAACCGTTCAGAATATGGCCATTAACAGAGTTGTGGACGTTTCAGTGTCCTTTTCAATCACTGTCTTTGACAATGCCCGCACATTCTTTGCATGTGGAATTGCTTTGAGTCCATTGAATGTGCAGCTGAGAACCTGCTCCAGGTATTGAATGTATGGCCAAGATGAAATAAAGCAGTTAGTGATGGTTTTCTGTCCCCATGCACTGGTTTGATTGGATTAATGTGAAATAAACAGGATCAACTAATAATACAAGCCATTTATTAGGGAAAAAAGAGATTCTGAAATCCTGTGTAAACTTCCTCACATGCCAGGAAGGGGAGTGAAGTTAAATTCACTCTGATTTATTCCAGCCGTGTGTATTCTAAAGGTTCTTCCAGAGTTCTCTTGGGAGTTTCTTGTACCTAACACTGTGCAGAAACACAAGGATTTCAGGAATCCGATAGAAAGAACACCTTGATCCTCAGGGTTGGATGTTCAGCTGATGGAGCCCAGTAAAACTGAGCTCCTTGCTGGTCAAATCCACTTTCCTCTTGGATGTACTTCAGTCTCTGAGGACTTCTGAGGCAACACTCAAGTATGTGGGAACAACAAAAACATGATCAATTTTGTTTTTCTCGAAAATACCTGTTTCTGTAGACACATACATCCTCTGTTTGTTTCACCTGCTGCAAATCTTGGGTGATTTTGACTTGGATTCTTGAGTTTCTCCTCTCGTGGGTATTTGACAAAGAAGAACTCCCACAGCCAAGGAGGATGCAGAGCTGCACAACCTCATCTTCCTGCTCACTCAAGTTACACTTCCAGGAAATAGAACTTATGACATGTTAATGACATCGATTCTCTTGCATTCTGATAATTCATTTCTTTTGAATAGAGGAGAAATTATATTTAAGAGCAGAAAAAGAGCCAGGGATTTTTGTAAATTGTAGGCCATTTAGGAAACTTTCAAACAGACAATTCAGTCTACTAACCTTTTTCAACATTTAAAAATAAACCCCAAAACAATTTGAAGCACAAAACTGGCTTTTTTTTTAAAAAACAAAACAAAACACCAAACCACCACATTTATTTTTTCTGGGATTATAGAATCAAAGCCAGTGAGAGAAAAATACTTAAAATAGACACAACTTGTACATGACATTAAGGCTAATTTAATTTCCTCTCCTTGTCAAATGTTTTGCTTCCAGTATCATAACAAAGTAAGGAAAATATGTCAAGTTTTCCAAACTTTTTCTAGTTTCTAAAATACCTTTTATATTGTGATAATATTTTGTTGCCTTATATATGCTAAAAGATCATGTCCATATACTTATCTTCTTGCTGGTATTGTGTTAGTTGAAGACAGGACAATACTGCAATAGCCATTAATTGTGTCTGACATGTACATTTGCAATGCTAACATAAAATTCCAAACTTTATTTTTGCCATTTGCTCCTCCCAGCTCCACTTAGTGCACTGTGTGTAGCCCAGAACACATTCTGGAATGGAGTGGGACCAGGGAAATGCAGCACAATAGAAACTGAGTGCTGAATGAACTCTAAAAGTCTGCCACTTGGCTATTAACAGCAGGGGAGAAAACTTGCAAAGGAATTGAGAAAAGGAATTTTTAGCAAAGGTTTGGGCTGGGGGAAAGAGTTCCTGATGCAAGAGGGAGGAAAACTGGTACAGGAGGAGAGGAGCTATGGGGAAACTCTCTTTTTCTCCTCTTTTTTTGTTTTCTCCCCATTGCAAAGTAAACCAGAACAATACCTGGTGTTAAATAATGCCAAGGCAAGTCTTCCTCTGTAGAGAATGTTCTACTTCTGTGTTTCTGTTACTAGTTAAAGGAGATACAGCAAAAAATGAGTAACACAGAACTGGAGTGACACCAGCCAAGGGTTTTGTGAGGTTTTCAGAATCAGAGATACACTTTAACATTGCCAAGTAGGAGACAGGGATTGAAAATACCTCGTGAGCTGATGTTTGCTTTGCTATTTAATTCTCCAAGTCAAAAATACACAGTTCCTAGATGAGGGACCTCTTCTGGGAAATGAAAAATGATGAAAAAGCAACAAGTGCTGGTTAAAACTCCGAGAGGTGAGCCCCACAAGGTATCACTTTACTTACAGAGGATGGTGTTTACTGCACTGCCTGGTTTGGGGTGCAAGGGCAGGAAACCAATTTGAATATAACATGTGAGATCTATACAGTTTCCTTTAAGCCTCATGAAATATCTTGAGGGCTTCAAAGCCTTATATTTGTATCAGGCAACTGCCCAGCAGCTCAATAACTGGCTGTTATGGCTGCTACAAAACACAGTCCTACCAGTGCTGACACCTCTGTTGTATTCAGTACCCTCTGGTGAGTCTTTGGCTGTATATGTATTTTCATTGTGCTTTAATCATGGAGCCTCAGAGAGGAATTGTTAGTCTAATCAGCTCTCTGTACTTGTACAGCCTGATTAATGCCTGCCAGGGCAGCTTGTTTGTGTTATAGGAGAGATCTTCATGCTCTGATCTGGGCTGTGGTGTTTTTAGTGCTCCCTGGCTGGGGATAAAAAGGCCAACTGCTGAACAGCTGCATTAGCTGCTGTTCCTCACTGCTGCTGCTTCAGCAGCCCGTGACAGAGCTGCAGCTACTGCTGTGCTGGCTGCTCTTCCTTCAGGGATGCAGCAAGGTCTGGAAGTCCTGATGGCTCCTCAGCCAAGGAGAGACCATGTTAGACACAGGCTGTGTGTGCTGGGGATGCAGCATTACCATAGGCAACAAACCCCTAATTGGGTCTTGATTCACTTGCAGTGGTGGGATCCTCCTGTGTGTCTTCTGAGGTTGTAGCTGCTTCCAAGAGGAATTTGTAATACTGGATTGCTTGGGGGTTTTCTGTGTTTGTAAAGACTGGGGAATGTCCAGTGTGGTTGCACAGAGCATTAAGGAAATTGAAGTTCTTCATGGAATCTGTGACTCGAGGAACAGCTCAGTGTGGTGAAACCTGGCACTGGGGTTTTGTGGTGGGAGCAGGGCCCATCCCACGTGTCCCTGCAGCAGCTGTCCTCTTGCCCAGCTCCTGAGGTCCCTGTGGAGCTCCAGGGAGTGGCTCACAGTGCCCCACTCCCTGCATGTGGGTTGTCCTGTACCCTCCTACCTTTTAGCAAGGACCTGTCGGATTTTGGATAACGTGAGTCCCCAAGAAATGCCACTGAAGTAGATGAAGAGCTAGAATAGTTGCTTTGGAATCCATAATGAAAGATAGTTTAAGTCTGAGAAAACCCTCAAAACTTTGTCCTTGGCACTATTTAGTAGCCACAAATAGAAGACCATCAAAATACTACATGCAACTTCTTGGGGAAGGCTTAGCAAGGACATTCCAGGGTTACCTTGGAAGCTGTTCCTGATGTGCAGCTCTTTTGGCAGGGAGATACAGGTAAAGGCCATGGGTTTTGAACATGTGACCAGAAAACAAGAAAAACCTTTGAAGTTCTTGTCTGTTTTTGCTGTCTTTGTTTCAAGTCTGTGTGGTTAAATGGTAGAGCTGTTATGTAACATTTATGGGAAAAGTATAACATTAGGCATCATTGAATCCATTCTTATACACTGTTTTTTATGGAAAACACTGTCAACTGCAGCACTTCCATCACTGTGGGCATCAGGTCTTAGCCTGAAAGCAAGGAGAAAGGATGTTTCCTGATGTATAATATGTCTTTTGTAATCTGATTCCTGTGGATATAAAATCATTTCTTCATTGAAAAAGCTTTTAAACCAGGCTGGTTTGTATTATGTCCTTTATTTAGGACCTCAAAGGGCAGAAAACATGCTCAGTGGACCTGTGTGAATAATTTGGTCATCACCTTGGAGGGTGGGTCTGTACTCAATCTCTTGTGCCTGTATTTTGCCTTCTGTTTTAAGAAGTCCTCAAGAATCTGGCAAATATATAAGCAATTGCCAGGATTTCAAAGATTAACTGCCCCAACTGCCTTTTAGAAGAAATACTTTGGCTCAGCAAGCGTTGTCAGTCAGGCGTATCTTGGTTTCAATTTAAACAGCTCTGAAACACTGAGCTGCCCCTATCTTTGTCTAACACAAACACAGAAGGCCTTAAGGACTGGCCACTGGAGCAATCTCATTTTAATAGAACACCTTCAATTCTCTTTCTGCTGAGCACTGTGTGTTTAGGATTGCAGCTCTGGGAGCTCTACTTAGCAAATACTGAATGGGGTAATGGCTGCATTGAAGGACTACCAAAGCAATGTCAGCTGTTTTCGTTGGCTTTTGGTTTGTTTTGAGCTACAGGGTGTGATTCATTAGTGGTTCTCAATCATTTCAAGTCCTTTCTGCATCAGCTTTTGCAGATTTTCTCCCAATTTGTGGACTAGGTTGCAGACCTCAGTGTGGCTGTGCTGTGTCTCTAATTACCATTACAGAATCTGGTCCTTTCCTTCTAAATCATGGGTATTGGAGATCTTTCTCCAGCAGGCTGCAGATAACTGCACTTCTGCCTCACTTCAGCTGGAGCTGTTGGACTTCTTTGTGAAAGACCGAGAGTTAAATCAGTCTTTTCCCTTTAAATTACTTGCATCGATTTCTTTTAATTTGGTTCTGCTCTGGAGACTTTATAGGCCTGAGTGGCGTGTGCTTGTGCTTTCTGTGCCAGAATCCAAGGGGCTTTAATGAGTCTGTTTGAAGGGTTGCTTTGGAATCCATAATGAAAGATGGTTTAAGTCTGAGGAAAAGCTCAAAACTTTGTCCTTGGCATTATTTAGTAGCCAAGAGTAGAAGACCATCACAATACTACATGCAACTCCTTAAAACACTAATTGTTCTACTCATTAACACCAAGAAACTGCAAATGGTGCCTTTTCACCTTCTGGATGCTCATGTGTTTATAAATATACTTTCTAGGTTGTTTATATTTAAAGTTGTTATTGAAATGGGGAAAAAACCAAGCAAAACCAAAAGCTCAAAATATTTTGAGGGGAAATTTACACTGGAATGTAAAAGGCTTGTTTGCAGGAACTTGTAGATTTCTTTAATAAGGAGTAACAGTGGGAAAGAGATGCCTTTGTGAACACACAGACACTTGTATCTGTTCTTTAGACTAAGCTAGAGAAATAAGATTTTACATTTCTCTAAGCCTTGTGGTTGATCATACAAGCAGACTGACCTTTTAATTGTTACAGAATTTCTTGCACTAAGAAAATCCCTATTTTCCTTTATATTGAGATGCAAAGTTGTTTCAAGGCTTCATAAGAAAGGAAAGTCTGGGTGCACAGGGCAAATTTTGCTTGATAAAACCAAGCATTCATGGAGTGAAACACTGATGGAAATCACAGGAGATTTTTATTGGGTTTTCTGTTGTTTGTTTTTGGGGAGGTTTGTTGTTAATCTCACATAAAGGTGCCGGTAAAGATACACAAGGAGTGTATTTATGATCTTCCTCCCTTCCTTTGACAGCATCTCCTGGTCAGTGAACTTTAAACTTAAATGTCTATAGCAGGAATAATAATAATAATAATAAAATCTTTATATTTTTTATAGTTATGTTCTTATTTATAGACTTTTGTACTGCTTTTTGGGAAGAACTTTGCTGCTTTACGCTGTTCTGTACCAATATATTTTATGGAATAATTGCTTGAGGCAGAATGAAATTAACTGTTCAAATATTTGATTTTGTTTTCTTGCTTTGCTTTATAACACACAGCCTCGTGTTTTTTCCCTTTAAAAGTTCCTAAAAGAGATAATTGTTCTTTCTCCAAGATTATAAAATTCAAATGGAGGGATTTACTTCTCCTAGTTGTATCTTTTTGTAGGCAATAGGAAGAGAGGAGCTGGAAATCCTAACCTTCCTGTTCCTGTTGTTAAGAGAAGGATTTGCCTTGCAAAGGACAGCAGGATTTGACCCCAAGGTTATTTCGTTGTCACACCTTGCAAAGCAGAGCTTTGCATTTCTTGTTCACTGCCAGAGTGGCTGAGTTGCCCTCTCTGAACGTGGTGCAGTGCTAGGGGTGTATTCACAGAGGTTTCTGTCCTTGCTGGAGCTGGCCCAGCCCCAGGCCAGGAGGGAGAAGCCAACAGTGCCACTAGGGGAACTCTTTCCAGTTCAAGTTCAGAGTGTGAACCTGACTGTGCATTGAGACCTGAGGGAATGAACCCTTGAGAGACACCACAGAAACTGGGGAGGGCCCCCAGCTGACTCTTGGGGCTGTGTAGGGTCTCTGAGTGCCCAGGCCTGATAATACAGTTCATTATGAGCCTCTGGTCTTATTCTTATGAAGCACAAGACTTAGACTCTGCTTTCCCAGTCCTTAAGTTTCTCTCTGTTTTGCCTAAATTGACTCCCAAAAGTCTGCTCTTCTCTACCTTTAACCATTATTCAGTGTATAAAGAGCTGAAGGAAAGTTGCAGTGTCTTTTTAGACATTTTTGAAAACTGCATTGAATAATTTATTGTTCAGTTGGGATAATACTTCAAGGGAAAGTGGCCTTGGTGTTCCTCAAGAATTTCATGTCTGTGTGACCTCAATCGTAGCAGAATCAGTGAAACGATGCTATAACGTATAAAATGTGTTATTACCACATAAAATATCTTGTTTCTGAACTTGTCCTTTTTTCATAGCTTGTGATGAACTCAGGATATATTATGCAGTGCTGCACAGAATTGTGTGCATCACTGGGAAAGAATTACACCTCGAAACTCTCCTTTGTTTTCCATTCATTGGTATTTGCCCAGACATTCCTCCCCCTCACATAAGTTTCCCACCACAATGAGAACAAGCATGGCAGGCAGCAGTTCCCAAGGCATTCTGCAGGAACTCTCCTTGTGTGTCTCAGAGGACTAGGGGGTGGAAGAGCCCAGGAATTCTCTTTCCACTGTTCCTTGGAGGATGGGCAGTGGAAAAGCTGATCCATCTTTGAATATATCGAAATGCTGCTGTCTCAGTCCCACTGGACATATTTGATGAGAGCTTGCCTGTCTTCTTTTTTTTTTTGCAAGGATTGCCTTTTTGTGGGCAGAACGGTGCTGTGGATGGCTGGCTTGCTGCTGGAACAGTAGGAATGTTGTGTTGAGTGCTCCATGCCAAATCAGTCTCTGAGATTTTCACAGTTATCATGAACCTTATTTCTATTCTGTGTGTGGTGAGCTGGTTTAGGATTCTGCTGTGATAACACACACTTGTGCTGCTGAGACCAAAACCACGTTGCTTTGGGGGAGCATCTTCTCCAGCCACCAACCACAATCCTCTGGTCATCTTCCCAGGTACCAGAAACACCTCACAAAGCAGTGGTACTGATAAACCCTGACCTATCCCTGAAGAACAGTGAGCAAGGAAAGAAATGTGCTAAATAAAGATGGACTAGAACGTGCTGCTCACAATAATGTAGAACGAGACTCTATTAAATGCGAGTTCACGTTAAGAACACTGTGTTGAAAGCAGCTGTCAAGTGTATAGAAAATACAGTCAGACAGTCATCATCTACAATTCCTTAATGTATAGCAGGCTGGAAACTCGCAGTGGAAGAGCACAATAACTAATTGACAGCTCCCACATTGGGGCTTTGTGTTTGGCTGCAGTTTTGCAGAATCGGCGATAAAATTCCGAAGTGTTTACTTTAGAAAGTAGCACAAGATATTTTGGGGTTTGGGTGTTAATAATTAGGTGGATTTTTGTGACTCTTTTACCATGGCCCTCCACATCTGAATTGGGTCTGTTCCTTGGGCTTTAATGAAATGTCTGAGTTGGATCTCTTTCTTGAGTTTTAACGAAACAGTGAATTGGGTCTGTTTCCTAGGTTTTTGATGACACTTGTTCATCTGTTGAAAGAGTGACATAGATGTAGCAACCTGGTGTGTTTTTAACTCCCCAAATTAACACCTATAGCAGCATTCATGGAAGATAAATATTTTTCAGCCTTATTTGAAGTTCTCGTTGCTTTCATACAATCAACTAGGGCAAAGAAGGAGTCTTTGTTAAAATCAGGCACAGGTTTTCAGAACTTCCCACGCTCTGAAGCTTGGCAGTTCTCAAAGGTGCACAAGTAATTCTGGTGAGTAAATACACCCTGATCCATGAGGTGTGCAAATACACACCTGTACCTGTGACTGAGGGCAGACTTGCCCAAATACCTCGGTATTAATGACATATATTAGCACTTTACACCAGACCTTATCAGTTGGCTCAGTTTTTCCAGACAGTACCAGAGGAACTGTGGGGGAATGTGTGTTTTTCAGGACTGTTCAGGCTGGGCAAAGGTACCTGTGAGTCTTTGAATTGGTAACCAGAGCACATAACATGACTCATGTTTATGCATTCAGTGGTGGCTGAATTAGAGGCATGGAGAAACCAGACAGGCCAGATGTGACTGCCAGTCTTCCTGACCACAGGGCTGTGGGAACATCACAAACTCTTCACTCAAAATTCATTAAATATTTGATAAGCGTTGGGGAAAAGTTTCAAGTGGATCCTACATCGTTAATATTCATTATAAAGGAGATATTTGCAGTCACACTCCACATTTGGCAGCATCTCCACTGAATAATTTTTTTCTGCAAAATGATGTGAAACCACATAGCTAATGGCTGAACAGAGAAGAAGCAGTGTAAGCTTTAAAAACTGTGCTTCTGAATGCTTTTGCAGAAGGGTTTTCAGACACAGCAAGATGAAAAAATGTTTCAGGAACTTATTGTGATTATTGATATTCACAATTAAGTGGTCTCCATATTATTTTAGAAGTCTGATGCTCCACCAATAGGAGTTCCACCTACAATTTCCAACAAGCTTTAGGAAAGGCATAGTTCAAAATCGTGCTCATTTAATATTGACAAGGTCTTTTCAAAAAGACTACTCAGCTAAATAAAGTGAGCAGAATGTGACTTGAAAAGCACTTGTTAATAACCTATCCCCTCCACCAGCATTCCCTGTGACGTTGCAGACAGTGGGATGCACAATCAGAAACAGGAGATCAGGTCCCACCATGCCAAACATGGGAAACTGCAAAGCCAGAGGTGATAAATGCTGATTTTGAGTTCCCCACTTTTATGGTTAAATATTTCAGTATCACATCAAGTACTGAAGCGAGCACACCACAGTGCCCCTCATTATTTTAGGGAATCCAGTAGTTGTACCATTTAGTGACTAAATTTGTTAAGGGCCAGAGGAATGTATGTCTGTACATCAACATTAGCAAAATAATTTGTTTTCTTTACCTAAGACACCAGCGTTGGCTTTGATAATGTTGTCAGTTCTATTATGGATGTCAGATTTAGAGGCTAAAAAACTGCTTCGTTGTGTAACATTCATTTTTGTTGTTTTTTTTTCTGCATAGATCAATGCTTAGTCTTTGTATTTTACTTTGTTGTAGCCTGGCAGCGCTCTAAGAGGCCACAACACAAACAGAACCCGGGCTTGAAAAACTCTTTATCCAACAGAAATACCCAAATTTTGTAAAAAAATATAAAAAAATGCCAAACAACCTATTACTTTCCTTTAGATCTGGACAAGAATTCAAAGCTGTGAAACAACAAAGGAAAAGAGTAGAAACATTACTGTAAAGACAGCAAAACATCCAAAGTTCTAATGACAAAACATTTCCTTTGTGCCTTTACCAGATTCTGAATAACATCAGTGTTGGATAAATTTATAAAAGCTCTGTGTGGTACCCCAAAGAGATTGTTGACGTGGATTGAAGTGAAGAGGAGAGTGAAATGAATCAGTGCAATCAAAAAAGAAGGAAACAAAACATTCTTTTATTCTGAACTTTCAAAGTAAACATAACACGCTGCTGTGAAATGTTTGTGCTTTGATATTAAAAGAAAATAAGATTCTTGGGGTTGTTTTTGTTTTCCCAATTGTATTGCAGAGCTTTAGGTAAAGCAGGTAAGGAAACATTGCTTTAATAGTGTTATAGAAAAATGAAGATTTCCTTTACCATGTTAGACCCAAACATGAGATCTAAAAGTATTGATGCAGAAGAATCTATTAATTTAGTGGAAAAAAAAGGTAGTATTTAGTACTCCCTTGCTAGATTCTTTATTTCTGATGGAAACAATTTGTTTTCCCCAATAAGTGTCAGGAGTCATGAGGGTATTTAGAATGGAGTTTATTTGAGGACTAAAAGGAACAGTGCTCTCAAATGAGAGAGAGTTGAGAGGTGGGAGAAAACCAAATCATTTTAATGCCATTCAGAACAGGGCCTGACTAATCAGATTGTTGTTCGTGGCTCCTGGCTGTTTGGAGGACGGAATAGTATAATTTAGTGAAATATTTGCACTACAATGCTTGCAAATTTGGGGAAATGGAATTTGGATTAAGCCAGGATTATTTTTGATCTTATCCCTCTCTGCTTCTTGTCTTTTTTGGTGAATGTGAGCATTGCTGATGTACGTGCATAAAGAAAATGGCTTATTTTCTTTGAAGTGTCAATAACATTGGCAGGCATTTATCTAAGTAAACACACAGCAGAATGATTAAGTCAGGGGGAAGCTGAATGCATGAGATACAAATTAATTTTAGCATTGTTTATAATCTGTACACTACACAAAATCTGGAATGCTGAGCACAGGGGAAAAGTAGTGAGCTGTCTAAAGAATGTCCAAATGAGAGGTGGGAAATCTGGCGTTACATAAGGAGTTGTGGAAAAAAAGCTCAGTTTGGGCCAGTAAAACCATTACCAAGGACATCCTTTCCACTGGGATAATGCGGGCAAGGTTGAGCAATGGCATTTGCAGTGCTCCCTGAAGTGCTGGATAACCCATATCCCAGTGTGGCATTCCTGGGGGGAAGGAATGTCTTCTGCTTTACCTGTGTCTTGCGCGGGCACTGAAAGCTCTCCATTTCTCCAGCACCTCTGGGCGTTTTGCTGGCATTACCAGTGTATAGTTGTGAAAATGAAGGAAGGTGAGAAGGAAAGTTGTTTTTGTGTAGACTGGTATGTCACAGAAGCAGAGTGAGAATCCCAGGCTGGTTTGGGCTGGAAGGGACCTTAAATCTCACGTATTTCCACTGCCCTGCCCTGGGCAGAGATGCCACTCTCTGCATGAGGTTGCTCAGAGCAAACAGCCTGGCCTTGGACATGGCAGGGCTGGGGCAACACAACCTCGTGGGCAGCGTGTGCCAGGATCTCACACCCTCCGAGTTAGAAATGCCAGCACAGTTGCTTCTCAGCAGTGTTTTCCAATTAAAACCTGCTCAGACCCTGAGACCAGCAACCCCCCTTGATTTTAGGGCTCCAGGCTATTAATCAGTGGTGCCAGTGGGTACACAAGAACTTAGAGCAGGCAAGAATGAGTATCCTCTTCATCTGGGGAAGTAAAAGCAGAAATATTCCAGTGAACAAAGAACCTTGTGTCCCAAATCTCTCTGAAGCAAAAAAGTAAACAGAAAAGCCAGGTTGTGTTTACGGCAGCAAAGGATGAACATGGAGAAGCCACAAAACTTCAAACTATATTTAGAAAACCTTTTAAAATGCCCACTCATTAATTACACAATAATATTTTGTTTTATTGAATGACTTATTAATTTCTATTAAACTTCATCACATGTGTGTTAAAGATCTGAGTTGTGTTTGTACATAGGATTACTGCTGCTTTGATACTGCTCTTTATTAAAATAGAAAACCTCTATAAAATGTAATGTAGGGATCTGATTTTAGTTTTACGTGTACACCATTTATTTAAAAACACACAGCAAAAACAATTTACTAAAATAGAGGAGAAAACTTAAGTCGTTTCTTCAAGGAGGCATCATCCTATATTTATAGTTTGGTAAACATAGCATTAATCAGCTGGAAAATGTTCAGCAAAATATGAAACCATTCTGGGCTCTAGCTCAGAGAAATATATGTAGCAAAATATATCTCGCTGCCGTACTTCAAAAGGGAGTGCAAAGCTGCAGAACCTGTGGGGAAATCAATTTTCTGCGGCGTAAGTGGCTTGCACAAAATTTTGCAGTGCACCATCTAGATATTTTTATTTTATTTTTAAATTTAACTGATTGACTTCTGCTCCTCTAAGAAGTATCCGGGCTCCAAAAGCATTCAGGTCGACCCTCCAGGTACTGTTGAAATTTGATTGAAATCCTTGTTGGAAAATTAAAAACTTGCTGCTGCTGAGAAATCACAGGGAATGCGCCTCTCTCCCAGGTTTGCCTTCGGAAGTTATGGCTCAAACCTGCCTTCCCCCAAAGCTCAGGGAGCAGTGCTTTGGGATGGAGGTCCAGTGAAGTGACACCCTGGTGGCACAGCCTGTCCCCATGCCTGGCTCTGCAGGGGTGGCTCCTTCCAGCTCTGGAGCTCCAGAGCTGCTCTCTGTGCTGAGGCATTGGCAGAGAGCTGGGATGTGATCACATCTTCATTGAGGGCACAGACAGACCCTGCCCCTGTGCGTTTGTTCTGCTGAGAGCAGTGACAAAATGTGGCCCCAATACAGTTTTCATGATTTTTGAAGAGCCACCCCTAGAGAATAAGCATGTTATATTCCCCCTTTGATGTGCTGCCCAGGGACTTCAAAGCAAAACTTATACAAAATACATCCTCTTAAAAAATGCTTTGTTTCTAAATCCCAGTTACAATTCCTTATGTAATTTTAGGTTGACTTTTTAGATTACATTAGATTTAATTTTAGATTGTATTGCTGCTTCTTTGACTTTGTTTTGTCTGTACCATTATAAAGGTGCATTTCTTAGGTAAACTTGGCTCCTGAAATGAGCAGTGTGAGTGTAGTACGTAATCTATCCTCATTTCACGTGGTGAGACTTTCATATTTGGATCTTTTCAAGTGAGTGCCTCCTCCATCACTGCTGGAGCTTAGTCTTTGGAGGAGAGAGGGATGTATTACAGTAAATGATGGGGCTTTGCTGCCTCGCAAACACTGCTCAATCTTGTGAAGCAAGATCAGGCTCTCTAATGTAAAATGCATTACTGCCAACACGGGGAGATTCTATTATAATCGTTCTCTTCTAAGGCCTATCTTCTGCAAAGTGATGGGCAAAAGTAAACTGTCGAAAGTTTGAAGGAATGGGGAATTACCATTTTGAAACTTGCAGTATTTTCTGTGGCTCTGTTTGTTCTGCCTGTCCCTCCTGAGCTGTGTTTAACCTCAGGTTGCTTCGCTGTCCACACGACAGTCACTGGGCACAAAGCGGTGTTTTAATAATAAAGAGGCCAATGTAGATCTGCAGCACAGGTAGCTTTGAACCTACAAAAGAGATTGGATTCAAATCTAATCTAATTGTAGAGATTTTGAGATGAAAATGTGGTCTTCAGTAATGCCAATATCGAGGTGAATCACTCCTCACATTCACCCTTCCACCTGAGTGTGAAGAGGTGCAGTGAAACCCAGGAAGAAACCACAAGGAATGAGATCCCCTGGCCTCAGCTTACCTTAGGGGAGCTCCAGTTTGGAGGTGGCAGTGAACTGCCTCAGTGTCCCTAAGTTTCCCCACCTCTTTTTTTTTGGCAGAGATTTGTGGGGCAGTAGTGAAGGCTTCCCACTGTGCACATCCATGAGCTCCAGGTGCTGGAGAAGAATGGGGACTTGTGTGCAGGGCTGGCCTGCAGGGATGCCAAGATGCTTTAGCTAAAGTGATTAATGGCTCCATATGGCCGAGTTCTCCCTCCTGGGTGGAGGGAGCAGACCCATGAGCCAAGGTCTGCACCCACTGCTTGGGTGGACTGCTCCTTACCAGCCCTCCCCTTCCTCTGGGGCTCGTGGGATGTGCTCTCGTGGTCTTCCCTCAAGGGCTGGGTACACAGTTTAAGGATGGCTTGAGCAGCAACCAGCTGGGATTGTCAGCAAAGCCCTGCTGGCTCAGACCCCTTTGTAAACAGCAGAAAACACAGAGGCAGTTAGTGTCAAAAACCTCTTCTGTCTGTCTTATGTGTTTTGGTAATGGCTTTGGCACTGAAAACGTCTGAAATAATGCACTGAAATGGCCATTGAAGCAAGATATAGCTGTGTCTACACTGGAGCTTTTGTCAGTATGGAAATGTCAGAAAACATTATATTCAGAGCGCAAATTGCAAGTAGAGAACTGACAAAGTAAATTTTGAACTGTGTGCTCAAGTGTAATGTTTGAGATGTATTCCAAGTTGGCAAGTTGCAGCCAATCATGGAAGAGAACCAGCGCTCCAAAAACCTGACAGAGCCAATGTTGAAATCTGAATAATTGCAACTACATTTTCATAGCAATTTAAATGGAAGAAGCATTGGCAGAAATTCATGAATAATTTACATATAAGAATTTAGCAATCTGTGGTGAATAGAAAAAGAAATGGCAAATCCAATAAATAAATGATTGTTGTGAATTATTTGCTCTGCTCTGATGTTTGCTAAGGACTGTCTCTTTTTCGGGGGCTTTCTTCAGGTGCTGGATTTGAACTCCTGCTTCTCAGGTAAATGCTGTTAAAGCAATAGCAGAAATGTACATATCTGCCAGGGAAAAAAACCAACAAACCACAAGCAAAACAATAGGAATCTGCAGCAGAGGCAGCATGTTTTATGAGGAATACATCTAAAAAGACCTTATTTGCCATGCAGCAGCTGCAATTGCAAAATCTGTAGCCTTAATGAGAAATGTTAGCTGATATATGTAATGATGAGTTACACACTGCAACAGTTTTTAATTAATTATGTAGAAAGTTTGAAGATTTATGGTGGAGGTAACATCTGAAAAGAGAAATCCCTAATTCTTTTCTGTGCCTGTGGGAATGTGATATTATTTTAATAAACAAGAAATTAATTTACACAGCACCAGCATTTGTTTCCACATAGAATGGATATGGGGTCTGTTTAAAAAAAAGCGAGTAATAAAGAAATAGTTTATCTGGTTTGGCTCATCCAGTACTTGAAACAAGGTAACATGAAATACTTTTGCTGGTTAGGAGGTGGTGGATTTTTAATGGGGCCCTGATGATTTTATACTTTTTGGAAATGTATTAAATATTTTTTTTTTTTTTTTAATGCTCAAATTCTGTTTGTGAGGTCAGTATTGAGCAGTATTACACATCAATTTATTGGGGTAATGCCTCATAATTCACTTTATTCATGTGTGAGAACAACTGCTTTTCTGCCCAGACATTTGTTTAAATTTAAAAATCCAGAAGGTTCCCCCCGCCTTAAATCAAAAATAATAAATAATATTCTTAATAGTAAACATTTCATTTGTTTCACCTGGAATGAAAATGTTTGGAATAATTGGTAGAGGCAGAATTAAAAAAAAACACCAGCCACCTGATCCTTTTACAGAAGTAGCTCTGGCAGCTCCACAACAGGAGCACTCAATTTGGATGCACTCCGTTTTTCTGTTGTGTAGGAGCAGCTCTCCCCATTAATAAAATATCCATCTGTCCTGGGGCCTAAGAATTAAAGAGCTTGCTCAAACTTCCAGTAACACTTTCCTTTGGAATATGTGCATTTCTTTTCCATTTTCCCTTAGCCATAATGTTGTAACACATTGCAGAATGTAATTGCTGCCTCTTGATTTTTCCTCCTGGTGTTATTCCGTGCTGTGTCATTTGTGGTAAGTGGAGAAGAACTGGTGTCTGCCTGTTGAGAGCCTGGTCCATGGTGTATAAATACTGCCTGCCTGGGATGGGAATAGAGCTGGGGTATTTGAAACTTCTGTGGGGCATTTTATTCCATTCCTAATAACAGTTAAATGCACCAGTATGACTTTTAAAATAGTGTCTAGTTATCATCTATATTCAGCATTTGACTATGCATGTTGGTACTACTGAATTTTAAATATCCTTATTTAATCCTAAATATCAATTTGAACATTGCTGTCTAATGTTTTCAACACTTTATGTATGTGTTTGCCCTTGAGATGAACTTTCCCAGGGAGTTTCCGTGGCTGTGCCTGTTTCCTGTAGGTCACATTATGCATTTTGAAGGAAAGAATTTTCAATCCTAGAAGCCAAAACCTACTTCAGTGCAAATAAAAAACTGATGGCTTCTCTACAAAGAGACAATGCAATAAATTTAGCATGCCTCTGCCTACCAAAAGCTTTGCCATTTCTGAGAGTGACAGTCCTTGTGACACTGTCCATTGTCCAAAGGTGTTTTCAGGTGGTAGTTAAATTTCTGAGCCTATTTTGTGAGTGCTCATCAACGATCCTGGCATTTCCAGGTTTCTTCCTAAGCAAGAGATGATGCTTGTGTCAGAATGCATAGCTGTGGACAGCTGGCAGGTCCTCACTGGGCAGAGCCACAGCCCCTGCACTGCCTCTGGAGAAACTTCTTCACTGGAAGGGTTGGAAAGCGCTGGAACAGCCTGCTCAGGGTTCAAAACATGTGGATATGGCACCTGAGGCCAGGGTTTAATGGGGAGCATGGTGGTGGTGCTGCCATGAAAGTTGCACTTGATGATCTTAAAAGTAATTTCCAACCTTAATTCCATGATTCTATGGAACCAGCTGGTTGTGTGACCTCAAATGAGGAATTTGTACTTACAGAACCTGGAACTCCCAACATGGTAACGCAGATAAATGTTGGTTTATTTTCCATACCTGCCAAGCAGGGGTTTCCAGACACTTCAAAAGGGAGAGAAATGCAGTCTCCCCCTGGAACAGCACGTGAATGCAGTAGTAAAATAATGTTTACTCCCTGATGGTTTGGAAAGCTGGAGGAGGAAGGTAGGATTGGGAAGCAGCTCTGGAAGGGTAACCAAGTTGAGCAGAATAATTAATTATTGTTACTGTAAGAGCTTTTTGTGGAAAGACAGAGTCAGCAGGACAGGCTTGTGAGTTATAGACCATGGCAAGAGAAACACTGAAACACCTCCTTGATGAACTGAGCAGGTTCAACCCTGGTGCTTGTTTGGTAAGGTGATCCCCAGGTGGGAACCATGGGGAGGAACCTGGAGACTGAGTGTACAGACAGTACAGAGGCTTGGTCTGCAACGACAGGCACAGATGGGGGGAGTGTAAAGAGTCTGTAGTTTATTTCTTGATGGCTTGTCATGACTAGCCATGTAATCTAACTTTCACTTAGCCAGGGCTGTTGGGCTCCAATTCCTTCTGGAAGGAAATGTTCTCCTGTGTTGGAATTGGGATACATCAAAGAGAACTGTTCCATGTGTAGGGAATGGCTGGTAGGGCTGTGCTGTTTATGCCAGTTCAGCATCCAGCTCGAGTAATTTACTCTTCTGTGAAAGCTTCCCTGGTGAAGAATGTTCTCATTCCAGACTTGTCTCTGGCAGAACCTCAAAACATTAATGGATATCTATCAGGGTTATAATGAAATCTGGTTTTGTTCTGCTTTGAAAAGGAAAATTTAATGAAGAGATTTGCAAAATAAAAGGTCTTGGAGGTGATGATTAAGGAAATTATACAAGATGAAAAACTTTAAAGTATAATGGTAGCACTGCACCTCGATCACACTGCATTTCAGTACAATAGCAGCCATTGCCTCTGCAGTAATAAATATCATCAGTTTCCAGACAGCAGGACTTTGTAATGATAGAGTATTTATGCAAAACACTGAGGGGAAAGAGAAGGGGAGGAAGGGAATGAAAGTTGTCTATCAGGCTGAATACACAAAGCCTTTGGTACTTGAAAACTAATTTTATTTTTAGTTAATATTCATTGATGCAAGTTCTAGTCTATTGTTAAATGATTCTAGTGAATAATTACATCCATCACTTTGAAATGTTTAAGACAAGTGCGGAGTTGTAAAACCAATCTTTTGGATTGGAATCATCACCCAAGTTGCATTCTGAGAATGTTGACACTGCAGTTTGATCTTGTTCTCGGAGTCTGCAGGGCTCGGCGTGTTCCCAGAATTGCCTCTGTGCATTCTCTTTCCATGCATTATCGAAGCAGCCTCCCTTTCTTGGGAGCCATGAGAAAGCGTGTGGCATTTTGGTATTCTCATTTCCTCAGAATCTGTCAGCTTTTGAATGTGACCCATCTGTGGATGAGTGAATGTCAACTGTTTATGCCAGAATAAAGCATGTGCTAAAACGCAAACATCCAGCCTACAGAAGCTCTGAGCTAAGTTTAATTAGCTGCAGAGTTCATTGAAACTTCAAACTCCCCAGTTAACTCACTTGTCAGCAGAGTTTATAATATATTTCCTGCTAGATGCATGCTAGACAGGGGAGCTGATGATATTATATTGGTTGCTAGGTGATGAATTCTGATAACCTTTCTGTTCCGAAATCTATAAATGTCTCACTTTCACCCTCTGCTATAGCATAATTATTTATTTACACCTCAGCTCCTGGTTGAAACTAGTACAAAGTTGCTAAGCAGCCATGTGTATAAATATATAACATCGTGTCACTTGCAAACTTTCGGCATATCATGTTTGCTAAATGAATTGTCTGTTTGTCACCGTTGTAGCCATTAGCAGAGTGCAACACAAATGAGGTGTATCAGTGTTCACAAGGACGCTGCTTTATTTGTCACAAGAGACTAATGCTTTGGAAGGGGACAGGAGCGGGAAAAATGCACACATTCAATGGGTGGGGGTGGGGGTGTGTAGTGTTTTCTCTTTTTATTGGCTTTATAACCAGAAGCAAAGGAAGGACTGACTGATTATTATCTTACCCCTATAAGCTTCATAAGCATTATAATCATTGCAGTTATTCTGATGTGAAAGAAAAGAGACACTTATTCAAACAGATGTGCTGAGGTTTCTGCATTTCCATGCTGCAAAGTCAGGTGAGAGTGCAGGAAATCTGTATGACTAATCCTCAGTGCTCTCATCAGGGCATGTGCAATTAGTGGTGCCTATACCAAGCCTAAGGAGAGAGAAGGGAAGAGGAGAAATCATGTTTTTTAACTCTACTTGACTTGGAAAAATGAAAGTAGTAATTACAAAAAAGAAATTGAGTGGACGTAGATCTGCCACTGAACAACTGGCAAATTTTGTTGTGTTGGCAATTATGATGGCAGATGGAATTCATGTCACTTTAATGATAACTGTAATTTATTAAATCCAAGAGAATATCTGGCAATAAAATTTTAACTACAATACTGACTTGGTCTTTAATATAGAATTACTGTGTGACAGGGCCAGCATGTTGTCTGATCTGTCCAGTGCAATCACCATATGAAAATAAGTATGACAGCAATAAGAAATAATATAAAATTATATTACTTAAAAGAAATCTTATTCACTTGCAGTACTCTGGTGTCCTTAATCTCCACACTAGAGAGGTTCTGTTGTCATTTTTCAGGGATTGCTTTGGTTCTCGCAGTCCCTGGACCAGAAGTTGGTCCAGGTGCCTCTTCACTGCACTCTTTTGCTGACTGTGGATTTTAACACAAGAAAAAAACCCTATTCATTGGTGACACTTTCTGTGGAACCTGCTGGCTGTGGCCTGATCCATGTTCCTGAAGGTGACGAAAGGCTTGGAATCAAGCACTGTGCTGATCCCAGTCTCAGCTCGTGGTTCCAGCCATGCAAACTGTAGCTTGGTTTTCTATACAATACTACTTATTTAAACTTGAGCACGTGTGGCAATGCCACCCAGTTAAGTAGCAAAGAGAGGCAGCAAACACAATTGCAGTGTCACCTGGATCATCAAATAATCACTATTGTGCTGTGTGTGTTTTCTGCTGGTTCTTTGGTGGTTTGTTGGTTTTTTTCCCCATTGCTTCTTAGTTATTAAAAGAGTCAGAAACTTCACTAGCCTGATATTCCTGCCTTAGTTTATCTATGTAAACAAATTTCAGATTGCATATAAATGATCCTGACTGACAGAATATACTTTCCCTCAGGTCAGCTCTTCTGTGGAAGATGCCAAAGCCTGTCTTTCTTTAAAGTATAAAAGCCTGTGTTTGATGTGAATAGAAACTGTTCTGGGAATGACTGTGCAGAGCAAGATTACATGGTGCAATTTTAATTACATTGTTCTCAGCAGTGCGACTTGTCTGATCTTAGTGTGCGAGTCAAAATTCAAACCAAGGTTATTTGCTTCTGTAGCTGTTAGTCAAGCACTGATATTGTTTGAAAGAGATGAGAATGTGTTAGCAACTTTAAAATCCAGCAGAGTTTGGAGAGGTGGCTTTCCTCATTATTCTCAGGAGTTTTGTACTCTAGCAAGCTGCAATTAAGCAGCTTAGAGAATGATCTGTGCGTTGGAATTGGCCTGTTGCTTGAGTAAAACAAAAACTTAATTACCAAGTCATTTTGCAAAATTAAATGCAATTTAGATTTTGAAGGCATTCTGAAAAGCTATTCATAAACTGTGTCCAAGGGTTGTACTTTAATAACCTGATTTTTAGACTGAGGGCTGGAAGGGATTGTAGGTCTCTTATTTGTGCATTTATCAGATCTGTCTGTAGAAATCAGGTCTATACTGTCAGCTCTTCAAAAAAGATTGCAAGAACTCGAAAGTTTGGTAAAACCACTAAGAGTAATTGTTGTTTCTCTGTCAGAATCATTGAAGGAGAAGGGGAGAAACCAGAATATTTCCCCTGAAAATGGGAGGAACCTTGTTTCAGTTTTGCACTGGGCAAGTTGAACAATCTACAGAATAAATGGTTTGAGCAGATTTTCAGGCATGGCAGTACTCATTCAGCAGCTGGGAAAATAGGCCAGCAACCTACAGTATCCATTCTGAAAGGCAAATGTTGCACACTGGATTTATTACTCACTCTCCTTTCCTTTTATGCACTGTAAATGATGCGTCTTTCTCTATTTCTGAAGCAAACTCCTACCACTGCGTGCTCTTTGGAGAGGAGTTGCACATGGCACAATGGGAAAGCTTCATTCCTGAGCATGCCTTTTGAGACAACATCATTGTACATTGGGGAAGCTTTCATAATTATCATTATTGTCCCAGAAGGGCAGCTGTGTGCAGATACCCGTGGATCTGGGATTTTAAACATTTCCTGGCAGGTACTGCCCAGTAGTTTTGCCTCTCAGGAGAGTGTTGGGGAAGCAGTGTGCAGAATTACAGATTGGTTGTCACTTCACACCCCAGGGGAAAGCAGGAGCCCAGACTGAGGAGGTGGAGGCAATATTGCCTCGCACAGTACCTGTGGGTAATGTGCAAAAAGCACTTTGTAGTGATAGCTTATTTAATGAAAAGCTCCTGCCCTTTGACTTTTTGTCTCCATGTACTGCTCGAGCAAGGGAGATAGCTCAAGCAATATTTCTTCTCCCATCTCTGATAAAAGCAAGTGTATAAGGCTGTGAGTAGCTGCCATGGACTTGCTATAGAACAAAAGATATTTTTTACAGTAGTAATTTCTTCTTGCAACCTGAAATCACTGAGTTATTTGAACTTTCCACTGAAGGAGCAGGCAAAGTATCCATTCCTCCAGTGAGGCCCCATGTTTCATTTTTAGAATTTATTTGTCTGTCTTACTAATGGTCAAACTTCAAGCTAATGGAATATTTGTGCATAACGGTGAATCTTCTGCTCATCTAATAATATATCATAATTTCTATTAGATTAAGTCTCATGTAAAAATCATATTTGTTTAGTATTGACAGAAACTTGTGCCATTAAAAAAGAAAAACAAAAAAAGGAGAAAAGTTATGACATCACATTAAGAAATGACAGATCACTGTAATTTTAACAAACCCATCTTTAAGACAAACAAGTTTAATTGTGAACTTGAGGGAAAATATCCCTGTGACCTTTGACTAATTGTGTAGTTAATGGAAAACCCTTACTAAACAAATTTGTGGATCTGGAGGCATTTGAAACACATCCTGATGTAAATAAGGTACTTTCTGTGCTGGTTGCACTGTAGTTGCTTCCTGTGAGTGATTGCTTGCTGTTACTTTTTGACATCTGCTGATAGCATTTTATTTATATAGTTAAATCTCCTGGGACACTTTTTTCTCCTGAATGCAACCTCAACTGATTAGTTTTCAATAAGTTACATATATCAAGAAATTTGATTTTGCTAGCACTTAAGGTGGCTGCTCAAACATCAGATATGTGCTTGTGCAGAAGACAAGAAAATTCACGGTCAGTACTATAGTGCCTCTTCAAGCTTTATTCAGCAGCAGTCAAATGAAATTATCCACTATATCCCTCTGGGAATTCTTGTACAAACCCAGACTTCTGTCTGATCTCCCTCCACTATAGGGTACAATTAATTTCATATCGACAAGCTTCTCACAGCACTCTGCAGAGCCACAAACATATTGAATGCATTTGAATGTCTTTGATTCCGTCTGCTTGTGTCTCAGAGCCAGCCAGTGAAGACTTTGTAAGAATCTCAGCTTAATTCATCTTGTGTTCTCCTGAGGTTCTGAGCAAAATGTTATGTAAATCTGCTAAAATGAAATGTTATCGATCATTTGCATTGCAATGGGAAACCCTTGCACTGTAACTAACAAAGTTAGAAAGAATCTTTTCTACATATTGCTGCTGGGTTTGGGGTCATTTGGGCTGCTCAGAGTGAATGCAGCATTAGCAGGGAAATGCCATGTTCCTCCACAGAAGTGCCAGCTCCTTTGAGGCTGCAGCTCCACAAATGTAGTCTCAGGATATGTTGTGTCCTCTGCATTTTCAAAGAGGCAACAGCTCCAGTTAAACTGAACTGTGTGTTGTGCTCAGAAGATCAATGGCTGTGATACAACATCTAAAGTTTTGATTTTTATATTTTTTTCTTCAGGCACACTCACTGATATCATATTTGTTGAAATTGTAATCCTTCTCTAGGGTTTAGAACAGGAACTACAGCATTGCCATATCTTATAATGCAGCCACTGACCCAGGAGATCAGTCAATAACAAGTCTATGTTGTAATGAATAAGTCAAGATAACTTTCCACTGAGAACAGCTCATTACAACTCCTTCCACTTGATTAGATTTTTGCCCTAAATAAGACAATGGGCAGCAGAATGATGTGTGAAGGTATCATGTAATGTGAGCTGGTGAAACCTGCTGGGAGGAGGAGGGAAGCCTTCACTTTTGATTGAAGGGTTTGTATTTTCCTGTAATTTCAAGCAGCCAGAGAATGCTGATGGAGCCCTGTTGGTAGAATAAATTTGTTGAAGAGCATGAGATTCCACTGAGGGATCTTCCTTTCTAGGAGAAAGGAAAGAGGGAGCATGGTGGGGAAGGGCAAGAAGCCTGTGAGGACAAAGGCAGGAATCCTGGAGTTGGTGCTGATGCAGCAAATACTCACTGAAATCCCAAAAAGCAACCCCAAGGCTGCAGGGCAAAGACATTTTGCTTCAGAACTGGGCTGATAGAAGTTGTGATGCTTCTGGTTTTAGGGCAGGGCTTTCCAGCTCTAGGTCAGGGTACCTGATGTGATACTGATATCCAGACGAGTAGTGTTGTGACGTGCCAGGAGAAGAGAGGCAGATCTTGGGGAGATGTTAAAAGATGCCTTAGTGCAGTGTTGAGTATAGAAAGTGAGGAGAGAGGCAGAGCAGAGAACTGGTGATGTGGGTCCTCAGTGGGGAGGGGCTCCCTGGTTCTGGAATGACACCATAACCACCACACAATTTCAAGTTATTAGCAATTTCCCAGCTCTGCCAGGGCAGTTGGTGGTAGAGAGGACATGCAGGAGAGAGACTGATGTGATTCTTCTGGTAAAAACATCACACCTTTTCAGTTGGTTGAAATCCCTTGTCTTCATCTAGAGGAAGCTTGTCTCTTGTCTGTGTTTTATACTCGAGGTGAATTTTGACAGCACAGAGAGGACTGTGGTTATTAAGAGGTGCCATTTCTCCCGTGGAAAGGGTGTTCTCCAAGGGGCAGGTATGGACACCTCAGTGCCCGCTGGATGAACTGCTGGCCTGATTTTTCCATTGTAACAGGGCTCTGCTCAAATCTCATTACCACACAGCAATCATATGGGGATGTGTGCTAGTTTAGGTAATCAGTTTATTTTTGTAGGCTTTATAAGTGCATGCAAGGATGAAGTCTGTTGTTTAGTACTTGTTCTTCCAAGTTGAATACAAATGTGGCTTTGTCTTATTTCTTTTTATGTTTTGATGAAAAATGTGCTGTTGCTCATGTTGCCTCAGTTTTTGACTACCTGGATGCTAAATAAGTCATCACTGTAATTTACTTCAGGGGCACATAAAGAAATTGTATAAACACAAGAAAATCATAAAAGTGCAGTGGGAGATAATAACCTACTGTTGCTTTTGGATTTCTGTAACAATTCTACTGCAGAGCTTGAATTTAGCATTAAACTGTTTAAAAGCCTTCCAAAAGGGTTTTCATAAAACTCATTTTCCTCATTTTATTAAATGTTCAGTAAGAATTTTTTCATGTGTAAAGAAATAGTCAAGCTTGTCCCTTTTCCAAGCCATAAATCCATTATTTCTAGAGCACATTTAGATATGAAATAATGACAACTTCATATCTTTAGGAGCAACCTGTCTTGACTGTTGACAGTCTTGTCCTCACATTACTCTGCCCCAGAAGTGTCATGGGGCAGCACTTTTCTCTTTCTATTCTTTTTCCTTCTGCTGTTCAGGTACTTTTGCAGAAGAACAGCAGAACACACTGGCTGTGGGCTCCCTGCCGGAACTCCTGATCCAGAGGTGGTTTTGAAGGCATCACAAAGGCAGGGAAAGAAGCTGTTTCTCCTAGTGAACAGTATTGTTGGCTTGAAAGGCAGAATTTCTTTTGCTTCCCAGCTCCTGTGTCTTTAGCTGTTGTAACAGTTTCCTCTCTTGTTCCTGGATGGATTTAGGTTGCCCAGGTGTGTTGGTTCCAGGTAGATTTCATCCTCTCCACGGGAAAGTTCAGCTCTTGAAGACTGAGAGCACTTTGCCTTTGTGCAGTTTGTGTTGAGTGCTGTGCCAGAGCCAGGGGAGGAACATCCCGTGGGGCCAGTTCCAACTCCCCACTGCTCCCTGCTCTTTGCAGTCAGCATCAGTGTTTATTGCTAACAGGAGCTTCTCTAGGCCATGGCACTTCATGAATTTTGATATACAACAACAGCACTCAGAATCATTTCCGTTTGCTTCAGCCGTCACTTTTCTCTCTTTGTAGTTAATGAAGCTCAGCCTCTCACCAGTTTCTGTGTAGCTCCTCTATTTTGCTAATGTGGTTGAGCAGGGAGGGCTTGTGAGCGGAGCTGACAAATCCCTGCTGGGCTGGGAGGTTGAGTTGCCTTTGTGCAGCTCTAATGTGCTTTTCTTGCATCTCTAGACCTCTCACAGATACAGCTTCTGACTTGGGGTGCCAATATGATCTCAAGTTATTTGCTGGAAAGGATAAGCATAAATACACTGGATGATATTTGTTTGATCTGTGATTCCCACTGACTTGAGCAAGGCTAGGTTGTATTTACTAAAAGGGTCCTGATCTTCATTGATGGAGTAATTAAGGCTCTATTTTCAATGTGAAGTTTCCTCACTGAGGAGCCATTTTGTTGCTAGTGATGATCAGCTAACAGAAAAATATGAATACCTGTACACAGAGACACACTAAGTAAGTTTTGTTGTGCTTATAGATAAATATGCCTTTATTTATTCAGAATACTTCTGTAGAGATTTCATCAGAGAGAAAATTACAGGTTCTGTATTTCTGTTCAAAACAAATTAAACTTTTAAAAATTAAACTCAGAAAATAAATTACTTTGGGAGAGGAATATACCACATTAATGCATGCCTTTGAATACAAATTTATTTCAGCTAGGCTTCTTTTTATATAGTTTACAAGAAATGCAACCTTTCACTGTTTCAAAATGGTATTCTTTAAACATCTGTGGTTCATTATCGCAAATATCACAGCTATATAGAAACCTCACATATGTGGCATATTATAGCAGTGAGAATTGGATACACTGAAAGGATGAATCCCAGGGACTTGAGTTTTCTTGCTGAGATCCATAAAGGTCAATATTTCCAGTTACAGCTTCGGTTTCCCATCACTACAGTGATGGACTTGGGATCTTACACAAGACTCCTTTTTCCTGCAGGTCTTTTGAGGCTAATAAGCTCAAAGTCAGTATTAAAGCCTTGGGATGTATGCAGGTATTATTAATAAAGAATATTGATTGTTGGACAGAAATATTCTGTGCAATTCACATGTGAAGGAGCTTTTTTACAGAAAGGAGTAAAAGTCTGAGAGAGGAGGCTGAGAAATGAACAGAGGGCGATGAGTGACACTCGTGTTGTTTTTCACTGGGAGTTGCTTGGCAGTATTTTCATTTTGCTTGCATGGAGTTTTGGAGCTTGTCTCATACCATGTGGCATATTAGGCACAATAAAGATGTTCATTTGGCAGCTGGAGCATGACTAGGAACATCAAAAAAGTCATACATGCGCCAATAAATGAAGAACTCCTCCTCCATATAAATAAATATTAGATCATTGTTTTAATTGCCCGTTGAATTCTTGTCAATGAGACACGATCACCAGTCATGTCTGGTGTAGCATTACTAATGTTTTAGTTTGGGGCTAGAGCTCAGTTGTTACTATTACTCATTTTTTTGCACTTTTGCAGCACTTTGAGTATCAAACATGAATCATTTTATTACAGCAAGTGCTGTACAGACACAGAGCAAACAAGTGGCCTTTGCTCTGGAGAGTTTACAATCCAGTTAAACTCCTTGAGCTCTAACACAAAGAGTGTGCAGGAGCTCCCCATCAGCCTTGGCAGACTCCTTAGAGCGTGTGCTATCCATCCAGCTGAGAGAGATTTGGGGAACTATTCTTTTTTTGGTGTCTGGGGATTGTTTAAATATTAATCTGAAAAGATCCTATTAGAAGAACTCTTTGTAACAGAATGTTTTATTTCTCAAAAGAGACATTGCATACCTTCTTCTTGAAACCTTTTGGTCATTTAGGTTGGTTTTCAGCAGAACAGTGAGCTGTTTCCTGGTTTTTTTTTTTGTGGGCTTGTTCATCTTGTACTCAGAAGGTCTCAGTCCCATGCCCAAATTTGCTCCAGCCTTGGGAGAGAGTTCAGTGACCAGGACTCAAATGAACAAGCTGTGTGTTAAGACACAGTGGATAGTTCACTGCTTTGTAATTTTTATTTTCTTGAATGACCCACAATTAGAGGCCTAATGTAGACCTGAAAGGACAGAGTAACTAATTAAATCTAGAACTTTCATGTGTGGAAAAGACTTTAGGGTGTCACCTAGTCCATCTTCTTAGTTTGAAGCTGGATAAGGTACTGAAAGCCGTGGTGAGTGATTTTGGATTAAGCTGGTATTTTAGCTCATATTAAAGCTCTGTATTCAGGCAAGTATTCAGCATATCCTCACCACCCTCTTTTAATGATTAACTGGAAATCTTTCTTCAACATCCATCTGAAGCTTCCCATTACTAATATCCACACATTTCTGTCTTGTTTCTTGTTACACTGATTAGTAATTGAAGGACATAAGGAGAAATTGATCACACTTTATGGTGTACATAGAGATTTGTACACAAGTTTATGTACAAAGAAAGATTTTTTTTCAGCAGAGAATAAGAACTAAAATTCCTATTTGCCTTATATTTTATGGGCTATGTTTTAGGGCGTCAGTAATGTACAGGTTTGTTTTAAGAGATAGCTGCAGCGCTGCAGGTGGAGATCTGAGTAACCTGAGTGCCTGGCAGGGCACGTCAGTGTGGTCAGTACCAGGGTCAGCTCCTTCGGCTGTGTGGCTGCTCCTGCAGCCTGCTATGGGCAGCTCAAGTACTGTAAATTTTGGGTATTTGCCTTGGCTTTTCCCCAGAAACCACATGAGTTTAAGGAAGCAAACATTCCCAGTGAGGGGCATGGTGAGAATGGCTGGGAATGCAATGCAATCTCCTGTGATGTTCCCTGCTCAGCCCAGTCCAGGAGACAACATCATTCTGATAAAGTTCACATTTGCTCCTAACTTCTGATTAGGGATTTTATCTAAGGCTTCAGTTCTCCTCAGCTCTCCTAACAATTGGCTTCAGTTTCATCCCTGTTGGTCTGTAGGCCAAATAATCTGCAGTGTTTTCTATCCTTATGATCACTTCATCTCCTTCCACCCACTTCTAATTTCTCTCCTACATATCAGTACTTCTCAGAGCCTTTTCATTTTCTTTTCTTCCCCTTGTTATTAACCTCATCAAATTGTCTTGTTTCTGTGGTAGAACTGGGAATTGAAAGCATCAGTGGTTTGGAATGGGGTATGGTAAGAGAAGTGTTCCACTTTTAAACAACTCTGCTTCTGCCCTTGTTGGAAATAGTTGCAGGTTTTCATAAAGCAAGATCAATAGATGAGCAAAACATAAAAGGTCTAAAAGGTGTTAAATTCCTAGTTCCAAGGGAATATAGATTCAAGTGTGCAAAGGGCAGGGATGTCACCAACACAACAAATTATGAATATTATCTAGGTGGGGTTTGGTTTTATTTTTTAAAGGAATAAAAGAATAAGTGAAAGACTTGTAATCCATAATGGTTCAACCTCTGCAGGGTATAGAGATACAGAGTGTGTGTACCTATACAGTGATGACTACAGAGAATTTTCACTTCCCACATTTGTGGTGACAGGGAAATCTGGTGACAGGGCCTGTTAAAACCCCTGTCACCTCACAACACAGACTGCACAGGGTGCCTTGCTCCCAGAGAGCCTTCCCCAAACCCCTCCTGTGACAGGAGGTGTTGTGTGGGCACCGTCCCAGCCCTGATGAGCAGGGTGGGCTCAGCACGGCGGGCACAGCACGGGCTGAGCACTCCACAGTTGCTTTAAACTGGGGCTGCTCCCAAACTCTGTGCCTTTTCCCTCCTGGTTCCGCTGTGGTGCAGGACTTTGCAAGCAGGAGTCTGCCACATGCCAGCCCGAGATAGGTTTGTCTGGAGGGATTGGAGTACTGAGGGGAAAGAGCTTTTTGTTTCCTCTTTTTAATTTATAATCCCCCTTGCTTTCAGCAAAATTCAGTGAAAGAGCAAATGGGCTGATGAAATTCTGGTTTGCAGTCCCGCTGTGAATCCAAGGATAGCTCTTTTGCCCTCAAGTAACACAGAGGAAATGGGAGCAGTTTTTAGTTAAAAACACGTAATCGAGCTTAAACCTTGTGCAGCAGCAGATCCTTCAGCTGCTGGGGGAATTTTTATGTGAAGACTGTGGTGACTGTCACAGAATTTGGGCTGGCATTGGGAAGAGGATGGGCCAAGGGGAATTCACAGGGTCACAACTTTGCTGTTTCCAAACCTACCTCAGCTGCTGCCACCTCTGTGGGGTGTGAGGGGTGTCCATGAGGGGGCTGTGGGGTGTGAGGGGTGACCATGAGGGGGCTATGGGTGTGTGGGGTGTCCATGAGGGGGCTGT
>JAWWEW010000020.1:16542074-16643392 GCA_035583185.1 Anabacerthia variegaticeps
GAGGGGGCTCTGGGGTATGAGGGGTGTCCATGAGGGGGAAAGTGTGAGGGAACAGCGTGAGCCCTCAGGGAGGAGGAGGAGGAGGAGGAGGACAAGAGGAAGGGCTCCAGGTGCGGAGCAGGGATTGCAGGAGCCCCAGAGCACGTGGGTCTGTCCTGAGGGAGCCACGGAGGGAACTCGGGATGACTGTGGTTTTAGTTTAGTTTTGTTCTCACTGCCCACATCTGTTTTAATTGGCAGTTAAATTAATTCTCCCCACATCAGTTTGGCCACTGATGGTAATTGATAAGTGACCTCCCAGTCTTTACCTTGGCCCATGAGCTTTTCTAGCTTGTTTTCCCCCCAAGTCTGTTATTTCTGTTATGTAACATTTTTGTAGTAGACTGAGGTTGAATATTCAGTAAATATCCAGTCCTAAGCATAAAGATGTACTCAGTATCTGAAACCCCTTTACCAGCAGAAGAGCCTTTAGAGGTCCTGGGCTGTGATGAGGAGGATAACAAGGTTTCTATTGCTGCTGCTCAGTTTGTGGAATTAGCTGTGCATTTGATTGATCACAAAAGGTTCACATCCAAAGTCTCTTGTTCATGTCCTACCTCCCAAGTTAGCATGGCCAAACCTCTTCATCCTTCTGAAAGTGTGTATTCATAAGATTTGCTTATGAATTAAAGTCACACAAATATAAAACTTTTTTGAAAGTTTTTTCCTTCAGATTGATAGACATTTCTTCCCAAAATCTGTAGACAAGCCAATAGCATGAAGATATTTGAAGTCTGTGTTCTGAAGTGGATATTTATAATGTGTTTTTTCTTTTCTTGTTTTTTTTTCTCCTTAGTGAAATTTGATGACTGCAAGGGGAATAACAAATTGAACTTCCAAGTTTCTAACCCAGACTTTATGGTGGACAGCGATGGGTCTTTGGTTGCACTAAAGAATATCTCAGAAGCTGGCAGAGCCTTGTTTGTCCACGCACAGTCTGAGCATGCTGAGGATATGGCAGAAATTTTTATTGTTGGAACAACTGAAAAACAAGGTGCATTAAAGGTAAGATAAATATGAAAGACTGAAAAAAGGACTAAGGAGATGCTGCTAGATATATACATGTGCCATCTAGGCAGTTTGAATCTGTTAGCAGAGATCAAAATCAGTCTTCAGATATCGCTGTAACTGTTTAACTCTTAGTTTAATTTAAGATGTGAATTTTTCACGTTTCCAAAGATGTGTGACATCTTCAGGTGTGGATGTTAAACTCTCATATAGAACTGGTTCCAGTAAAAGAGTCCAAGTGTAAAATTGGCTGGTTCTTCTGGTGTATGTTATGCCAGGTAACCACAGTTTGGCCATAACTAAAAATGTAAAGTCATAGTCTAAATGTGTAATCTAGAATTTACAGAACCTTCACATTCACTCCAAGTCTAAGTACATGGGAATGAACTCTATGCTGTGAAATTTAAATTTTCATATAGGTCTGCTTCTCTGGCATTGTTATGTGTTAAACTGTATGAACATCTACACAAATAGCAACACACACCTACATTCTGGTGATTTTTGCTCTTCTCTGTCCACTGAATGTTGTGTCCTTTTGATTCCCCTTCTGAATTCAAGTGTAAAACAAACCTCCTACTATGGAGGGGAAAGTGCTTCACAAATTGATTGAATTGTTTACTTTACACCCAGGAAAGTAACAAAAGGAAATGTGAGAGAGCCTTCACTTCTGTGTCTTGGCATTTAGAAGAGAGGCAGGCAAGGCAGTGGGTTACTAGAAAATTAAGCCTGGTGCCTTTACAGACCTATAATTTCACAGAAGTATAAAGAACCTACAATAAAAATGACTGATCTGTTGTCTTGATTTGGTATTTAGACATCCTCTTGCCAGCATTCTCATTATATTTCCAACAGTATATTAGTATAACTTAAGTCTTCCATTAAAAAAAAACCGAAACAAATTAGCTTTAGCAGAAAGGTTGAACAAACTTCTGGAAGTCCATGGCCAAGGAAAGGTTTTGCTCTGTCCTTTAAGCAGCATGTGATGGGAATAGAGATTGTCAGCAGGAGAGAAAGTACCAGAACATGTAACTGCAGAAAGCTATCAGAACACTAAAATAGAATTTAATTTTATTTAAATATGCTGTTTCTTCACAAAGTGAAATTTTAACACAGCCATACTTGAGGGAGTTTCTTACGTGTAGGGGCTGTGAGTTTAGGACCACACACTGCCAAATTCAGAGTAGGAAAGCCACACTTGAAGGAACAAGCTGGGCACCTGGCTGTCCTGTGCCTCAGTCTAGCAAGCCATGATCCTTCTGGTGCATTCCCAAGAATGTTCAAATGATTTTGCTTCCACTCCAGGGTTTGAGATCTTAGGAGCAGTTTCAAAATCGGGATTCTCATTCTCCGGTTAGAAGTTACTGAAACCACAGGGAGGTTTGAAACATCTCTGACAGGAGGTTTGGAGTTAAACTTGAAGGGATTGGTTTATGTGTGAAGATCTGACTCTCTGAGAATCATATTCTGAGGTTTTATTCTCGGAGAAGCCACCCTTGAACGTCTTTGGGGGAGATATTCTATGGAAGTTGCAGTCCAGGGGACATCTTGTCTCCTGAGTATGGGTTACCAAATGCGCATTTGCACAGACTATGACACAGCTTTTCCAGTGACCTTTGTGTCCTGTTTGGGTTCTGGGTAGTCTCCCCTCAAAATGTTCCAGCAGTATTAATTAATGCCTAGTGTTGAAATCTATCTCCAGACTGCATTCCAAAGCCAAGTCTGATTTGGCCCCACTCCTGGATTCTGTTCCAACCACTTTCTGTTGCTTCAGAGAGAGAAAACCAGTCTAAATGTGGCATATTCTACCATTTGCCAGTCTTTCCTCACAGGTGACTCCACAAAGCAATATCACACCATCTCTACCTGCATTTGTCACATCTTTAAGGATTTTGATATTCAGCTCCTAACCAGATGACTACCCTTTTAGGATGGTGATCCTTGGTGTCTGCAGTGACATTGGGAGTTACATGATACATAATGTGTCCTGGGAAACCATCTAGTGAAGATTACCCCCTTCTTCAAGGGAGTACAAAGATCTTTGAGGCTGGCTATCCTGCTCTGGCCTCAGCCAGCACTCTGTATCTGTTAAATCAGTATTTTTTTCCCAACCTTTTAAGCTATTTGTCTGTTTTAAACACAACACAGACAGTGTTGTCTTTCTGTTTGTCATACTTGAGAAGGATATAAAGACTACAGCGTCCTATCTAAAGTGATTTTATGATAAATTTGAACTTAATCCTGTACTTTTGCAGTCTAAATGTGTCAGCATGGAAACAGCAGAACTGCTCCATCTGTTTATGCAAGGAGTCTTGGCTAAGAAATGCTCAGATGGAGCCTTAGTAATTCAGCATAATACTGTAGGGTTAAGACGAGCACATGCTGGAGCACTGCTTAGCATTCAGTACTTAGAGTACAGTACCTTGTCTAATTAGGGGATAAGTAGTTCTTAAGCATTTCCCCTCTGCCAGCAACTGCCATTTCTTTTCTGAAAGCATGTAACCTACATCTGTGAAATCCCATTGTTAATGTTTCTAATTGCAGATTCCCAACATGTTTGGAAATGGCTCTGAACAATGATCTCCAATGTGCTGACTGGCAGTCTGAGCCTAGGAACAGACAGTGTAGTTCCTAAAACTTTCTGATTGCTACCAACTATAATTTAGAGGAATATGGAAATTATTTAGAGGTGCAATCTGGAATGTGCAGAAAAACTTTTGGTGAAGGGGTGTGGTTCTTTCCTGCTAAAGATGGGAGATGTTTCCAGCTGGCCCCACTGACCAGTCCTTTGTGATTAAGTTAAATTAACTTCATGGCCGTAGTACAATTAGTGGCTGTTAGATATCACTTTCTATTTAACTGTGGTATTTGTATCTGAAGGACACGTTCCCTTAATCTTCTGCCAGAAGCACAACAGATCTGCAGTTTTCTATCAAAGGGTGGTCATGACTACAATATGGCAAGATAGGTGATTCCTCGGCATCATCAGCCAACTTGGCTGGTGCTCTCTGATCACACAATGTTTTGCAGGGTTTGGTGACTGCTGCTTTTCCTGATGTCTGGATGTTTCTGCAAAATACCCTAAACCCTGTGAATCTCTATCCCTACAGATGTACAGACATGCTACGGAGCAAAAATCTGTCCGTCAGATTCCAGCTGGATTGCTTTCTGCAACCTGCTGGGTCCCCTCTTCCTCCTGTGATTTTGGGGACATATACTGGTCTCTATCTTGACAGAGGGGTATATTCTCCAAATCTGCTGTCATTTCTGAGAGGCTGTAGAATGTGAGTGCACAGAAAAGTTGCCATGAGCCCATGGAAGGTGTAACATTACTCTTCCATGGTTATGTGTGTACACACTTGGACACTCAGGCAATCACAGTACTCAGTGCAAGAAGGGAAGTTCCCTCACATTCCCCATGGAGAAATGCTGGAGATGGGAACATCTGTGCTTGTGCTCTACTCTGCCCAGGGCTCACTTAATACACCCTCACCCAGCCAGGACTGGAGTGCTTGGTGATAGGAAAGAAACGTGGAAATGTTTTGATTCACTCAGGAATCCCAAAATGAACTTTGGATTCATTCTGAATAATTCATAGAATTGTTAAGCCTCAAATCCCTAATGGAAAAATAAATCACTCACAAACACTAGTTGGGAACAAACTGGCTGAGCCAGTGACTGGCAGCAATATTTATTTATTTTTTGACTTCTCTCTTGTTCAGTGCTTGATCCTTGCTTTATTGTATGGAAATAGTAGGACAACTGAAAGTTGGAAACTTCATCACATCTGGACATTTTTCTAGACATTACTGAATTTATGTATTTATTGAAAGAGTCAGTTTTTGTGGAAGACAGAAGGTATAGCCAGCCTTTTGTAGAGCCTCATAATCAACGGTGAGTTGCAAAAGGTATCAAGCTGGGAGTTGAACTGTGTCCTCTAAAGCTAAATAAAATGGTTGTCTGCTAGTCCTTCCCCTGCTCTGAAATCTAATGCTGGTGTTAATGAACATACCCTTAGTACTGAGAGCCAAAAGACAACCTTGGGAAACAATCTGTCTCTGCCTTTTTCTGTGTGTTGGCAGGTTGTTTTTTTCTGCTTTTTCCTTCCCCACAGCAGAGGGAGTTATTTAGAAGTTTTATTTGTTCCGTCATTACAGACACAGGGTGTGGGGTGGAGGGGAGTGAGATATCAAGAGTCTGGCACCAAAGCAGATAAGAGGGCAGGCAGATATTTGGAAATTCCATGCTAGTAGTAACTTCAGTGTGTGGTGCTCAGCAGCCTGCCATACAGAAGGATGAAATGATTAAATAGAAGCTGTCAAACCCTTAGGACAGTTTTCAGGCACTAGATAGAAAAGGACAGGAGAAAGAAAAGAGATAAGAGTGAGGAGCACACCCTGAGACAGCATGTTGTTAGACAAAGTTTAAAATCATCTCCAGCAGTAGCTCACATTGAAGGAAATGAAGTTGCCCTCGTCCTGCCACTCTGTCCAGTGCGCTTTGTGCCCAGCAGGGGCCGGGCAGAAGCTACTGCTGCATTTCCCTCTGTCAAACCATTGCTTTTCCCAGCACCAGGGCTCTGCTGTGTTTATTGCAGCAGGGACAGGAGGCTCAGCAGCCTGGCCAGAACCTTCCTCAGCCACCTGGCACACCCAAATTCTGATTCCTCCTAACTCGCTGCCTGGATGTTTGTGCAAGTTGCTTTCAGCCTGTGTCTGTTTCCTAAAGTATTAAACAGAAATAATGAAACTAAGCTCCTTGGATTTAAATGTTAGCATTTGTTGTTTGTGTCTTGCTTTCTGCTATATACCCAAAAGGATAGAGATTGCAAATATTACGGATATGAGATAAAAAGTGCCTAGAGCCTTAAATCCTATATGTATGGCTTTCTGCCTTAGAACTGATGATAACAGATCAATAATCTTATTATGAATCAGGATTCTCTCACAGAAGAAAATATTCAGGCAAGGAGGTGTGAATAGTTGAGTTTAGTCAGCTGGCAATTCAATAAGTTACTTGGAAAATAAGATCAAGAATCAACCTCTCTGATACAGCAGGCAATCGTTGCCATTAACGTATATTAGCATTTTTCAGTTTAGAATAGAATTCCAAATAGGGTGAAAATGACTGTGCAAAGTATGGAGATGGACTCTCCTATGAAATATTGACAAACAGGCTCCAAGAGCTCCGTGTTATTAGATTTTGCATATAGCAGTTGCTGCAGAAAGCGATGCACTGCATAAACAAAAACCCATGTCTTGCATTTAATTTTAAGGCACAGAATAGAGTAAGTCATAGGGGTGCGTTGATATCTACAATACATTTCTGAGTTATTACACTGCTCGGAACAGGGTATAGAATACTGTTCTGAGAAAAGCCGTGGAGATCTTTTGCCTTTGGATATGAAGCTGTCCTTCAGGCATATAAAGGATTTTCTTATAGAACAAACAATAGAAAATTCATTTTATCACTTTTGTGTTCAGTTTGGCAGAATGTTTAACATACTAACATTCTCCTAGACATTAAGTTATTAAGTTGTTATCACTTCTGTTATTTCTGTTATCGCACTGCAAACACGTATTGACTTGGAATTTATGCATTAAAAGCTGAGGTACGAGTGATTTTAGAATTTAATACCTTTGTGCTGATGGTGTTTTGGTAAATGGCTTTTCCCTGCTTTAACTGCCCTTCAATGGGTGCTGATTTTTTTAACTTTAAAATCTGCAATGCTACATTTCAGGTCTCACAGAATACATCTTAATTAATGTCAATGAAAGCAAGAGCTTGTTCTCATCAATGGGTCATTCTGTAGTATCATTTAGCTGCCTTTTTGACTATATTTTTATAAAAATCCTCTATGCAGACCACTTGCTGTCAGGGAAACAACAAAGAGCTCCTTTTATATAAGAAATCCCCTTAACCACTCTTTTCCATAGAAATTCCAGTCACCTACTAGCCCTTTTTATCCTTCAGCCGGATCCAGAACCTGCTGAAATATTCAGATTCCTGCAGGCTTTGGCTGAGCCCCTGGAAGCAGGAGCTGTGTGTGGCAGTGCTGTATGGACGTGGCTCCCACACCCCTTTGCTGGGCAGTTTCTGGGTGACCCCCTGGCACAGCAGTTTGGATTTTTCCTCTCCAGCCTTTCTTCCCTTTCTGCTCAGCTCCACTTCCTCCCCTCACCTCCACTGACAGACTTGTGCTTCCTCAGGCCCGGGCTGAATTTGTATTTCCAACTTAACACTGCAGATTCCCAGCACCAAAGAAATGCAGGTTTCATATACACTGGCTTTGGAGTTTGCCCTGACAAAGATCCATTTATCTGGGAATTATTATGGTGCCAAGAGATGTGGCAGTTACCATAGCAACAATTACATATTGTGTGGAATGCCAGAGTAAATGCTATAAAGAACAGGAGCTACTGGTGGTTTTCATTAATTTAATGTTCCTTTTTCGGACAAAGTGTGACTCGTAAGTTTATTCACTGGATGTGTAAGTGCTTAGATCAAATGTGTGGGCTCACTTTCCTTCCATTTCCCTCCGTGAGCAACTTCAGCATGTAAATGAGAAGTGCTTGGTTATTTAAGGAGAGAAAAATGGTCTTATAGACTGGAAACATGAATAATTGACTGTAAAACAAGGTGTTAACTTCCGTGAGTGTTCAGTGCTTTTCTCTCTGAGTAATCTACATTGAGATTTTATGCGAACTAGGAGTGTATTTATCCAGGAAAAAGGACTTTGTGCTCTTCAGTAGCAAGCAGAGCTAAGACAAGTATCAGATATATTTAACAGTGACTCAAAGGTGAAATTATATTTGAAACAAAGGCAAACTGTCTTAATTATTTTCAAATTATTTAGAGACTAATGTCAAATGACAGGCAAAATCCTTTGTAATGAATGCCTTTTATTAAAACCAGCTACAATCCTCATTCCTTTCAGCCCTGACATGCATTTAGGGTGCTCAGTGAGTTCTCCCTGCTGCAACAGGTCCCATGCATGGCTGTTTTCACTATTGCTTCGTGCTTCTGGTGCAAATGTAAGGTTTTCGTAGGAGCTCAGAACCAGATGCAGTTCTGGGATGCAACCAATTTTACTCTACTTTCTTTTTAAACACACTTAGATCTTACCCTCCATCCATAAGTCCTAATGGCAAAGCTTCTATGAATCTCAATGAGCGAGATTATTCAGGAATTGCTGAAGTCTTGTATTTGAAGTAAAATTCCTCCTGGCACAGAGTGCCAAAAAAATATTTATTTACCTCTTGGGCCTAAAACGTTATTTGAGAATTTGAATGGTAGATAAGTTGTGTGAAGGCATTTTGCATTTATTGAGCTTCTCTTTATGATCTGTGACACTAACGTCCTTTATCCATTAAAAAAAAAAAATCCACTAAGTTTTGTGGATAGGTGATAAACCATCATGAATTGACATATAATTTTTTTTCCAAGTTTTTATTGTTCTGGGTCCAGCCTGAACTTATTCTGGTACAGGCAAAACTATGCCAGTCCTATGCATTAATCTTCAAAGCCTGAGGGAGTTGTGTGGAAATTTGTGCCAGAGGTGTGGGGAACATTTAAAGAAACCCTTTGCAAAACGTTGAAATTTTAAATTTGTTGTAGTAAATGAGGATATAAGTAGGAAAGCAACAGACTAAGCACGATTTAGTAGAACGTTAAGCAAGATCATAAAGGATAAGTAGATGTCTCTTAGGATATGTAATATCTTTCATTTATAAAGCAGCTTTCATCCTGTAAGATCCTTAAAGAGAAACTATTAAGTACACAGAGGCAGAATGTGTGCATGCATCTCTATATACATCTGTCAAAGAGGTATTTGTATGGATATCTTTATTTTTGATACTTATTTCATAATACCTTTTCACCTCAGGACAGGAACAGAGCCTTTTTAAATGAAGGGTTTGGGAAAAGGACCTGGTGATTTTTATATGATATTAAAATTGCCATGACAGCCTTAATGTCCTCAAACCCATAATGAAAAAGAGATGTAACAGAAACCAGAAGGACATGTGAGACTTATGGTACAGAAGAAGAATTGTCCTTTTCTTCCATGGTGGTTCCCTCACCCAGAATGCAGGAATGATGCAGTCAGTGGCGACAGCTACCCCAGTTCCACCAGTGAGGCCTCAGATTTATTAAGGAACAGAGACAATTCCAAGAGGAAACCACACTAAATAGTGTTCAAAACTAAACTCAAGGTTCTTTTTCTTGTGTCAGAGACACAAAATATTGCTGGTGTTCTCCCACTACAAGCTTTTCCATCAGCTTCCAGAAGCAGCGTGGATTTGAGAAAGAGCCATAATAGGAGAAATTATTCACATGAAAAGATGATTCCCTGAGTAAGAGTTTAGTCATTTCTCTTCATCAGAGACATCAATAATAATCCCTAATGATTGCCCCAATAGTTCTGTGCTGATTTTCGCAAACCTGAAGGAACATTTATTATGGTTATTATAGTAACACCTATCTCAGCACACATCTTAAGCATTTAATGGAGCATCACAGGATAAAAATCTACATTTGTCCTCCCCCAAGAATTAATTCTGCCATTGCAAGGATAGATGGCTCCTTTTGGACCTAAAAGTCCTTATTTGTTGATTGTTACAATTTTGTTGCTTCTAAGATTATTCCCTTGCGTCTTATTTTGCAGACAGTTTTTTGTTTTGTTTTGTTTTGGTTTTTTTCCAAGTACTTGGAATAATTTGGCAAGTTGAAGAATGACAGACTTAAAGATTAACATAATTTGGTACCTCCATAATAAGCAACTCTACGAATGCTTGCAGTCATCTAGGAGTTATCAATCATCCAGCTCCTCACTTATATCACCACCAGATAAAACTGAGTAACCTTTGCATTAAGCAGTGGATCCATCTTAGAAAGAATAGTTTTACTCACCTGGAAGAGAGGTGATAGTACAAGTTTTTTTAATGTCTGGAAGACTGTCCCAAACTTCCATTCTCAGATATTCCCACAGAAAGCTCCTGTTTGGGGATTTCAAGGTGTGATCCCCTGAAGCACTGGGCTGTGCTAGGGGATGATGGGCACTTTATACATGCCCTGCTGTCAGTGTGCATTGGTATCACCTGACTGTTTTACCCAACCCAAACAAGAAATGCAGGAAGAAATGTGTCCGTGTTTGCACCACTAATATTTTAAAGGGCTGTGTCACAGAGCAGAGGGTTTCCTTGGAGCACAGCACCGTGGTGATAAAGCAGCACATCACCCCTGTGAAACAGGGCATTGAGTGCTCTCCTGAACTGTATCATTTTGATTCGGATATTGTCCAACTCACTGACAAAAAAATCCGGTACATTCACAATTCCTGACTGCCTGACAAATACTGTGCATTGCAGTCTCTTCTCTGCACAAGAAGAGTATTCTCATACCTGTGACTTTTTTCTTTTCCCTGAAGATGAAATAAAAAGTCAGCTTCTTTGATAGGAAACTAATAACTGTTGAAAGACTGTGTTGGTGACAAAACCCCTGGTGGGACCAGGTTACTCAGTGATTGTGCTCCAGCGTGACAGCATCTGGCAACAAGAATATTCAGACTAGTTCTTCTGTTCTTATTGCTGTTCTTGCTCCAGACTATAAACTCATGCCGTAGATTAAGATGATTATTGCACCAATATTCTGTGGTTGCTTTGGCAGGCATTAATCCTGCCAGCCCTTTGCAGCAGAGTTGTCTGCTAGAAATAAAAATGCTTAGACTGAGTTCCTGATTTAGGAGATGGGCATTTCTTTATCTGTTTTGGTACTGCATCAGTCAAAAGTCATCAGTCATGGATTTATAATTTGCTGTCCTTGATTATGTCAAAACCTGAACCTCAAAACTGGGAGGCTCATTGTGACTGTTCACATGTATTTCATTTCCAGCTACACCTGTAAACATTAATAATAAATTAGTGGGGAATATTTTACAGGAGAGACTTGAACACGTTGTGTTCAATGATTACCTTGTATTTTTGTTTTGAGAAACAATAAAGATAGAGGTATATATACAGGCTAGGATTTTTTTGATAAATTGAGGAACAATATGTGACAATTTTTCAATAGTCATGTTCCTGCAACTTAATTAAAATAACAACCTGCAAATTGATACATTTGGCTGTTCTACCTAGTTTTTCAATAATGGCTGCAATACGATACTGAGGAATTTTTATTTGTTTGTCCCTCTTTCGGTTTTCAGTGGAGGTGAATTGTTTCAGTAGCAGGTCAAGGGAAAAACTGCCAGCTCTGCTGTGAGAGTTCAAGCTCTGTGCCCTTATCCCTCCTGCAGCTGTGCAGGGCAGCGCAAAGAACTTTCTGACTTTATCTGCAGACTTTATTTTCTCTGTGCTGCTGTATCGTGTTGTCCTTACATAATTTTCTCTCCTCTCCTCACTCCCAACAACCATCCTTTTACAGCTGATATGGTCATTAAAGTCAGAAAAGTCTCTTATGCCTCATATTGACCCTCAAATCAGGAATTCAGGCAGAGGTGAGGGGAGGGGATGTTAAAGTTCCAGTTTAGAGGTCAAAGCTGGGGAAGATTGGCTCTGAATTTCTCTCACATCTCTACAACTCAAACTCATGGCTGACAAAGCTATATGTATATGTGAGGTAAGACTTGGAGTTATAACTTTTAGTTATTAAGGTTGATTTTAGGCATGATTTTTCACAAAACCGTGTAATTAATCTGTCACAGGAAAACACAGAAAGCAGAGCACCAAATGCAATCCCCATTAAGGCAACAGGAGTCATTCCACCGACTCTAATGAGCTTTGAATCTACTCATAAATCTGCTGTGAGGAGTGTCCAAATCAAAATTTATTTGTGGGTGACCTTGATGTTAATTGTTAGTGCTTCCATGTTGTTTAATTGCCAGGAAAACGGAATGCATTAGTGGGACTATCATATGGTGTAGTCCTTTCTATTGGATACTATTAGCATCACATTGATATATGTAATATTAATTGTGCATAATGTTAGTGGGTAGTCACAGTCTGCCAGTTACATTTTGTGTCTATGAAACAGGGAGAAAAATTGTCTTTGGTTATTTTTAATGTTGCTTCTGCCTTCAGCTGAATCCCTGCAAAATTAAAGCTTTTTTGATCAAGCAGCTCTTCAGAGGATCTCAGAAGTCTTACATTTATTCAGTGGCTTTTAATCCCAGATTTTGTGTATTGACTGTAATTACTTTAAAATTATATCTCAAATTTGTAAATAACATAAAACAGATTCTGTTCAGTCCTATGATGTTTATTAAATTTAACATCTGCCAGAAAAGTTCAATCATGTGTATCCCAAATGGAAATGTTTCCTTCTTTAACATGTCATTTTTAATTCAATTAGAGGAAAAATATGGGAAATATATTGGAAGTATAAAAGGGAAGGAGTACTTTTAATTTCTATCTGCTAACCAGAAAAGTAGCTGGTTTACTTGAGGGAAATAATTACTGTAGGTTGAGGTGTGAAAATATGGGATAGATAGAGGATTCAGGGGGGGAGAAACGATTGTTTTTGTTTAATGGCTTTCTGAATTCCTTGTCAGTGCTGGTAATTATTGTGTCTTTTCTTTTTGTTGGCACTTGGTGCATTAGGCTGCACTTAGGACCATTTTATTAATGGCAAATGTGTTTCTGAACAATTGTGAATTAGATAAGTGACTTGATTAAGACTCAGTCTTTAAAACTATAAAATGAGACAATAGCATGAATTAATCTTGAGTCTAGACAACAGGAAGATAAGACTCTGGTTTCCAGTGTAAGGGTATGTGTTTAGGGAATGGAGAGAGCAGAAACATTCTGCATTTGCATGATTTCTCCTTCATTTTGCTGCAGTATTAGAGAAGCACTGAGAAAGATTGTGGCTTTAGAGCTTGTCCATACATGCAGTAAATTCAGCATCTGCCCAAAGAGCTTCCAGAAAACACAAGTTGGATAAAAGGAAAAAAAGCTTAATTCTGGCAATCTTCCGTTCGATACCTCTCTGCCTCCAATTTCTGTGTATAAAGTGGAGGTAAGTACATTAAAGGACATTTTTAATAAAAAAGAGGAACAGTATGTGGCCTTCTATTAAAGGTGAGCTATTGGAATACCAGGGTACCAGGGATCTTCTCCCTTTTTCTGGCAGAAAGCTGATGATTTTGAAAGGAAGGCTGTTCCTCTGGATGGTTTAACTCTCTTCCAGGCCATCTGCCTGGGGGTGTCATCTGAGCTCAGCTCCAGGGGCCACATGTGGTGGCATCTTGGAGGTCTTGACATGGCCTGAGCTTTCCAGGCAGAGCTGCCTGACTTTGTCTCTTTCCAGAGGGGTCACAAGCAATTCAGCAATATCAGGATATCCAAGCAGACCTTTGCCTTGTGCTCATCTCCAGCAAATTTCCTCTGGCCTTTGGCACCCCATTATTGTCATTATTATCTAGTCCAGGAAAAGTAATTTGTAATCCCTTCTGATAATAGTGTGATTTAATGTGTGAAGTGTATTTTTCCAAAATATCAGTGGACCTGAGATGTTCATGCTGAGTTCTGTGGAAGTCATTTAGAAGGTGTCTGTCTCTCTCTAGACATACGTGAATGTGCTACAGAGATTCTGTGCCAACTAATGAGCATCAATTATATATTCTAAAATGCTTCTTCCTTTATTATGTAATTTTTTAAGTACCTGAAAACAAAAAAATAGAAAAGGGGGGTTAGAAAATTTAACTTTCAGCATGCTGTAACTTTTGTCATGGGATGACTACTAGCTTAATTCGCTATAATAATTCTCTTATAAAAAATGGCTTTACTAAGCATGTTTTTCCACCAGAAATTTTCATTTTGATTCCCAGTATTTCATATCTGACACCGTTCTAAATGAGAACAAGGCTTTACAGTTGATATTGATTTGCACATCATTTTTTCATTTCACGTGCCTATTCCAAAGGAATCAGCACTGACAAGTTAATGAACTCCAGCTACAAATACATAGATAAGCCACAGGATAGGTTTAGTACCTGCCTTGTTCTAATTAGGAAGGGTTTTCCTGAGGTGTCTCTTTCACGTTCACTCCAGGGAAACTGGAATGCTCTGTTTTATAGTAACTGTCAACAAAGCAGACTTGTGGAAAAGTGACATAATAGAAGGCTATTTATAGGAACCTTTAAGCAAGTCTAAATCAATTTCTCCCACTATATTAAAGTCTTTAATATTTACACATGGAATACAATTACTTCAAATGAAACTACACTGAGCCCTAAGGTTTTACGTTTAAAACTATGCTGCATTGTGTCTTCTATTTTTAAATTATCTTCTTGTATAGATTAATAGCTTTGGACAGAAGTAGTGGAGATCAGGAATGCAGAAGCAGCTCTCACACTTTTTTCACTGCACTTGTTTGTAAATCTTTTCCCCCTGATATACTGTCATATACTGATCCTAAGAAGTTATCACAGTTTCTGTTTTGGTGTTTTACACAGATTAATCATTGAATCTTATCTAATTAATCTTTTGGCTGCTATCTACTGCTGCTGGAAGTTATGAGCTGGTCAAATATGATTCAGTATCACAAATAACCTCAAAATCCTGAGTCTGTTTTGTAGCCTTATGGGTAGATCTTTTCTGTCCATACAACTTGAAGCTGCTTCCAGAAAGGGATCTAAAACAGGGTAAAATTGAGCTTTGCATTGGCTGATGTCAGTCTACAGTGTGAGTTTATACCTTTGGTGCTTGTAAAGGATGCACAAACTGTAGTGTAGATTTACTTGGAGGGAATTCTCCACCACCTGGGGGTTTTTCTGGTAGACACTTTCTGCTCTATGAGCAGTGATAGAGATAGTTAACCTGCTCAGGGAATTTGGCCACCAAAATAATTTGTGGACTTTTGGAATTACAGACTTGCTCACTAAATGTGTGCATGGGTACCAAGCCCAGGCAGAAGTGCAGTGATGGAAGAGGGAGAAGCCATGTGTATTATCTAACTTGTGAAGCAAATTTCTGTGGTGACCTTAAAAGGCTGGGAACAGGATGTTTCATAGTTTCCACCATAGTTTCTGTGCTCAGAAGAACAGGGTGGGGATGGTGGTGGCGTGCTGCCCTGAATTCCATAGGCACGCCTCGCCAGGCGTTGCTCTGGCAATGGCCATAAACTGTTTTCCCTGAGCAATACTCTGGTGGCATTTGGCCAACAGGCAAGTGGCACAAACACAAGTTCAGAACTCTGCTTTCAAAGTTGTGCCTGCACAGTATGAGGTGCCTGTTCTGCTTCTCTGTTGTGCTGGTGATCACAGGATCACAGAATGTTCTGAGATGGGAGGCACCCACAAGGATCAAAGTGTCCTGCCCAGGACACCCCAAGAATCCCACCATGTGCCTGAGGGTGTTGTCCAAAGGCTCCTTGAGCTCGGAACATGATGCTGGTGGGCAAAGGCAAGGAGCAGTGGGTCCTTAACTTCACAGGGCTCGGATTTTTCAGGAAGAGGGAGTTTGATGTGCAGCAGAAGAAAGTTCCTTTTCCTCCCTCCAACCCCAAACCCACCAGAACTCAAACACAGCTAAGGACAACCAGCAGCAATAATGACATTTATTAAGAATGCCAAGATGAGAGGTTGAAGTGGGTATTTTTTAAATCTTTTCCCAAAATTAATACTCAGGTCTTGCAACTGGATATGCATAGGGATAAATCTGATGAAGAATTCAGTTCTTTGTCATTTTAGTATTGTTCATGTTTTCCTAACAGGAGAAAAATGTGAAATAACAAAAAGATTGTTCTTTCTTTCAAGATTAAAGTTTAAAAAGCTTAAGATTTGAACTTTACTTAAATCTTTTGAAGAGGCTTGAAAAGCTATTATGTAATCATATCTTTCATTTTTGCTACAGTTGGAAACAATACTATCAACACAGCATAAAAAATATTGTTTTTAACTTGTTTCCATTTGTATTGCAAGGGTAAGTATCTCACAGGACTTGTAAATCTGCAGGCTGAAGAAGTTTGTGATTATTCAAGATAAGCCTCAGACAAGCCTCTGAAAACCCTGCTGTTTGCTTTGTGCAAATGCAGGTCTCATGTTTTTGAAGTGTAACCATGTCAGACAAGAGCAGAGAGTTCACTTAAACTCGTTGTTTTTAAAGGGAATGATGGCTTCAGTGAATTTCTTGTATTTCCTTAGGAACTTTAAATATCACCTCGAGGAGGTGGAAATAGATGGAAACGGTGCTGTCAGGATTCAAAACTAACAACAGGAAGGAAACTTGTTTATATAAACTTTCTACGAGAGGAACTGGGTAGACAGGTAAAGGACAGAGAAATGGAGATGTGGACAGTAATAATGAGGTAAAAGTTGTGGCAGACACAAGGGGTCATGAAGAACCCTACAATAAAAAATAAAAGAGGGGGGTTGAAGTAGCTAGGTGGAAAATCAGAGCTCAGGGGGAAAAAATAAAAAAGAATGTAAAAGATATCTATTCTTACAGGTTTCCTCAAATTGTTCATGCCCCTCCCTCTGCTTTATTTTCTCTGTGCAGCCTGTAGCATGACTCTCATAAAACTTCACCAAGATTATAATGCAATACCTTGGCACCAATCTCTCTTGTTTATGTGTCCATTAGTTCAAAGCCACAGACAGGCAATTTATTGGGTATGAAAAATGTCACCTGTGGCACCCTCATTTGCATCTGAAAATTGATTTTTGTCACACTGGGATTTTAGGACAACCTTTTTTGGCAGCCAACATTGCCACAAAGCATAATAAAAATAATGATGTGACCACAAAAGCAGGTGAGATTCCCTGTAAGTTTTAAGTCTCTCCAGAAGTGCAGTTGGCAAGGCATTATTGATGAGATTGTGATCCTTCTTGATGATTAAATATTGACACCTAAACTTATAACTTGTGATTGCCAGCAAAGTGTATAACAGCGTAATGGGACTTGATTATGTTTAGTCAAACCTTCAGCAGAGTATCACTCATGTCAGCTGAATGATTGATGAGCTATTAATTAAGATTATTAAAAATTGATAATTACTGAGCTATGGAATGTTTTTTTTATGAAAGTACTTTTAAACCCCTCTTGAGGGTCAGATAAAACATGTCACCAGCTTAGTGTTTTTGAAAGTATTAATTAATTCCTTCATTTTCTGCTTTGTGATGTGTTTGAATCTTGGAGTCTGCCAAGTTTTTGTCTCTTTGCTGGTGAGATGGTTAACATACATGGGAAGATGTCATTTCCATTGTGATACTGAAAAATCCTATTAATTATCAGTGTTAAGTTGTTCAAACATTTTCATTAGTTATTTTGGCAAAACAATTCCCCAGGGTGAGATATATTTATACAGCAAATTCCTCTAAAGCTGAATCAACCATAAATGGATTATGCAAACTTGTTTCCTTTCTTGTAGATAAATTGTTTTACAGCAATGTTCCTTATGAGAAAGTTCTTTGCCCACTGTAGCACTTTATCAGCACAAAATAATCTACAGCTTCACTTTCAATGGTAAAAAGGCACCATTCTTTAATATGAATCCAGCTTTTAATCTTAGCCCAGGATGTTGGCTCTTTTATTTATTTTTTTCTGCCTTATTGAAAGCACAGGCAAAAGGTGGCAATTTATAAGCTCATATCCCTTAAAGCAAGTTTCTGTACACACTTATGAAGGGAGCAATGTACTACTGGAAATGGATGAGCATGATCTGACTGAAATATGTGTTAGAGACAGGAGAGAGGCAAAAAAATAAGTAATTCTTTGGCATTTAGGAAATGTGTGCATTTTCATACAAATATGGAAAGTATGTGGTGGAGAAATCTGGGATTATTGCTAAAATAAAAATACATACTTTTGTATATATACTTATATCCTTTCTAATCAAATTAATATTGACTGTTTGAATAGTTCATGAATAACCCTTTGGCATTTGACATTCTGAGAGCAGTGCCCAGAGTGTGACACAGCTCCTGGCTGCTTTCATGGAGCCTCTGCTCGGATTTATGAGCATTAAACAGTAACCAAGGGCTGCACATGCATATTTCACATACACTCACTGCTGTCTCTGCAGGCACAAGGATTTGGTCTTAGTCATGGTTAGTCACAGTCCACTCAAAACTAAGCCTGTCTTAAATCAGGGGTGGCACAAATATTTTGCTCTGATGTCAGGCTTCAGCTGCCCTTGGGGACACACTGGCACTTGCTCCTAGCAAAGCTGCTGTCCCAGAAGGGAGTACCAGGAAAGTTAGTCAGAGGCTCAGCAGCTGTGGGAAGAGATGGATTTCTGTGAGCTATCACAAGTGTCACGAAAAATCAGGCTCAATACTTCTATATTCCCTTGTAGAAGTAGAATGCAGAAAAAACTCACATATATTTTCTTCTCTGCAACTGGGTTTACTCTCCTTGCAGCCTGGGTTTAAATATTTACTGGGAGAAAAAAGTACTTTTTTTTCTACCTTTCTCTTCATTATTTTAGCAGTATTTCCTCAGGCAGGGTTTGTTTGGGTCAGTCTCCAGGACTCTGGCTATATTTTGAATGTAGGCTTTATAGTTTGTAGAAGTGGCCTGGATCACAGTCTGAGTGAGCTCAGTAACATTGTTTTACCATATTTGGTTCTCTTCAGCTGAAAGAACCAGTCCCTGCTAGTAAAATTCTATATTTAGTTTCAAACCAATGATTTTGCTTTTATAAGTTCTTGCATCCCATAGCGAGGAAAAATCATTACTATCAATGTAGAAACACTTAGGCAAATACAAGTGGTTCTATTGTAAAGTTAAAAGAAGCAAAAATGTGTGAGTTCCAAGACTTACATAGTGATAAAATCAGCAGAAAAATGATTCTACTGTATTTGTATATAAACTGAAGTCAAATACCACCGATTACTTTTTTCAGCCTTATTGAATGACACCAGAGTGTTACCATCAATATGAACAAAAACACTGGCTTCTCTTTCTCGACTTGCTCAAAACTCTAAAAAAGAAAAATAATAATTTCACTGAGTCCCCATGATTTTTTCTGACCCAACTACCTATGTTTTAATCTAGAAAAATACTACTCCTTGAACAGTACTCATCAATAGAGGTTCCATTGCATGGGTTCATTTCAATCTGTAGCATGACTATTCCAAACCTCATTCCATCTTTTTTCTTTTTTTAATTTCTTTCTGTTTTGTAATTTATGCCACTACTTCTCCAAGTGGCACAGGCATGACGTCCCCTGTCAAGTCATTCAGATCACAGAGATAACCTTTTTGTTTTCATCTTGTGCTGTAAATGTAATAAATCAAATCCTTGCCAAAAGCAAGGTCTGAATTTTCTATCATGAAATTTGCATTTCATGCTCGGTTGCTTATTCACAGAAGGCATCCAATCTGAAAAGACAAATAATACCACATGACTTGTGTAACTAATACAGACAAATGTTTCTAAGCAACTGCCTGAGCAATCTGGAGATCAAAAATTACTCATCTGAGAAAGTTGCGTATAATGGTAGATAATGTATTTGTTCACAGATTTCAGGGTCTGTTAATGGACAGTTTGTAAACCGAAACAGGGCCAAAAATGTATCAAATCATGAATGCTGTGATTTATTAACTTGTCTCTATTAGATAAGTTAGAATAAAGCTATTTTAGGCTAAGAAACTGATACTGTGATTTACTCCACTGTGTAATGGTCAGGCAAGAGCAGCCAGAGCCTTCAGCTCAGTGCTGAAGGTTTGATTTTTGGAGCATTCTCCCTTCAGATACCAAAGGGAATGGTGTGAAGAAAGTTGAATAATACAGAGTAGAATTAATTTTCTTACATTCCTTGGAAATCCTGCACTTTATTGTAGCAACATGCTGTGCATGATCTGACAGACACAATGGCTCTTTGGTCACATTTGGAGGCAGAACATTTGTACTTGGCATGAGCGATGAGAACCAAAGTATTCATCTGACAAATTCATAAAGCCATTGACACACAGTCCAGTCGAGATTCTTCTGGGGCTGGCTGCCTGATGGATAATTATGAGGAGCAGAGAAATTTTGCTGATTTAGCTCAAGCTGTGAGAACTCAGGGTTTTAATTCTAGAATTGCCCTGTTGAAATTGCAGTACGTCAGTAAAGGCAGCAGACATCACAGGGCTGGCTTTTATGACTTCAGTTACTTTGGGAGCAGGAAAAGGTGTATAGATAAAAATAGGGACAGAACTGAACAAACATGAAACAGTAAAGCGGAAATAAAGAGGTGAATAATATTCTGTTTTGGTCAGAGCCCAGGTTTTTGAATGCATTTGAATGTATCACTTCTTTCTCAGAAATACACTGGATTAGAAATCAAGAGAGCTGAATAGTGTTTTTAGATGTGTAGGGTGTAAGAGTTAAAAGAACACAATTCACTGGAAGGTCTCTGGAAGCAATTATTAGAACAATACTGAACCTGCTCTCCCCTGTCCCCTGGGATGCTTTGCCTGCTGGGCTGTCTGTCCCTGCTCAGGCACTCCATTGTAGTCAGTAAGGAGCCAGGGAGGGTTCCAACCCTGCTCTGACAGTTTGGAGACCATTATTTCTTTTTAGTAACCTTGGATGCTGCTTCCCACTGATCTGAAACAGAGTAGGTAGCACATGGCCAATGCTGCAAAAACAAGTAGCAATGGAGTTGCCGAAGGAGTGGATGCATGGGAGTAACTCTGGATCTGTCTTCTCTTGGCCAGCAAACTTTAATAAAACCTCTTTACTTGGTGTTTGTGTAGGTGGGGACTGTTCTCATCCCCTGGAGAAGCTCAGTTAAAGGTCAACAGGGGTGAAGTGGGGAATATAAATATTTCTGTGCTCCTATGGCTGCAGGTTCTTAGGGCAAAATGCTCAGATCCAAACACAGGCATTTTAATGACATACAGTAGTGAGCTACCAGTGTCACATTTCATGTATTGTAAAGTTGTACTCGACTTTCGTCAGTTATAACCCAGCAAAAACAACAACTGCAAACCATTGTAAACTATACTCCTGCCATTTTAGGCTCTTTTCCCTGAAGTATGTGGCAATTAATATTGTTAGCAACTTGATGCTACAGCTCATGAATCATTGATCTGTTCCAGTGCAGCAATTAATTTGCCTCTCATTCCTGACAGGTACAATCTTTGAATTTCCTCAACTAGACTTAATTGCCAGCATGTGATTAAGGAGAACTGTGAGAATCCACCAAGATCTCCAAGCCTATGTCTGGGTCTCCATCTTGCACATTTCAGTTTTCTTTTGGAAATGTTGTGGGGAAAAAAAAAAGTTGAGCTTTGGTTCTCCACCCCAAAATAAGTACGGCAAAACAAAAATAATGTTATTTCTAACTGGTGTATTTTACAAATTCTGCAGAATCTAGATTTTGAATCTAGAATCAAGCTTGAGTTAATGACTGTGATTTTTTACGTGTCTTGATAGTCGTACTTTTTAAAAAGTTGGTTTATTGCAGGTGAATTTTTAGATATCTTTCATCTAAGTTAGAACCTCACCTGTGTACTCTCTTATTGAGTAATACTATGTGGGTCTGAGCTGTCCAGCCTAATGAAAGGTTTAGAACTGAGAGGCATTGTCCTGTGAATTTAATGGGGTCACTGTGGTGGGAACAAATAACACAGGGCGTGTTTAGATCTTGTATTTTCATCTCTGAAAATGCAGCCCAAGCACAGTAGGAGCACCAGCAGAGGGTAAGGAGAAGCTGCCCACGAGACCCCACAGCACTGTCTCTTACTGCACCACAGGACAGAGCTAAGTTGCTGCTGTCAGGCACTCACTGCTGCTTAATTTGTTTGTATTGAAGAGTAAAACTACAGCTCAAATTGTGAAGTGGATTAATACACTACAATTTCAGCTTTTTGGACTCAGTTAATGCCTGTTAATTAATTTGTTCTGAGTAGCTGGGCCCAGTGTTGAAGTGGATTAATGCACTAACGTTTCAGCTCCTTCGACCAAATTTCCGGCCCAGCCTGGTGAGTGAGCAGCTTTGCCATAGCCTGGGTGTAAGTGGTTGTTTTGTCTTCATCACAGCCCACTGCTTCATTTGTCAGCCTGGCAGCTCCTGTATGGGCAGGCACAGCAAATGCAGCTCCATGAGCACCCTGCATGCACAGTCAGGTCTGATAGAATACATCCAGTCTCTTTTATTGTGCACATCTCTGCTCTGAACAGAGCATCTTCCTTAGGAAACAATATTTTTGGTAGGAGTCCATACAGCCCTGCTCTAATGGAAAGGAGGAAGGAAGTGGTGCAGGTGTGTGACTGCAACATTGCATGGCATGCAAGAGTGTCCCAGTGCCAGTGGAAGGTACTGAAAGTCTCTCCCAGTTAGACTGTCCTTGATTCCTGCCACTAGAAACAGAGGTCTCGTTTTGGTTTTAACCCTGAGGTACCTGGCACTCTGCCCATCAGCAGGTCTGCTCGGTGTGCTCTGTGCTGTGCAAAGAGCAGCACTCAGCTGGCAGTGCCCAGCTGATGCACATGCACAGCTCAGGTTGCCAGTGTGTACAGGGGAGGGTTGCAGCACATCCAGTCAGTGTCTGCACTGGGATTTTTGGTGTGTGTTTTGTGAAATTTGAGGCCAGAAACTGAATTCCTCATTCCCTCCTGAGGATTCTCTAGCATAGGAAATAAGATGTTTTTCTGGACAGTCAGGAGTAGTGATAGATGGGGAGAGAAGGAAGAGATAATGTTTAATGTGTGTATCTGTCCAACATGTCATGAATTCTCATTTTAAATGAAGACCTGTTTTTATTTAAAGGGAAATCATGGTGTGGCAGGTTTGGAAACCCTGGGTCTGCTGGGAGCTTAACTGGGCTTCTCTGTCTGCTGTCCCACTTCTGAAATTGCTGCTTCCAACATGCACACTGAATTTAATAGCATTTATTTTACATAAGAAATAAATTTTCACTATTAGGAATTGTCCTAATATCCCAGAAGTGAAACATGGAACTGCTTGTTCTTTGCTGCTTGTGCTATTCCACATTTGGAGCTGTCAATTGTGTGCTACTGACCTGCAGATTTTGTGGCTTTCTATAGGTTCTTGCCCCACCAAAGGGGTTCATCTTTGATTCATGAACCCTGGCCCAGAACTGAGATATGTGTTCTGTGAGTAATGGTTCCTGCTGCTGGAGAGCAGCTGGGCCATTCATTGCAGTATTTTCTCTCCTTGCTGGGGGTGGAGGGAAGCTCTTGCATTTTGAGTCCCTCTGATATGAGTGCAGAAAGGAATGCACTCCGTGGATTCAGCAGGAATATTGAGAGTTAGAGGTTAAGGCCTTGTGTCCATACTGTGCAGTGTATTTTCCATGTGGACTTGGCTAAAGCTCAAAAGGATCAGATTTTTGAAATATTTTAATTGCTTCAGAACTCCCTTGAGTGTCCAGTGCTGTTTTCAGTAGCAGGTTGGTATCTAACCCAATGGCAGATATTTTCATTAAATGAGAAGAAAACCAAAAAACCCTCAGGTGATGTAAATTTTTAGTTACAGGACAGATTCTGTAAGGCTTGTATGCCTTGGCAATTGCATCAGCAATTGTTTTCCTTATTTAAATTACATTTTAAGAATTCTGCATTTCACCTGGCACACTGTAAAAGCAGCCTGGTTTTGTTTGCTTTGCAACAATTGTAAGCCAGGAGAGATGGAAAAAAGGGTATTTTTCACAGTGATAAGTGATGTGTTGTTGGTGTATCCCAGTGAAGAGAGAGGCAGAAGGTCAGCCACTGCTTTCCTCCTTAAGCCTGTGTTTGACAGATGAGGCAGTCGGAGCACCTCTGGTTGTTTGTGTGTAAGGGACACCTCATATTTAATGAGCAGTGTGGAACCAATATGAGATTTCCTGTAAGAGGGGGTGATGCACATATGATTCAAAATGAAAATAACACTCTCTAAATGATGACAAGTCTGAAATGTTAATTTAAAAAAAAGGAAAGGCTCGTGGTTGTGTATTATTCTCAGTGCAGGTAACTCCCATGGTTAATGTGTACAAAAGCAGAGTTAATGGATTTAGTTTGTTACATTCTCAGAAAAACTGTTCCCTAACATGGAATAAGGCAGATGTGAAGATAAATGAAACTTATATTTGAATAGAAACAGGACTTTTCCATCACAAAAATGTACTGCAGAAGTTCAGGGCAATAATTGAATGAATTCATCATTCCACAAAGCAAAAGTTCAGATGTGTCTCCAGAATAGTTTTTGTCACCTATGTATAAAATACACTCCAGAATATATCAGCATCAGAATAGCTCTGGTTTACACATGACCAAATGATTTGAACAAGAATAAGTTTTTTCTTAATATATTCTTTTCTCTGAAGGTAACAGGAATAACAGGAACCTTCCTTCCATAAAAATGCCTCTGGCAGGGGAAGGTGAATGACCCCTGAGCAAAGCTGTGCTCCAGGATGGCCAAGGGGCTGTGCAGTTAATGGCTGTATTGGCTGGGCCCCTCTATTTATGTATCAATTACAAGAGTAGAAACCCCCAGTGTAATTAAATCAAGTTCCACCAGCAATTTCCATGACCCAGATGTCGGAGCTGAATGTGCTTCACAAGTTTGGAAAGTTTTGTTCTCTGAAACACCCGGTTCCCCCCAGCAAACTGGATTTTCATTGGGTTTGTTCTTCTCAAAGTGATTTTCACAGTGACATTTACAGGCACTGAGGACAGACTTCTTTTGAGCAGATGTTTGTGTGAATGCCATTGACCTTTACAATTCTTCAATTTATTCATTGAGTTAATTATTTGTTAGACAGTTGTTTGTTAACTAATGAATAAAGTTTCAGCATACTTCTTAGATTTTCGTTTTTCTACCAACATGAGAAAATATTTTTCTACCTTGGCACATGTTTTAGAAATCATAAACTATTAATACTGCTGATAATAACAATATCCTGATGATAGAAATAACATCCATAAAGGAACTAAGTATTACAGCACACTTTGAAATTTCAGCTGAGAATTATATACAAGTTATTTCTTGAGTCGATCTGTACGAAGTTTGAGGTTTTTCACTATTATGTGGAGTAGTTATTTTGTAAGAAGAATGATATATCTCTGATTAGCACATCCCATTCCCTATTTCAGATGAACTTTGCTTCCAAGAAGCATCCAATTAATTTTACTTTTTGTATTTAGGACTGACCCCTTTTTATACCATCAACCTGAGTATATAAAACCAACTAAATGGCAAGAAACTCCAGCATTTTTCTGGTCCCCACGGTGGATTAGTGATTGCCACTCCAGTGGTGCTTCCAACCCTTATTGTGACAAATCGATTCCAGTATTCAGCCACCTCATTCCCATGACAAGTTCTAATGAAATTTTCTTTGTCAAGAGTAATGGTCCCTGCTGCTGGAGTGACTGTGTCATTTATTCAAATATTCAAGTGTTGCAACGCTCCCAAGAAGCCCTGGTAAAAGAAAGAGAAACAAAGCAAAGGGTTCTGAAGGCATGTAGGGAAATTGCAGCTTGCATAGCACTGTAGTTGGGGCAGACTGGCATGTCTCAATAGAATTCTGACCTAAATGCAGGAAAAATTGAGGAGGAAAAATTGTTGGTTGGTTTTTGTAAACAGGGAATCAAGTGTTACTGCCAGGGATGCAGTATATTGGGTGCTGAACTGTGGCTGTGCCGGTTCCATGTCTACAAAGGGAACTTAATTAAGTAAAAAATAGGGTGTAAAAGCTGATTCTGACATGGTGGACAGTGAAATATTAGTTGGATTCTGAGCAGGCAACCCACTGACCATGAAAATGGATCTGGAAATACAGTGATCACAGCTGTGATATTGGAGTTAAATAGTAGAAATAAAGAACCTGATAGGATTTCTCTCCTGCCCTTTTGGCTCAAAGCAGCAAAATTACCACCTCTGTCTGACGTAATTTCATATCTCTTGAGTTGCTTCTTCAAGAAAATAAATAGGTGAATTCAGTAAAAATTATTACATATGCAGTATCTACCCAGAGCGAGTCGTATTGGTGCTTTAACTGCTGAAGCTGACATGCAATTCCATGGCTTCTGTCTTATATAGTGACTGAGGAGCAAACCATCAGTTGCAGCTGCTTGGCGTTAAGCAAAAGGTTTTTTCTTTTTCCCTGTTCTTTGCAAATGGGGAAATCATTATGATAACCACAAACAGCAGTGAATTATTGAAGGTGTTGGTGAAGTACTCTTGACCTTTTCTTCTCCTCCGTTTGCCTGCTTTCCATAGTGATGCTTTTGGCTACTCTTTTCATCAGTCATTGCTGTTAGACACCAGGGGATAGCAAGGCACAGAGAAATCATCATGAAGAAATCACTGATTAAAAAAACACAGTGAGATTTGAAGAATAAACAGTGTGAAACCCACTCAGAGAAATATTTACATTTCTGTGCCCAATCTGCAGAAACTTTCTTCTCTGTGAAACAGACTGGTTGTGCTTAGAAACAAAAACAAACAATCAAATAATTCTATTTACTTTTGGTTGTTGTTGTTGTTCCAAAGTCCTGCTTGGAAATCTGGACTTGAAGGCCTTAAGTCTCACCACTCTGCTACTTTCCTTTAGAACTTCACTTCTTTGTATTAATGACTGCAGTGTTGACTCATTGCATATCATTGGGTTTTTCTTCCATTTGTGGACCTTTGGAAAAGAGTAAAGATAACCTGTCATGGGAAAATGATGACTTAATTACTTAGGGGTCTATGAATACCAAAATTGAGAAATCTAGATAGTGAACAATCTAAAAATAGAAATAAAAATCCATTTTGCTCCTCAAAATGGCGCAGAAGGGAACATGGCACATTCCAAGCCATGCTGGACAGGGCTCTGAGCAGAGTGATCTGGTTGTAGATATCTCTGCTTATTGCAGGGGTTGGACCAGATGGTCTCTAAAGGTCCCTTCCAACCCAAACCATTCCATGACACAAAGATATGCAAATATGAATATATTGCTCATTGCAAAGAGCTTATGCCTGGGAATTGTCCCTGCCACCCTCCCGAGCTCAAGGGCAGCCATGGAGGTGGGGACAGGAGTGGAAGTTGTGACCAGCTGAGCCATGCCTCTGCTGAGCTAAAGAGCTGGTGTGTCCTGGTGGATGTGCTGATAGTCACTGTCACCCTCCTCAGAGGTGTCCCTGGCATGTGCCAGCCGAGCTGTCCGCTGTGTTTACACTGTAAGTGCTTTTGAAAGCTTACTGCTCTGGGCATTTGCCTTTGGACAGAATTCAGCTCTTGCCTTTTTATTTGACACTTCAGATGTTTTTATCTTGAACTTTCTCATGAATTTTTATTAAGGAAAATTCTTTGGGGAGAAGAGTTGAAAGACAAAAATAGGGACCCGAGTGGCCTTAAGACTGAAAGATTAGAGAGAAGTGGCAAAGCCTTTGGGAGAGATGAGAACTCTATCGGGGGGAGCTTCAAAAAGTTATGAAAATTGGCAACCTTGTGAGAAAGGATTCTCTGTGTAGTTCCCACTGCTCTTTGACTTTATCCTGACTAAAGCAAATGGGCAAAAACTTGAGCTTCCTTTGCTGCTGTTTGTTGTCAGATTTGAGAAGTGATGCTAAAGCTGGTAGAGCAGAGTTTAGGTGATGGGAGACTCCTTGGGTGAGAGGCCTGTGGACATCCCTGCTGATGGATCCAGGTTGTGCCACCAAAAAAACTCATCCAGCTTTGAAGTTTTATACAAATACACCGTTGGGATGGAGCTTTCGTTATGTAATGAAGTATCAGCTATTAAAACACAAACATGATTCCAGAACTGAGTAAGAGACAGGTTTGGGAAGTTTCTGCATTAAGAGAACAAAGTGTTGTCTGTGGGATATAACTGCCTTATTGGAATTGGACATTAATTCAGCCTGTAATATTTTTTGTAGAACAGTCAAAACAGCCTGAATGAATAGTAGTGATCAAAACCTTTTTCAGTTCCAGTTCCCAATTCACTACAAATCTGTACTTTTTTGCTTTTGTTATTGGGCTCTTGTTTGGTTGGTTTTGTTTTGTTCATTGTGGCTTTTTGTTTGTTTGTGAGGCTATTTTGGTAGGTTCCTTTGTGTTCTTTATTTTTTTTTTTTTGTTCCAAAAAAGGGGCTTAGATCAAGGAGAGTGCTCTGGGAGACGGGGAGAGGCTGTTTTTGACCCTGGTAGTAACTGTGCTCAGAGAGGAGAGTTGCAGAGATCGTAGGAGGAAGCAAAGAAAGAGGCTGGAGGTGGAAAAGTGCAGGTCGTGCAGAGAAAGCACTGAGAGGGTCAGAAAGCAGAAGGGGAGAGAAAGCAGAGTTGTGGTGGACAGAGTTTTCCAGGGGCCAGAGGGCACTGAGAAGAGTTCACTGTGGTTCACAAAGTGCTGAGTTGCCTGAAGCTCAGCTAGGAATAAATACTCCAGAAAATGCAGCAGCAAAGGAAGGCTCATGTCTAAACCACTTCTGTTCTTTCTGAAAGCAGAGCGTGATGTTTTCTCTAAGGAAAACAAATCTCCAACACAAAACACCCAACACCAAATAACCTGCTAGCTCATATTGTAAGTTACACTTGGGTTTTGGAGTTTATTTTTAAGTTACAAGCTTTTGGTGTGTATTGAGAGTTCATTGCCTTCTGACTGTGTCTGCAAATGCAATGTAAGTTCTGTGTGATTGAAAGCCTGGACTGAGTACAGAGGCAATTTAGAATGTGAGAGTTATGCAAAGACATTTGAACGGTGGCTTTTTACTGGTCTTGTTACAAGTATTTGAGGTAAGCCAGACCTTGCTTAAGATTTATGATTTCAGCAGTCATCAGGTGAGGATGGTGGCACATTTGCTTAGGTTTGTAATTTGTCTATAGGAATAGAAAATGAATATGGGCTCTCTACTGTCACTGTAATGAGTTCAGTACCCTGACAGATTTAAATGCCAGGTTTGATATGTTATCACTAATTGCTGGAAAACGTACTATACAAAACTTAGAATCTGGTAGTTCATGTTAATTTTGCCTAAAATGCGATGAATGAGAATAACAACTGGATATTGGTTTAGAAGTTTTTATAACTGGTCTTTTTTTCTTCCTAGGAAATCTTAAAACTAGAAGGCACCTCTGGAATTCCAAGACAAAAAAGGGCTATTTTGGCAACTCCAATATTAATTCCTGAAAATCAAAGACCACCGTTCCCCAGATTAGTTGGCAAGGTAAGTCAGCAAAGAACTGGATCAAATTTTGATATCAAGTAATCGACCTATTTCTCTTAAGGTTTTTCAGTGCCTATCACATTGGTGGGAACATCCCCCAGAGCATTTAGAAATGCCAAACTGAATCAAGAAGATTGTTGTTCTGTGTGTGTTGTGTAGACAGCTGACAATGGCTTTGTGTTCATGGCAGGCTTTCCCAGCTTGTGTTCTGGGAAAAGGCATTCATTAGAGGCATATATTTTAATGCAGCTGCTCTCTTTGGGAGAGTTTGCTGCCTGCCTGTGGGGCTGGGGCTCCAATCTGGGCCAGGGATGTTACAAAGAATATCCTCCTGCATGGTATGGACCATCTTGTTTCCATCTCGGCTCCTAGGAGGGATTCATAAGGTGTTACACATAAAATCATCTTTTGTTCATGCTTTACATTAGTTCATGGAGACAATTTCTCATGGTCAAAGACAAAATAAATCTTAGTAGATGTTTCCATGTTTATTCTTTGTTGTCTGCAAAGGTCTGACAAGGAAGTGCAAAGTTCTTTCTCTTGCCTGCAGGAGATGAGAGAGATGAGAGTCCTGACAGCCACTTTGCCAGGACCTCAGATATACACAATAATTAAAAATAACCACCCAGAAGTGTTCAAATGACCACATAGGCATGAGATGCTGTGATGACATGAATATAGTCTGCATGGTGGCAGGTTTGAAACAGGGCCTGCTCTGCATCACTCAGACTTTAGTCAATGTGTTCATGCCACAGGGACACACACAGACCTGCAGTTTGTTCCTAAGCCCCTTGATATGATTGCTGCAGCCAAACACACAGCTCAGGGGCACAGTTATACCCTACAACTGGTCTAACTTAGTCATGCATAGTTGTGTAATTAAGCCAACTGGCACCTAATCAGTTACTTAAATAATTAGGAATGTTTCTATATCAGTTAAAAGGAAGAATAATCTCTGAGGACTTCATTTTTCTCCCCTTTCCCCATCAATTATTTATACTGGTTTCATGAATTTGTTTTTCTATATTTCTTAAGTATTTTTTTACATATTCCAAACTTTCTAAAGCCCTTTTCTGAACGTCTCCCACCAAATTTCAGTCTCTGAGAACTGATGATCAATAAGTATTGTTAGTGATATGTTAGAGATAAATAGTTAATTTTTAATACTTATGCAATTTTAGAGCTGTCAGAGAATGGAAAAGGTTACTGATACACAATCTTTCTTCTTTGTTGGTATTGTTGTCGATTTATTTGTTCTTACCCCCTTCCATCCCTTCTGTTTATGAGCACTGACTGTTTGGATCTCAGGTAGTTTGAGTTGTTCTCTAGAAGTGCCTTCATTAAATGTTTTTATTGGGAGTTTAGGATGATAGTTCTGGTAACTGAGGCTCCTCAAAGCACAACGAGATGAATCAGGTCCTATTTGTACTGAAATGTTTTCCTGGCATCCTGTCATCCTGATTTGTTACCATTCCTGAAGTGCTACTCGGGGATCACACACTCCTTGGATGATGTACAAACACAGAAGTGTAAAAGCATCTGGCAGGCTGTTTTTCAAAGGCCCTGAGAAACCTGTCCTCAACTAATGTTTAAATTATAGGAACTGCAAATGATCAGCACCTTGAAATACTTTGAGCTGTCATCATTTTTACAATTGTTTATGGGATTTTTTTCGGTGTAGTTCTAATTTAAGTATCTAGATGAGTATTTTGGCTCTAGTCTACTGCAACTGAAAAAATACATTATAAATGTGTCAAGTGAGACAAAAGTTGTAGAGGTATTTAAAATAATGGAGTGACATATCTTAGGTTAACTGCAGTAATTTGCAATTGAATGTTGAACAAAGCATAAATACAAAGGTTTGGAGTCTCAGACATACTGATGGGAGGGAAGAGAGTCTGTTGTCCCTTAGCTAGGAAATTTGGTTGGAGTCAATACAAAAATGATGTTAAAATAAAATAAAAGCAATTCTTTCAGGTCTTTTTGACTCCTCACAGATCTTCATAACCAGAAGGAATGCCTGGACTAATCCAGGTTACTCGTTTCACATCTTGTACTAACAGGAGAAAAAGTTGATCGTCTGTCTCACTAAACCTCAGATGTTTATTGTGAACTTTATGTTGTTCATGAATTAAAAAAATTCATTTAGTTGCCCACTTCTGTAAGGTGTGAGAACACCTTTATTTCCCCTGCCAAGAGAATTCAGGGCTTCAACAGGGCACCATATGGACTGATGAACTGCAGCTTCTGATGTGTATGAATTTCTCTGGAACCTCAGCTTTGCCATCTCTGGCCTGTTGTAATCCCTGCAGAGGGACATTGCAGATGGATTTAGTAGCTGTGGTTTCTACAGTGTTTTGGGGAAGAGAGAAAACTCTCAGAGAATGAATAATTTGTGTGTTAGAATAGGATTTCAAAAGTGAGAAGGAATGTGATGCTCTCCTGACTGACTGAAATATAGGATAGTGATAATTTCAAATGTGACTCATTCTGTTTGATCCCCTCTGGTGGTCCTGTTTGGATATTCACACAGAAGTTTCCAGTGTGTTATTTCCCCTTTCTTTGCCCTGCTTTAGCAAATTACCAGTATAGTTTATTCATCTGTCCCGACTGTCTCCTGCTTTCCCTCCCATGCCACGCTGGCTGGAAATGCACAAGGTTGTTTGGAAGTGATTGCAGCAGCCAGTAATGGAAATGCTTATTAGCACTTAGTTGGGAGCAGGGCAGATGTGCAGAAATAGGAGAGCAGGGGGAGAACAATTAATTTTTATATCACAATTAGGAAAAAAGGCTATTAAAAAAAAAAAGGGTGATTTTAGAGGACTTCGTTCATTACAGTTTGGTTGTATATATATCAGGGAGGAGATGCTGCACTGGATAAGTGGAAACATTGCTTTGTTTAAATTAATTACAAAAATCTGAATTAGCATTTAGCTTAACAAGGAAATACACGTGTAGAGGCTGCTCTCTGTGCTGGTGCTGCATTCCAGCATCCCACTCAGGGATTGCATTATTGCCTTGCCATTTGCACACCCTTCATTAGGGTAGCTCTTAATTAAAGAACTATCATAGCCATGCTGTGTTTGGAGGTGCAAAAATCTCACCTTTTAGCAGAATTTAAGATTTTGCATATTATCTTTCATGCCTGAGGGAAAACAGTGAGGTTAAAATATTTTAATACAATCTTGGTAATGTGGGCCTTTGTGACCAGATGGCCCAGGCTACAACTCTTGACTGTTATTGATGTGTTTTGTTTAGCTCTTGCTGATACAGCACAGGGACATGATATTCAATTTGCAGTCTCTCTCCATATGTTACTTTGCTGGTTATGTGTCCACACGAAGTCAAATGAAATGCAAAGCAGTGGGATGCAGGATTATCTTGTAATTACAGTGACAAGTTACTCACCACCATGCTATGGACATGTTTCCTTAGGCTGGTTTAAGAGGGGGGTTCTGTGCATCCACTTGGGGACAATCTCGGGACATCTTCAGCTGGTGAAGAACTGCATGAGATGCTTTTGGAAGTTTAATCCCTACACTAATGCACGGCTCAAAGAGCAGGAAGGGAATAGTGGAAGTGGCCAACAAGTTCCAGCCCTTCTTCCACACATCAGGAGAGAAAGACACTTGCAAAGTGAGATTGTCCTTCTACAGGCCCAAAGGATCTGCTCTGCATCTTGTTGATGGACATAAAGCCAGGATTCTGTTCTTTAATGTAAAGGAATTGTCCTTCATAAGAATGAGTATTGCAATTGTTGGCATGCAATATTCTGGAAGCCATGAGTGGTCTGCTAAAAATTGGCAGGAATTTTTATGCTCAGTGAAGGTCAGAACACAGAGAGAGAGGGAACACAGGAGACTTTGAAGGAAACTGTTGAATAAAGAAAAAACAAAACTTAGTTTTTGCCAGCAGGCGAAAATGTTTTCTTAGTTGTTTGTCTGTTTCGTCCTTTTGCAAGGAAGGGCTGTTTGTGCAGGTATTTGGGATCCTTCCTGCCTCTGAGCTGGACTCGGCTGCAGTTTTGTGGCAGGACTGACCCCAACAAAAGCTCAAAAGTAGAAGTGGTGCAGGCTAACAAGAAAGACAGAAATCTTTAAGATCTCTGAGGAAGTTGTTGTTTTGGGGTTTGATTTTTTTTTTTTTTTTTTTTCTCTGAGCTGTGAATTTAAGGCAAAGAGAAAACACATCTTGTCTGTTAATGCAGCAATAGAAAAAACCCAAAGAGAGGAGGAAGCTAAAGATAACTGGATGGAAAAGCTGCTGGAAGCTTACTATTTTTGAGTGGATATCTTGGTGAGACTATTTATATAGGACAAATTATATGCTTCCCAGAAGAGAATTGTTATGGACCAAAGTTGCAGCTGTAAAAAATGTCAGACTTCAGACAAAAAATTGAAAAGAAGTGTCAAGAGAGATGACCGTGATCCATCAACCTGTGAAGAGAACTTAGAGAAAAAGTTTATAGATTAGAGGAGGACATGTGAAAGACAAGAGGGGAGCAAGAACAGCAGTGAAATAAAAGCTGAATTAAGAAGTGCTTTGGTACTGGAAAATTAGGCAGAAGGTGAGAGAGAGTCTAAAGAGGAGTGGAGTAGGAAAGGAACTAGTTAGGATGGGTGTCCAAACCTGGAAGACAATGGTGTGTGCTAGCAGAGAAGGGAATGGAACTAGACATCAGTCTGAGGTCTACAGGAAAAACCTACTGGATTTTTAAAACTACTTTTTATTATCCATTTGCTTGTTTTTGAATCATGACCACATCAAATGCAATAATGGTGCTGTTCCAAAGAGGGTGCTGAGAAAATGGGAAGTGGGATCAGTAGGAATTCTGACTTGTCCAAAAGGCAAGAATATCTTGGTGACAGCTGAAGTGGTGCCATCTGAGAGATGGGGAAATGATTGTCCCCTGCCAAACATCGCAGGAACTTTTTCTGAGAGGAGATGGAATTACTCAGGAACAAGGAACTCAGTTTCTTGAGTCAGTCTGATGGCACACGAGGAGAGCACTCTGCATGCAGGAAAAGACACATCCGAGCTGAGGATATACAAATAGGCAGCAAACAAGGTAGAAATGTGCCCAGAAAAGGTGGGAGGAGGGGGGAAAGGTGTTAGTGATGAATAGCACTTAGGCAATAGAGTATTAATGAAAGACAGTATTATAAATAAAACTCTTGCAAATCCAGCAAGGGAAAAAAAGATTGGGATTAGAGAAAAATCAAGTTGTGGTACTGGCACAATAAGATTGGGCAGAAATATTTATAAGCTCAATTTTTTCAGCCCAGCACAAGCATTTTCTGTAAATCCAGAGTGAATGTAAAATCATTTAAGCAAAAGGAATACACTGGCGTAATAACAAATGGATATACATTTTGGTATAAGATTAAAAGCAAAGTTTCTGGTACCCAGAGAAGAGGAATTAATTTCCACCAGAAGCACTGAGGAGAGAACACAAAGTTTGATAAATATATGATCACAGTTGCATAATACAGCTGGTCCTGCTCCTGACAGAACAGACACCTGGAGTTTTCCTGCTACTCTGGAGTTCTGGAAAATGTGCAAATCCTGCAGAGCTGGCCCTGAGTGGACAGTTGGAGATGGCAGAGTTTAACATCTGATTAAATTCATGGCTTGCATGGAGGAATGGCACAGTTCTGACCTTCGGGGGAAAATACCAACCTCCCTCAGCAAGGGCTGTAATAAAAGGAGCAGCACTCCATTAAATTAAGGGGCTTTCAGTGCAAGTACAGGAATTATTAAGCTACAGCATATTAATTTTCATTAAAGGATATGTATTTGATGTCCTAACAAACAATTAAGTGAAGACAGTACTTCAAATTTTTCTCTTTTTCTGAGAGGTCTCTCCTCAAACTTCCCTTTTGAGAAAACACTGATATTCACGTAAACAATTCCTAAAGAAAACATTTGTTCTCTTTCCACTAATACAGTTTTAAGGGAAAACCTCGTTAGAACACACCTGTTTACTTAAGCAGCAAATGCTTCAGAAAAATGGAAAATAATAAGAATTTATCATTATTTTTCAGTGTCTGGCGTTAAGAAGAATAAAAGAATTTTTAAACATTTAAGGAATACTTCCTGGTCTAGTTACTATGGTTACGAGTTTGTTGGAGATAGAGCAGTTACATGGCAGTGATGGAATTGAATTTTCTGACCAATATTGATATATCCAGTACCCAATTTCCTGCTTCATAATAAATCATGCTAATGACCTTAAGGAGATCAGCAAACAAGAAGTTGTGTGCTCTAAAGCTGTTCAGCAGAGTGCACTACAGTTCAGCTGTCACAGTGTTTGTGCTCCCTCTGATCTCCAACGCTGCTGCAGATGAAGGCAGAGGTGAAGATAAATCTGTCCCTGCCAGTGCATTTCCTATGCACAGGAACTAAGAGGAAATCAAACTCTGACAAATAGATTTTCCTTGCCACACTGATTTCATTGCAGAGTCAAGTTTTAAATATTTGAATTATTTTTAGGCATAACAGCTATTTTATCTAATTGCACCCAATGTTAGATACCTTTGCAGGATGCTTCTCTTAAGTGGTTGAGGGCTTGCTGTGAATGGGGAGTGCCAGTGGCAGCCAGAAGGTCCCTTCCAGGGGTGCAGAATAACACTTGTCACACTGCCATTCTCTAACTCACTTTGCATGAAACCAAACTGGGGTTTTGTTAACTTTGGTCTTTACAATCTTCCAAGGCAATTCTCCATCCTGAGCTCACTAATGGGAAGGTGTTGTTATCCAGCTTGACTTTTTTTTCTGTCCTGTTTTAATTCAATTGTTTGGAATCACCACTGGAGCTGTCCAGTTTCTGAAAGTGGTTTCCTTATTGAATGGATAGTTTCAAGCAAAGATGATCTCTGCCTTCTTAGTGGGGCCAAATTTTAACTTTGGTAAGATGTAGAGCCTAATTCTGTAATCTTGGATTGGTGAAAACAAGATAGTTGGACACAGCATCTCTGTTTCCTTGGTACTTTTAATTTGTAAAATTTTTCCTAAAGATTTACTTATAGTAACACTTTATTTTGAGTGGGATGAGAAATGCAACAGACTTACAGAGTGTTGGTTAGTAGAGTGCTGAGGTAAGAAGATGACAACTGCAGAATACAGAAGTCAGGGGAGAGAACACGACCACAGAGCTTCCTTTAAATCAATGAAGATATTTATTTGATAGCTGTGAACTGGTTCATGCTACTTCAGATGTGACCTGTTTGTCATCTGAATACTAAACCTTCTCCAACCAATCGTTTTCCTGGTCCATTCCAAATTATTCCTTTGGTTTCTTATTATGCAGTCAGTTCTTAGCAAGTTTATAGTGTATATAAAGCAATATTCAAATGAATGACATTTTAAGGACAAAATTAACTTATCTCTGCCAATTTACAAACTAAATACTGTCATACTGTCAACCTTGGTGCTTCCATTAATGAAAGACTTTTATAAAGGCATTTTGCAGACTGGTCTGGCATCAAATTTGATATTACCAGCTGTGACTTTTTAAAGTGGTATTAAGAAAAGATGGTTAGCAGAGTATTTCCAGAAGGAAAAATTACATGTATTGTATATGGCTCATTTGTAAAGTGGAGTACATAGCTGTCACTTGAGTAACAATAGCAATTTTCTTCCTTCTGGCTAGCTGCTGGTTCTCTTCCATGATTAGTAACCGATTTTAACCTTTTTTTTCTGTATTTTGCTCTTGGTTTTGTCAAACACAGATGGTTCTTGTTTTTTTTTTTTATCTCTTTCATTTTAGAGTGATGTACAGTCACAGATCAATAAGGTGGATAAAGGAGTATGACACTAATATCTATAATGACAGCTGTGTTCTAATTCAATAAACATTTTCCCTTCTTTCCAAGGCATCTGTTCTTCTTTTCCAGCTGTCCTCTAAAGGCACCTTTTTAACCTTTCTGGTTCATCATCTTTACCCCTTTGTGAAATCCAGCAGTGGGCCGGGCAATGTGCAGTCTGTAGGGCAGCATCCCAGAATGGCTGAGGATGGAAGGGATTTGTGGAGTTCACCCTGTCCAGCCCCAGTGTTCAGGCAGGGTCTCCTAAAGCCAGTGGGACAGGACTGTGTCCAGAATCTCCAGGGTGGGAGAGTCCACAACCCCTCCAGGCCTCATGTTCCAGTGCTCTGTTACCCTCCCACTAGAAAAGCCTTTACAGATGTTCAGACAGAACCTTCTGTGTTCCAGTTCAGTGGCCTTTCCTCCCTCCCTTTGGATATTTGTTACACATTGAGGACATTCATCCCAAGCCTTCCCATCTGTCATCTCAGCAGGGATGCTCCAGTGCCTTAATCATGGTGTGGTCCTTCACTGGGCTCTCAAAGGTCTGTGTCTCTCCTGTAGTGCAGGATCCAAGCAGAGGAGGATCTCACCAGTGGACTCCAGGACCCCCCTGGGCTGCTCGTGTCCTGTTCTGGGCTCCCAGGAGGTGTTGGGGTGGTTGGACCTTCCTGTGAGGAGCAGGGCTGGGAAGCTGCTCCTGTGTCTGTCCAGAGCCTCCTCTGCATGACAATGACTTGAGTGTCACCACAGCCTAAGGTGGATAATGAGGATAGCTGTTTGAGTTTTTTGCCTTACCTTATTTAAAGGCAAGCTAAAGTCTTTTATCACAGTTAATAATATGTCATTTTGAAGTAAATGTTGCTCTACTCTATTGACCTGTTTTTCTTTCAGGGTCAAATATATAAAAATGTGAATTATTTCATTGTAATCAATGATCCATTTTTGACCTAAAATTTCCAGCTACAGAAACCCCTTTAATAAGCAATTTCCTTTTGCTTATCTTTTGAAAAGAAGACTCTAATTTGACCATCTACTTTTTAAAATTCACTCACAGAGAAAAATGATTTTCTGCCACTGAGACGTTGCTTAAAAAAAGAGACAGTCTTACTTTTGGATGATTACACTGGAATGTGGGTGTCATGTACATCCCATTCTTTTTGAAAAGCATCCCAGGAAGCCTGGAAAAGCGTTAGGAACTACAACAGCCCACAGAATTCTACACCAGGTGATCAGGCAAAGCCAAGAGGCAGCAGTCACTGGAATAGATAAACTTTTGAATGACCATGAAGTGAATGTCAATGTGGATCCTTTGAAGCCAAATCATGTCTCATAAATGTATTAAGATCTGTGGAGAATTCAAAGGTGTGGGTAAATCTGATCAATAAACCATACTTTGGTTTCTCTGCTGACAGGAAATGGCTTCTTTGGCTAAAAGAAATTGAAACATCAGTGTGGAAATAGATTTTCCTAGAGAAGGTTTTACCAATAGATATTTTCAAGGATCTTTACAGTGATTTGTGCCATTTAACACAACAAAAATTATCTGGAAAAGGAGACAGTGAGGTGACAGACTTTGCAGATCATCCAAAATGAGTCTGACAAGGAATGAGAAGATTATAGTGTTGCAGAATGATTTAACGGCGCTGAAGGATGGGGGTTGTTGATAATTTTTGTCAAGCATTGTGACATTCTCTAAATTGTCACAAGATGTAGAGGCCAAAGGCAAAGGGTTTCCTTCTTGCTGATGGTTTGGGCTCTGATGTTGGTACAGGATGGGATTGGTCACCATTAAAGGCAGAATACAGATGTGTCCTGGGATTGACCCACAGCCATTCTGGGTAATTTGCTGTGCATGGGTCACTTTTGAATTGCTTGTCATTTTCCTGCTCTGGGTCAAGAAAACAAACTGCAGCAAGATTTCTGGGTGGCTGCACAAATAGTTGCTTTGCAGTTCTCTATTCCCACAAACCATCTCAAGTATAAGCTCTTGTTCTACATACAATTTATATCATGCAAATGTGTCTGGAAAGCAGAGAGAAGGGGTGAGGAATGTCTGACTCATTATTTGTCTTCAAATATTTCTTTATTTTTTATAGAGCCATTCTGCATTTCAAAAGCATGTAGGCAATGGTAGAAACAAAAAGCTATTTCTGGCAGCAGGGAGGTTTAAGTTACCAAGGCCCACACTTTGAGGGGAATTGAGGAGCCTCATTTCCTTGAGCTTGACAGTGTGTGTAATCTGTGGTAGAAAGTGGAGTTAAACTGTTACTTCTTCTGACACCTGGGATAGCCTGGGCGTCTCCAGTTCTGTAGTGTAAAAGGAGATATTACAATGTCTGATTATCCAGTTCTATCTCTTCCTCTGCAAGGTACTGGAGGAGGGCTAAATTTAGCAACTAAATTTTCTAATATAAATTTTTCTAATATTTCTTTTCTGTAGGCTTAGTTTAAGGCTGATATACTGTGCTGTCAATTGAAAACTCCTAAGACAGGCCACAGTGATAGATCTAGAGAAGACAGTCCTAATTGATGAGAGATCTGTTTTCTTGCCTATTGATTTCTCTGGCTGAAATTGAAATGAATGATTTGTAGTTGAAATGACTTGACTGTTCTTTCTAAACATCAATTTCAAAACGTTCTCTGCTCTTCATATTAGCTGGTAATCCTGGGACTGTTTTAAGATCTTTCTGTATTCTAAACACAGTAAGTGTAGTCATAGAAACATACATATTAAGGGGATTTTAATTATTAATAATGTTAGTAGGCTTTGTTAAATTATTTTTGTACCTCCACGATGTGTTGTTGACTAATATAAAAAAAAAGGTACTAATACCATTAGATGTATTTTTTACTTGTATTTGAGAATTGTGATCATATGCCTGCAGCCTTGATTTCTGGTCAAAGTTAAACAACAAAACCTCATCCCAGGGAAACTAACTTGCTTCATTAATCGAAAGGTTTGTTTTGCCTCGTTAATTATTACTACAGTTTTACCTGCATTTCCCTTAAACTAGAAGAGAAAAACACATCTATTTTAGGTTTATTGCTGAATTCTTTCTGAGGTTGGGTGCACTCTGGTGCCTTCATCTTTTTAGGTGTCAGCATATTATTTGGAGGATCTCCAAATATTTCAACTCTATTTTCATATGAGTCTCACTAATATTTTAGATAAGTTCCACCCTCTTTGCCTGAAGGTGCAATAAGAATGTTACTACATCAATATATAGTAAGATTAAAATGGGTGCAGTATTATAAGCAACATACTTAATATTTGTGATCATTAGATGTTTTAGTCATACTGTAATTGCAGCTAAATAGAAGGAGACAGCAATTAATTACATCAGAAATAGCTGTTAACTCTTTAATTTGTTCCAAATAATCTGTATAAACAGGTGAGCATGGACTGGGCTATTTGCTGACACTGAGTTAAAGAAATGTCTCTGACAAGGAGGTATATTTTGGATTCACACCTAAGTGATTATAGATTATCACTTAATAATGCCACTATCAGTAAGCAATGATTACCATGAGGTGGAAACAGCCAGGAAATGAAATGATGTTTTCGTTTTCAGGTGTGTGTTCTCTTTTACTCTCTATTAGCTGTAAGCCAGTGCCTTGTTGTGGCTGTAAGTGCAAGGCACTGAGTGGGTTTGCACAGGATGTTCATCTAGAAGCAAGACCTGATTGCTGCAAGAGAGGACATTTCTTTCCAATATTTAGAATACCTTCTGCAAATATCCCACTTTTTCTTTTTTTGCTCTGGTTTATTCACTGTGAAGACTTTTGCTTTTTGAATGTCTCTCTTCTTTCTTTCTTCAATCTCAGCTAAAGTGTTGAAATGATTTTTTTCCACCCTATTAGCTCCATTTACATTCTGCAAGATAAAGAACACACAGCCATTATCCACCAAACCTATGTATGTAACGCTTTAATAATTTAACAGCTTCAACTTTCACAAAATCTTATTATTAGCTTTAAATAGTATTTTTTGACATTGAACAGTGCTATGGCAAGCCATTGTATGTGACTGGAAAGCATTTAATTTTGTCAGAGTTAGAAGAGATAAAGCTGCTCTAGGTGTTCTTTGCTTGTGATGGTCAGCATGACACTGATGTGGCTGAACTCTTGCAGAAGGCTTCTTGATCAAAGGGATTGCTTAAAGTTTTAAATCCAGTGTAATTGATCACTCATTCTGTGGGTTATTTGTTATTCATTCTCAAAGAAATATCAGTAAATCTTATTTAAGCTCTTAAAATAATCTGTTAGAGCTAAAAGCAAGCAGTTGTTCTTTCCAATATCCTTGATATCATTTCAATCACACATCAAACTGTATCTTAAAGGACCAGTCTTTGTACACTCATGCATTTATTAGTGCAGAATATTTATACAAATATCTGTCTCAATAGGAGAAGAGACTAAAACAAAGACACCCTCAACATGGAACAAAGACAACTTTTGGCTTGCTGAGTCAGGAAATGTAGATATTCTGCATAGCTAAATGTTATGGCTTGGCTTCCAGTGTTTTGAGGAAGGAAATTATAACATTTACATGAATTATCACACTAACCAGAGTGATTGTTTTCTGCATAAATTAAGTTTGGGTAATTGGTGTTGTTGCAAAATTGAATTAAATAGTTTTGCAAGTTCAGAATTAGGCATATTGAGTCATCTTGATTGGAGTAAATATGAATAATATCTTGTTGTCTGTGATTTTGTGGCAGAGAGCCCTTGTAAAGGCTGCAGACAGGGGGAAGACCTGTTTGCAGTGTAAGTTCTTGGTGCACCAGGTGATTTCATGACACCCACCAGAAACTTGTGATGTCACTTGATCCATTTGTGGGCTTTTAGAAGCATACCAGTGGTTTGCAAAGTACACTCCCAAGACCTTCTGTGTTTTTGTCAAAGAACAGCTGTCCATGTCCTGGGCTCTGCAATCCCCTCAAGTTATTGTGTGTTGTGTCTTGAGATACAGCGGAAATGGTTGGTTAGAAATAAAACTGCCATGGAAGAAATGGCAAAACCTTCAGTGGAAATGCCAGGATCAGAGATTCACCTTGCATTTTTTTCTGTCTATAGAAGAGTAGTGATTCTGCTTTATCAACTGATTACTACACAGAGCAGGCAGAAGGCATCTGGTAGATACTTCATTTGTGTTTTTTAAAATCTGTACAACACCTTTCAATGTTACAGGGAATAGCTTTCTTACTAATATAACAGCTTAATGTAACATTTCTTAAATTGCCTCTTTTTTTTAGATTAAAAAATGCTATCATTTAATCACTATAGACTGCTTTTGCTTCAAGTTAGAAGCAGTCAAATTTATCAAGGTGTACTTAACACTTTCTTTTGAGTGTCTAATATTATCAGTAGCTACTGCCACGTGGGCTGTGTTGGATCTCCAAACACAACCAAGGCAATGGGGAGCTGATCAAACAGAGCTTACAGGAGGGTTTCTAATAGACCTGCAGCTGAGGGTGCTCACAGCGTGTCCTGGGCTCTTGAATTGAAACTATTTGCTGAAATTAACTTCAAAATGTACCACACTAACACAGAGTAATAACTGAAGGAAGAGAGGGAGGTGGGAAGTCAACCTTCAAGCGTGCTCAGGGGTATTTGGGGTTTAAACTTTGATGTTCCTTTTGCAGGTTTAAACTTACTGTTTTCTTGTAGGTGTATACATTTAACAGGACAAAGTAGGGAGCCAAAAACACTTCTGAGAAGTACTTTTGCATGCACTGGTGTAGCAATCCACTGCTTCAGGGAAGAAAGCAGTCCATGTTTATGGTCTGGATCTGGATGGTTGCCTTTCCACAGGGATAAGTGGAAGAGGACTTGGAGTCAAGACTTGGGAGTCAGTTGTTGTGGGTTTTGTTGTGTTTTCGAGATGTGCTGACAATACAGGCTCCCTTCTCATTTCCCACAGATTAAAGACACTCTGACTTAGCTTAAATCCTTTGATTTCATTTGATCTGAAGTCAGGCCAAATATTATACTGAGAGTGAGTAGGATTGTCCCCTAATTTTATGCCTTTTAAGCCATCGTTGTAGGTGGGTCAGGATAGAGCTGGATGGTGGGTTTTTGTAACAAATGAGGAGGAAAAGTCTGGCCAAGCTTCCCTCTGCCACCCTGGAATTCATTCCAATTCACCTCTGTTCAAGTTGTGTATTCACATGTATCTGAGTTTCCAATGAATTCTATTTTGTCTATTTTTAGAGCAAGGAGTTAGAACTAAATCAAAAGTAGAGTAACATTAATTATACCTTTTTTCCCCTAAGGCTACTGCAGCTACAGGAATGTAGGTGACATCGTTGAACTGGTTTGTGATGACATGGTTAAAGGGCCAATATCAGAAAACAGAAATTATATTTACCGTTCATGGCTTTAAGTTACATTTCTGCCTATCATTTTTAATAAGCTGTAGCTACTTACAGCTGGTTTGAATTGACATCTGATGGTTAATCATTTTAGAAGAAAAGTGAGGTGGACCCACTGTTAAAACCTGAAATGAGTTCAGAGAGCCAAAATTAAAATACATTATTTACAGCATAAAGTACCATAGAGCATTGTTACTAATACAAGTGTTAAGTGCTTCAGCAGATTAAAATGTTTAAAGTTTGAAATATCCCAGATAACCGTCAAATATTGTTGCCATCTGCCCTTGACAGAAGACCAGCATCTGCTGAGATGCAGACCTGTGACCTCTAGATAAGTTTCTACACACAGAAAAATATTTATCTTCCTACTATGACCTTCCATGCACAAGACATGAGCCATGGATTTGTTTCCTAGGGAACTAGTGACTGAGGAAAATCTATAATTAGATCTGTGGGTTGCTTGCTACAAATGGGAATTGGGTGCTAAGCAGGTTCTTAAAGTTTCCAGAAGCATTAGACAGACTTCATGTAATGGAACCAAATTTAGCAAAAAATACCCCTCATCATGATATTTCTTTTTTAATATCTTCAATTAAAAAAATTAAATACTTTTGATAGAGTACTTATTCCTCTATGTTAATTTTAATTGCAAAACATTTTCAAAAGTCAAGACTCGGCAGGTCGCTAGTTAAAGCAAGAAGGAAATTAGGCACAATCTTCCAATAGATTTCTTCAAATTAAACTGAGTCTTAATTTTCAAGAGCAGTTTTAGGTGAATCATTCTCATCAGCTCCATTTTTCTCACTTTACTACTCCTATTCACCTCCTCAGGTTGGCTCTGCAACTTCAGTGTCTTATTCTGCAATTCCAATTACTCTGCCCAGCTGGAGGTTCCCACTTAATCCAGATCTTGATTTCTTTCTTAGCTGAGTGCATGGATCTAAAGATAACTTGAGCAGCCAGTCCCATGGGCACTCAGTGGGGCTGCAGGGAGAGGGGGAGTGGGAGCTTTACATTCCCTGGCCTCCTCATGGGGCATCCCAGCCTGGCATGGGGCAGCTGCAATGCCCCTTGCTGCTCCCAGCCAGTGCCACCTCAGAGTGCCTTCGTCTTGCTGGGAATGCTGCAAGAGTGGCCCTGAGTAATGCATTCCCAATTGGATCTTATTCAGAATAAATAGTGCTGTGAAACACCTGGGGAAAGGTGCTGTGAATTGGGGCTGTTCTGCTCTCTTCCAATTCTTGGACATTTGGCTCCATGTGTATTCTGGCCTATGTCCTGAATTTCTGCAATTACAAACCATGAAATGTGGTGATGTTGTCTCTGCGTTTCTCCATTTTTAGGTCTGGGATAAGTTTGTGATAAAGAACCTCTATAAATTCAAATAATCAGTTTGTTTGGTTGGTTTTAAGGGCATCTTTTGAGTTCTCTTTCATTTAATATTGTCAATCACAGTCAGATTTTTCCTAAAAACTAACCACAGCTTTGAGCTACTCCATCTGGCTGTCACTCAGAAGACAGTGGTCCTTGAATTCCTTCAACTAATAGGTTTGCCAGTTAGCAACTTAAGTAATTAAAATGTGATCCTTAAATGGCTATTAAAAGTTCAAATCAGCCAGTGGAACAGCAAGGCCTTCTGTGACAAGTAACACTTCTAGGTCCTTTTCCTCTGAGATCACACAAAGCTGTGTAAATTCTGTGCTGCCAGTAGGAAGGTGTTGTTGTGTCCAGAACCCTGAGTTTGCAGAAGTGTATTTGGAACAGACTGTTAGGAACAAGGCAAGTGAAAATTATTCATAATGAATCTCCTGGCTCTTTATAAATTAAAAGAAAGCTGAGGAATTACCTGCTATGACACATAATGCACGTCTTGATGTGTTCATTGAATGATTTGTCTTCAATCTATGAGCAAATGCTCACTGTTAGCTCTTTATATTGGTTAAATACCCAAATTTAAGTCCCTGCAACGGCTTCTTCAGGGGGAATTGTTGCATTTGTCTTCAGCTGTGGTGATGAACCTTGGACTGAAGGGATCCATCAATGCACAGGGTGCCCAGATACATCAATTCAGCTTGTTTCCCCTGAACACCTGGGCATCCTACCACAAACTTGAGCTGAATTTTGTAAACATCTATGCATAATTATGATAAAAAGCCATTATGTTGAGAAGATAGTGTTTGGTTGCATATCAAATGTCCCATTTGTGTTGATTATTCTAAAAAGGCCTCAAAAATTGAGCCCAGGTGGTGAAACAGCTTCATCAGTTTTTAATATATTGTGTAATTTTCATACATTAAGGGTTTGTTTTGTTGTTTTGGTTTTTTTTTTTAAATATTTGTCTATGGAATTTATTAACCTTGGCAAATTTCAGATTTACAATTGTTTTTAGTTAGAAAAATGTTGTATTTGCACTAGTGTAATCAAATTATAATTGGTATAGTACCTTTTAGAGGGCGTAGACCCAAGTCCAACAAAATACTTCAATAAACCACCTGCTTTTCAAGCGGGGCAAGTTCCATTTCCTTCATGTGGGTAAAGTTCTGGACATGACACCTGAGAAGAGATTTGGGCAGATTTGTCTCAGCTGCCTCAGGTGAGGAATATTTGCCCCATTTGCAGTCCCCAATCAGTCCTGCAAACACACACCAAAAATGTGCTGAACCCGGGAGCTTTAGTTCCCACCACGTCATTCCTGGATTTGACACTTCCTGGGATGTTTTGCATGACAAAGCTCACAGTGGAGATGCTAAACAGAACCCTCTTGAGAATATCGCTGCATGATTTTTCACTTTTGCAGTTCAGTTCATTTCAGTGCCTGATTTTTTCCGTTCCCATCTCTGACAGTTGGCATAAAAGTTTCCATGTTCGAAGTGTTGGCACACCCAGCACTCAGTACTTCAGAGGTTCTATGCAGATAGTGAAAAAGCTTCAATTTAGAGATGCACTATTGTAATAATACACGTGTTCCTGCTTGGTTTTTTTGATTCGTGAGAGTCTTAAGAGAACCAGTGCAAAGGAATGCAAGTAACAATTCCTGATTTTGTAATAGTAGTTTTGCCCAGTGGCCACTGATGTTTTAAAATGTATGAGGGCATAAGAGTAAATAACAGAAGGAAACACAGAATGTAACTTTGTTACGGGATTATTTACATTGTATTTAAAGTTTTACATAATCTCTTTTTCTTGAGAAGCACCATGCAATAATTCAACCAAATCAGTATCTTAACGTGCAAAATTCAGACATTTTCCAGTCATGTGTTTTGCTCAGTTAAATCTAAGTCTTGGGGATCTGAAATGGAAAATAGATCTTTGAAAGTAGCTGAATTTTTGCTTTCTTTGCCGGGTTAAATCAAGTCTGGTGTCTATGTACATTTTTCTTTCTCTGAGAGATCTGTTGCCCTTATGGGAATAAACCAGCTGGAGTTTCTTGGCCATCACCTGTATATGGAGTGAATCTGGGGAAAATTCTAACCAGAGAGAAAGCAAAGATCAGGTTTGGCCAACACCTGCCTTCATCAAAGAGCAAAAATCAGCTCCCATGCTTAACCAGTTTCTTTAATTAATGACGATAGAGGTATTCATTTTTATCTGAGACATTATGAAATTTAGCAAATCATATGAATTCCTTTCTAGCCACAGGTTTTGTATGTTTAGCTTACAGTACCAAAACAGTTTCTTTTGGTTAATGTTTTGAATTACGATGGGAGTATTTTGCATTTGTTTTGCTTGAAAGAGTGTTTGAGTCAGAGTGGAGCAGATGGAGCCTCTGACTGTAAAGAGTGATTTTCAGTATGGCAGGACAGGAAGTGTCTGGTGAAATATTTATACAATATCTAAACAATGGGCCTAAACCATTGTTTTGCTCTAGTGGAACACAGCGATTAAAGGAAAAAATAGTTAATCTTTAAATATTCCATGAATAAATTTGCTTCCTAGAAGGCTTGGAGAAGTGGGAAATACCAAAATCAAACAACTCTACATAAAATAATAATATTAAACCAAAATCAAACCAAACCAACCAATGAAAAAGTCCAAAAAAATCCCCCCAAACACCCCAAAACCCCACAAGTGAGACATTAATACTGTGAAATGAAAAGAACTGGGGTGTGAACCAAATATTCCTGTCTGAGGGTGGGATTTGTTTTCTAATCAAAAGGTGAAGCCAATATGATGCATCTCTAATTCACCTGGTGTGAAGAACTGAGCAATGCAGGCAGTGGTTGAGGCAAACCCTTTTTAAAGAGTGAGGCTGGCAGAGCAGGATGGTGCTGTTCAGGCCAGATTTGCTGGGGTTGCAGAACTGTGCACTCTCTCTGGGGGCAGGGTGGCTTTCTCGTGCTTCCATTCCTCTTCCTCTCCTGAGAACACTGATTTAGTTTTGTGATAAACCCCGAACAACAGGGGGATCACATTGCTGAGATGAGTTTAGCTGGAAGGGATACATAATGTCAGCTGAAAAATAGCACTTGGGAAATACGTTTTGGCCATGGTTCAGCAAAAAGCAGATCCTGTCAGCTACGTAATGCTCTGTGTTCTTCAAAGGGTCTTTTAGTTGAGCAGAATCACAGGCATCTGTGATAAAAATAAAAATAAAATAAAATTGCTGGTCTCTCACGGTGCTCTCTCTGGGGCCCTGACAAGGCTGGTATGGATCCCTTCAGTTCCCAGTATTTTTATTCCCTGCCTGATTCCCTGAGATGGGAAAGTTGTGGGAACTGAGTGACATCTAAGTCTATACCCAGTGCAGTCCCCTGGGTCCTGGGTGAGCAAATAGCCTTCCACAGTCTGTCCCATTGTGGGGTGCTCAGCTGGCATCTCTTCTGTCCGTGCCATCTGCCCATGCCAAGTCAGGGCTATGCTGAACTGGGAGACCAGAGCAAGGGGAACTGAAATGGGTAGAAACTGGGTGGGTGGACAGAGCATGGCTGCTTTATCCCTGTCCTCAGTGCTGGGGAATAGGGTCTTGTGATGCCTCAGTGACCATCCCCAGCAGGGAAGAGTCTCACACACAGCCACTGCCATGAGGTGCAGGCATTTTCAGCTTTAGCTCCTGCACTGAACTTCCTGAAACTGTGAAAAAAATATGGAAATAACTGTTTCTGTCTGGGCTTCAGGTGGGATTACATTTATGTATTTCAGAAGTGTAAAGAAGAAATCCCAAAGTAAACATCGCAGCAGTAATAATACAGCCTTGTTTTATCTGAGCCAGGAAACTGGGAAAGCATTGTTCTGCAAATACATTGTGAACTAGCAAATTTTCATGTCAGCAGTGCTGTGTTTATGCCAGTGCTCACAATGTCAGTCTTGCCAGAGGAGTTGTCAGGCAATCCTGTTTTCTTCCTTGCTCTTGTTGAAGCACCAAACCATATGGCAAATTAAGCCAGATTTTTATTAAACTTTTCATTGTACTGAGCTTAGTGCGAACTGGGAAATGCACTTTCTTTGAACTATGCAGCCATTATATAAGCATCTTAATTAGGAGATGTTAATGTTCTCCCTTACATTCCTGGGAGTTTGCAGCTCCCTCTTGTGGCTAATTAAGCGGTTTTAAGATGTGAAAATTGCTTTTTGTGTGAGATGACAACGATGCAGTGGTACCCGGAGCAGCTCAGTCCTGGGCTGTGCATTACTGCATCAAACACAGGGTGCTGTGCAATAACTGCATGCACAGACTTACACAAGACCCAGATGACAGAGAAAGGTCTGCACTTGTGGCACCGTGAATGTGACAGATCCCCAAAGCTGCAGAACAGCTGAGTGGGCACATCCAGGCACTGAGAAAAACTCTGCTGTCTGGGAACTCTGCTGTTGCTGTCCATCGGATGCTGCTCCACTGGGGATGAGATATGGGGTATGTCACTGCTCCAAGGAGCACAGATCTTTCAGGCACCACTTTGGGATGTCTCACCATCAAATTCAAGGTTAAGATCTTTGCTAGATTTGAAGCTAGCAAAGAAATTTCCCCTCCAGTCAGGTTTTCAGGGACGATTCTTTTTTTCTTAGTCTTATCCTTATTCTACTTTTGTCTTTCTGTCCGGTGCGGGGGAAGATCTGTGTATGATTATCTGGAAGATTTTTGATAAATTCCCTTGCAGTGCTCAATATTTGTTCTGCCTTATTTCTGTGATTTGTTACAACTGGGGCATTGTGTCTACACTGCATCTTAAATTTGTCATAAGCAGGTAATGTTTGATGGCTCTGGTGGAAATGGCTGTAGCAGAAACATCTCTGAGTTAGATTTCTGTGCTGGCCTCCGGCTGATTTCAGGACTTTCAAAGCACTGCCCGTGCTCGATGGGAAGGTGCTCTTGGCTTGCAATAAGTCTCAGACCTCAGGGGTGAAAATGATCAATTCGTCTTTTCCCTAAAAAAAGTGAGCCTTGCAAAATCTTAAGCACAGCTTTGTGGTAAGAAAAACACATATTTTTAGGCTTGATGTAAAAAATCTCAGAGATTGGTCAAGAAATGACTGACCAGCAGGTAAGTTGTCAGTAGGAGCCATTAAGTTGCAGTCTCATCACAAGCCCAGGAGTCCCAAAGTGGCTTTGCCCTTTTGTCACCTGCAGTGCTTTCTGCCTCTGTGTCTTGGCATCACATACTCAAAAATACACAAGAAAACTTCATCCAGTAGTGTTTCTGAGTGTTAGGAGAATTAAAAAAAAAAGGTGAAACAGGTTTTTACTTTGAAATTTCTCCCTTCCCCAAAGGGTTTGTGAATCCAAATTTTATCTCTGAAAACGCTGATTTCCTATTTCATAACTTGTGGCAAATTGTTTTCTCAATTAAAATAAAGGAATAATGATTATGGAGTTAAGTGAAAATCTCACTGCCCAGTAATCTGCAAGCCAGCATTCCTGAACCCACAGCAATAGGGCAGCAAACATTTATTTCCTCAGGGATATTATTAAACAACCTGCATATTTATTATCATCTCAGAATTGGAGCAGGTCCAGATTTCTAAGGCCACTTTTTCCCTTCCTTTCACTGAGGTGTGATTCAGACCAGCATATAAATTTTTGACTTAATGTTTCTGCAGAAATATTAGTGCTATGAAATTGCTAGAAACAGAAGAACATGAAACAGCAGAGGGAAGGAATGGCTTGGTAAAATCATCAGCCTTAAAGGACAAGCTTAATTTATAATTCTTCAAATTCTGGGGTACAAATACAAATTTGCAAGGCATGTAGCTTATAAATACCATTGTGTAGCTCTGCAAGTTTCTAAATGTCATTCATGTGAGGCTGACTTGAAATCACATTTTTAAGGATCTTTCTCTTATGGGACAATGAGGTGATAGCAGCAAGGGTGTGTTTATCTATAAATCCAAATTTGGGAAGTGCGCTAATTCCAGCAGTGTGACTAAGCAGAGTTCTGGGCAGGATACTCAGACATTTTCATGCAGAGTTTTTTCCCTTAATTTAAAATCCTGGGAAAGGAAGAGTGTAAAAGGGATTGGGGGGAAAAACCAACATGAAAATAGTCTGTTTTGTAATGACTTCACAATGGCTAATAAAAAGGACTGACTAATTGGAAAATATTGTGTGATGGCTCTCTGGTATGGTAAACGTTGTGAAATAAGTGTTTCATGGCAATCAGTGCAATATGTGTCCTTTATTTTCTCTTTTGTTTTGTAAGTTTGTAGCTGTTTTATCAATTTAACTAAAAAAATAGAATTAGGTGAAAGGTTAAATTCTAGACACAGAGTGACTACAGTAGCACTGCAATAGTAGAAACTCTAAGTAGCGAAATAGAAGACACTAAATATAACATAGGACCTGGCTAAGGACATGAGTAGCTTTTCCAGGAATTGCAAATGTCTTCTGAATGATTGAATTCATATTTTATAATTACATTTTATGGGCAGGGAATGTATCTCAGCATTAGGTAAAGGACTGAAATGACTTATGTGGTTTTAGAATTATTTTAAAGGATTTTATAATATGGCTTATCACGTGTTTCCTGCCATGCAGGTCATCAGAAGTGAAGTGACAGAGGGAGCAAAGTTTCGACTCTCTGGTAAGGGAGTGGATCAAGACCCAAAAGGAATTTTTCGGATCAATGAGATCACTGGGGATGTGTCTGTGACCCGAACCCTCGACAGAGAAGCCATTGCCAATTATGAGGTGAGTACTCACAGCAGCAACATCTCTGTGTTGATAGGATATAGTATATTTCTGAATGTTGTTTGCTCTTGAAAGATGTGCAGTTCAGTTGAGGACTATAAAATGTCCTGAAGAAGCTTTTGTCCTTTCAAAATGGTAAATGTGTTTATATCTACATGCAATGGAAACCCTCCTCTGCCTTCTGAATGCAACTTCTGCTATTTACCTTTGGGAGAAATGCTGTCTGAACATTATATATGCATTGGATTTGTGAATATGAAATTTTATTTGGACAAAAGGAGATCTTTTGGGGAGTTTGCCACTATGGTTATACATTTTTATTGTCCAACAGTCCACCAGTGGAACTCCACTTTTAGTAATGGATATCTTTCATAAAGAAGGTTCTGATAATATCTCTGTCAGATGTACATCACCTACAAAGATCCTACTAAAGATTCCTTTCCTTGTCAATAAAAGCTGATTCTCTACATTGCGTCTCTAACAAATGAGCTCTGAAATCTGAAAAATAACATTGCTGCATGTTGTGAATAGAGGACCTGTTAATTCATGTTTCCCATCTTGCCCTTGAAATGTGCAGCCAGGTAAAGTGTGTCTGGCCACCTCGGCACAGAAGAGCAGCAGAATTCCCAGTGCTGAGTGGGATTGTGTCTCAGCACTGGGACTGATGTCCCTGCCCTCTGGCAGCAGGAGGCACCTGGTGGGGCACGGGCTCCGGGGCACCCTGACTGCCAGCCCCGACCTCTGGGCTTTGTCTTCTGCTGAGCCTGATCACCACTTGTGCTTCCAGGGCTGTGTCTCCTCCTCTGGGAGGGTTTGCCAGTTAGATGGCTAGTCATCCTGCCTCAAACAGCACCGCTAAGATTTACCATATGCTGGGTTTCAGCACTTAAACCTCTCCTTCTTCTCTGGGTCTGCACTGAAATGTTTGCTACCCGCTCGTGCAGGGTTTATGGGAGCTCCTGACTTCCTTCTTAAAGGCACACATTGCAGTTTCTCTTTTTAGCACTCTTCCTTGTCTTCATTTACCAGCTGGTTCTTATTTTAGCTGTAGCTTCCCACCTTAATGTGTTTAGTATAAACCTTGAATAATTTTTTTGCTGGAAAATCATAGTAAGCATTTCAGCTCATTGCATCAAAACACAAATGGCCCTCCTATCTGATCTGGCAAAAGATTCACTTAAATGAAGACTAAGCCATTTCCCTGGAGAAGCCTTTGGGAAGCAATGTGAGTTATATATGAGTAGTGTGTTGTGGCAGATTACCCAGAGCAATGTGAATGTGCAGCCTAACAGGCTGTAGTGCTTTCTAAGCCATTCCACAGCCCTCTGCTCAGCAGGCTCACCAGCACCCTGCAGAGCAAAGTGGGGTTGCAAACTTCTGTAGGAGAGCCCTCAACTTGATTACTCTGTCTTTGACTCCAGCCCCTTGTTTTCCAATAAAGATGTGTCACGATGGCAGGAAGACAGCAGGATTTTCTCCCTGATTTCCTTGGTGCACTGTAAGAAAAATCCTTAAATTTCTCTCAAAAAGTGCTTTCTGGTTTTGTTTTGCTTTGGTTTTTTTTTTTTTGAGCTCTGCCCTGCCCAGTACTGATGTTCTGGAAGAAATTTCAAAGCAAAGGGCAAACAGGGAAAGGATAGGTCACTGTGAAAAAATACAAGTTTATTGCAAGCCATCGTATTATCAAGTGTATAATGAGTGGTGGGGTGAGGATAAAAGGATCAAATCTGTTTGAATCCTTCAGTGGCACAGAGGGATGTTGTGCCTGGGCACTGATTTCCTTCCCATGCTTAGTGAATATGTACTCAGGAATTTAGAAATGTTAATAGGACACAAAATAGAGCTTTGGTGATCACAATAGTTCATAGAACTTTGCAGATGTTACCTCCTCAAATCCATTTTAAATTAGAAAAGAATATTTAATCTATTTTAAAAATTAGTTTTTCTTTGAATGTCTGAAATTCTGGGTTTTGCTGCCCTTTTGCTCCTGGAGGAATGTTGAAAAACTTGTCAGAGTTTTTCTGTGGATTCATTACAAGAGAAGCATTATTAAATTAGAGGAGTACTGAGTTCTACACAGGCGATTGTCTGAATTAATCCCTTCTTTCTACTGTAGATTATTAAGTATTTTATTTCTTGGAAAAGTTAGAAAATATTTTAAAATAGAGTGAAAAATTCTCTCTGAGGGTCAGGGCCTGCCAGTCCATTTGGTGCAGCCCATTTTTGTGGCAGTTATGTTTTCAGATGAGTTTAAATTTTGATTTTTAGCAAAAGCAACTCAAGCTGGCAAGAGGAATATAAGGCAGCTTATATTAATGTCACCACCCTGAGCCCCCTGAAATACTTATTTATGCAGTTGCTTTATAAGTTTGTTATTTATGAATTCAGATGAATTGATAAAAAATGGACCAGCATGTGAAACTCCACCAAAATATTAATATTGAGAGGATTAGTTGCTAAAGTAGTTGTGACCTAACCACCTACACCTTTGACAATGTGATGGTTCCTGCTGAGTGAGAGGAGCCTGTGCTGAGCAGGCTGGGTAGGACAGCAGGATTCCAAATGCCACCACAGGGAAATTCAACTTAGCAATTGTTTTTCAATGTGCATGGAACTATGCTAGCGCAATCCTGTTTACCAGTGGGGAAAAGGTAGATGCTCCTGGTGTGTTTGTCCTATAATTTTGTGGTTTGTCTTCCTAAAGGTCAGAGAATGTCAGTCAGCTGCAGTTTGCAGTGAGAGCTGTTCATGAAGAAGAGCAGGAGGATGCAGGGATGATGTTACACCCAGCAAAGACAGGCTGTTTTAGGGAAGTGTGTAGTGACTCACTTTTCCTCCTAAGCAGGTTTGATAAAGAGCATCCTAATAGGAACTCTCTGGGTCAGAGTACACCAGTGGATTTGCACTGAATGGTTTTACTTTGGGGCTTGCTGCAGCCTGTTGACAAAACCACCAAATGATGACCTGAAGAAGGGGCTTAAGCAAATGATGGGCATGTTATTGAATTGCTTCTGGGTTGGTGAGATAAGAGGTAGCCTAGAGCCCCTATTTAGTGGGAGCAAAAGGTGCTCAGTTGTACAAATATGCTCTCCAGCATATTCGGTTTGCTCTCAAAATTTGAATAAATAAGACTAGTCAGAAATTTCAGACAATGGCAAATAACTTATTTATATACTATTGCAAAGTGCAGGTGTGGAAAAGCAGATGAAGGAACTTGATGGGGAGACTTAAGATGGATTTTCTAGTCCAAATCAGTGAGGCACACACCATCCAAAAGCTGCCCATAATCTATGCAATTCAGAGTTCAGACCTATAGTCCTTCCTGATTCCAGCAGAGAAGAAATATGAGCGACTTTTCAGTTCTGTCTTTGAGAAAAAAAAAAAAAAGGCAAACAAGTGCTTCTATAAAGAGCTGTGATAACAGAGCTGAAGGGTTCCAGTGAAGCTGGAAGGCTACTTGTGTTCAGTGTTGATAAAACACTCGTGAATTGGGAAACAAAGGGTCAAATAGGGGGCCAGTGAAAATAGAGGTCTGGAAACCAGTGATTATGGGGTCATCTGTTAATTAAAACCCCTGAGCTCATTTTCCAAACCTCACAGTTACCTAGATAAGGTATTAGTACCAGAATGCTTTAATGCAAGTAAAAACAGGAGGAGTTGCATAGGTTGATAACCATGGCCAAGGTGACAAAAAGTTGCCAAGTTAAACTCTGTGCTCTTTGCCCAAAGTTAGGGAGGTACAGAAGAACTGGGAACAGGATTCCATTAACTTCTTACTATTCATCCACAGGATCTTGAGTTAGGCATTCCTTGGGTACAGGACAACCCAGTTCCGTAGCCTCTGCAGCACCAGTGACAAAATGCCACTGGGATGTTCCAGTCTCAGGAGTTTAAAGGGTGTTGCCATCGTTGACTGGCTTTTGCAGAGATGCCTGCCAAGTGTGAATAGTGTGGAAGGGAAATATTCCCAGAGTGATCCTCTGTGAGCATGAAAGGAAGCAGCTTGATAGAACTGTTCAGTGACAGTGTGCAAATTAGGGCTGTGACCAAATTTACCTAGGCAATTGGAACTGCTAATGACGAGTTAGTTTTAATTATTTTTTTAAATGCAGAGCTTTATTTACTTTAGAAAATACTTAACAAGCAGAGGTGTGAAATCAGCTTACAGCTTTTTTTTTTTTTGTAATGACAGATAACACTTTTGTTAAAGGATGCCTCGCAATGGGTGGTGACAGACTGAGATATTTAGAAAACGTACATTAACAGGACTGAAAAGCAAACTGGGAGTGTGTAGTTCTGTGTGGTATTGTCTCTGTATGTTGGATAACAAGTAGACTGAGAAGAGGCCAAAGATTTCAGACCCATCAACAGCACCCAGTGGGAACTGACTCGGTTTAGGGTACGTGTGGCTGAGCCACACACTGAGGGGGATGCTGCAGCCCTAATGGACTCTGTTTCTCTGCTTCATTTGGGACAAATAATGGAAATGCTTCACAATGAGGAGGAAAACTAGCTTGGTCAGGTGCTGAGAAGTGTTTTGTGAGAAAGATTTGTAAGTACTTTAATGCATTTTTGCAGATACAGAAAGTATTACTGTAGCAAAGCCCTAAAAGTGAACAGCTGTAATTTATCGTGTGCAGAAGAACGAATTTGTCTTCTGTGTAAGTGTGTTTTAGAGCAGCCACATCCTTTTCAGAATGATTTATTCCCTGACACTGAATCCCTGCAAGATGCAGGGTGGAGATCTATGGACAACACACAGAAACATGCTGCTCTTTCAGAAGGAAAACCACGAGTTTGCCTCTGACTTCCAGGCTGGCCTAAATTGTGTTTTCACCTTGGTTTCTGCACTGCCAGATCTATCTAACCTGTGTGGGGTCTGCTCTGTCCTGAGCTGAAAGCAGGTCATGGGGAATGTCACACCTCAGTCACCTACCACTACTATCCTCCCTAAAAGAAGGCACTCAGCCTCTCATGGGAGGAAGGGTTTGGTCTTGTAGAGGATTAAATTTCAGTAAAATGTGCTTGATTGCATTGCATCATTAAACACAGAGCAAACCTGTTAAAATCCTGTTGCTCCCAAATTCCATGTGTGACATCAAAAGAGCTTGGAGTAATAGGAGAGTGCAAAGTTTCAGGGATGAATCCTGGGGATGGGAAAAGAAGGAAAATATCACTTAAAAAAAAGGTTCTTTTGGAGCTATAAAATATAATTATTAATAAGATAGGTAATTATTTATAGATGTGAGATGCAGTTGCATCAACTGACATACAGCTGGAAATACTGACAGTGGAAAAGGTCTCTGTGTTCCCCATGTATGTGTACAGAGGGCATGAGATACGTGTGCTTTTCTTTACATTGCAGTGTTTACATACGTATTCTTTAATGTGTTTGCATGTTAAGGCACCAGGTAAATTAAGAGCAGACTGTTTTGAGTTCATTTTCTATTTTGATTGCAGAGAGATCTGAGTGGGCAGACTCCTGAATTCAGGGGGAATTTTCTGGCACTGATTGTTTCCCAGGGTCAAACCCAAGGTGATCACCATAACTGAGTGCATAAATCTAATAGGTGGGCATATAAATTTTAAGTGGAGTCCCATTCCTTAAAACTACAATTTAAATAATTGCTTGCACAGCTGGGATATGAATGGGGTTTCCAGCTAATGGAAATATGTCTCTTTCTCCCAAGGTTGGTTTATGGGAGAAAAAGAAAACCTGACCTGAAATGAAGGTAAAATTCATGTTATTCTTATGTGCATTCTCCCGTTTGGTCTCGGGGGAGCAAAATCCTGTCTGTAAACTCTCTAATTTAGCATTTTTACTGGAAAAAGTCTACTCAATACATCCTGTCTGTTATCCAATACATCCTGTCTGTTATCCAATACTTCTCAATGTTCCAAGACAGCAGCAGGGCACTGTGATCCCCTTGAGGAGCCAGTGGCATCCTCATCTCATTTCTGTGGCAAAGGAGCAATAGTGAGCTTTGTTGGGGGCATTTCCTCTGTCCTTGGATCTCAGTGCTTGCTTGGCTTTGACATTGCTGCTGTTCAGCAGCCCCGTCATTTGGAGGAGGAACAAAGCAAAGTTTTCTTAAAGGGAAAAATCAGAGGTTTGTTTATAACCTACAGCTCTCGAGACAAGGCAGCGGGCTTGGATTGCCATCCTAAAAATAACACAAAGTCCAAACAACAGGCAAAAGTAGTCTTTTCTTAGTGAGGAGTGAGAAGTGGAAATGCACAGCAGTAAGAACTAAAGAAAAAATTGAGTTTACTGAGACAGTAACAAATGGCACAGAATTTGGGTTAATGGTTGTTTAGTCTTGTTTTGCCTTTTTTTTTTAAAAAAATTATTATTGTTTTCTAATAGAGCACTCCCAGAAAGAATAATGTGTTCAGTAAAGCAAGAGACTAATCACATTTTTTGTTATATTGTGTTAATAGTCTGTGAAACCACTTTTGTTATTGCATATTAATTGCATGTTAAGGCATTTAAATGCCATCATGATAATTTTGGGCTCTTTAGCATGATCAGTTTGTTTCTTTTCCTTGTCTGTTTGTATTATTGCAACCCTCAAATCTCTTGCTGAGGGCTCACTGCTCCAGGTGCAACATCAATATCTTTGAAGACCCTTTGCCCAGACCTCGTGTTTTCCTGCAGTGAAAAGAAGGAAAGTACACAAGTTTTGAGCTTCTGAATTCTTTGCTAAGTGTGCAAAACTGTTATAGTGGGGATTTTGACACAGAGTACCTGCCCTGTGGCTCAAGTCAAAGTCCTGAAGGTCTGGCCCTGCTCTTTTTAAGTTTTTCCTAGTCCATTATTAACATTCAGAATGTAACATAGAAATTTTTCAAGTTTGGTTGCTCAGATTTCCATATATCTTGTTCCTCCCAATGCAGAAAGAATTCTGTCTTATTTACGTATTTGGTAAAAAATCAGAATCCTAATGTTGTAATTGCTGGAATTTCCATGGCTATTTCTTGGAAATGTGGGTCCATAACCATCTGTAGCTTCTGTTTTTAAAGAAGACTGGAATGGCCTGTAATACCTATTTCTTATTCTCTTTGTATTTTTATTTTTTTTTAAGAAGTGAAGCAATGAATTCATTATATCTTTTTGTCAATAATTTCCTGTCTGCAGCCAGAGGACCTGCTGGCTCCTTCCTGACCTCTAGTTCTTCATGTACCTGCAGAAAATCATATGGCCTGTCCTATCATTTCCAGCAATCTTCCTTTCATTTTCCACCTTCTTGCAGCTTTTTTCCCCTTGCACTTTTACCTTCTCCTCATACCCTTTTTACTGTCCCTGTCCTTCTTGCTGGTTTATGTCATTCACTTACGCTCCCTGCATCTCCTTGTTCAGACACAGTGCCCTGCTCCCTGATCTCTATAAATAATATTGCCAGGGGTGCAAACAATCATCATCTGAGCATAAATTTCTTTGGTTATTGGGTAGACCCTTTCCACTGCCTCTGCCAGGCTGTGCTGCTCTATCCATTCTGATGGCTGTGTTCATAAATAAATCCTTTAGAAGCCTCTGTGCTGGGAACCCTTGACTTTGCATTGCGTCCTACATGACTCTTCCCTGGAATTTTTGTGAAACAGCCCACCTAGTCAGTAACTGATGCTAAGAAATTTGGGAGGAAAATTGAACTTTGTTTCCATTTTAATGCCTTTAAAGCTGTATATCTCTTCCATCAGCTTAGGGGTGATTGTGTATGATTGGCTGGAAATTCCTAGCATTTAGTTTATTGAAGTAATTCTGTTTCATAGTCCTGTCAGCACCGGAGCTGTGGTCTCCTCAAAAGTGAGCTGTACCATAGAGCACCTGATGTAATAATTACTTCTGGGACTTCAGGAGTGTGAGTCTAATGCTTGATCTCTGTAAAATTATTGGAGAATAATTGGCCATAATTTTAAAGCTGTATCTCCACGTGTTTGTGGCAGAACCACTAGGCAGGTTTGTACTTTGTATGCAGAGGTAAATTTCAATTAATGTGCAGTGGTGTGACATTTTTTCAGAATGTGTGAAAAGAATTTGTATAAAATGAAGAAACGGGGATGTTTCAGTCAGTCAGTTTGTGGATTCTGAGCTCCATTCTGCAAGTTACTGAAACATCACCAAAGGGAATTAGGCTGCAACACATCTCATAATTTAAATATCATTGTCCAGTTGAATGTGTCGTTATGTTCCAAATCCAATCCTTTGGTTTCTGTTCTTGCACCGAGCTCTAGGAGCCCTAAATATGATGCAGTATTTTCATAGGACCCCTAACATGGCATGCTCATTATTATGTAAATTTTCCATGTCTGTAAGAGACTCTGAGGAGAAATGACACTGTGGACCACGAGGTGTCCACTATTGAAATGCTGCTAAAATTACTGTGTGCTTAAAAAGAAATTAAAAAAGAAGACAGAAGGTTGGAGTCGAGGATTCACTTGGACGTGTCACCTTCAAAGCTTTTTGACTCCTATTCTTTAAGTGAGCAAGGATTCATCTGTATCTCAGGCCCGCACATGAGGCAAGTTCTGGGTGGGTGATGGTGACAATTTATGTTTTGGTGCGTGCATTGTCTCTCCCATGTCCCAAAATATATCGAGTGTCCCTCTGCTACCACATTGGTGACCATAAATTGTGCCAGGGGTGCAGCTACAGCAGAATTGGGACATGGAGCTGCAGCAAAGTTAATAAATTGATGCTGCAAGAGCATAAATAGCATCCATTTCCCTGCTGTATCCCAGGTGAATTCTGTAGTGTTAACACAAGAAATAAAATGTAAGAAAATGTATGTGTTGTGAATGTAGTTCTGACTGATAACATATACCAAACAAACATCTAGTGGTATAATTTATATACCAATCCATTTAAAAACTACACTTGCACATCAGTCTGTTACATGTGCATGTGCTCAGGTTGCTTTTCTGCTCTACTTTGATTAAATACCTACAAATATGTCCCAAATATATGTCAGAGCATAAACACAAATGTATGATATCATGGATCTTACGACATCCTCCTGGATTTATATACAACTACCTCGTCTGTTCCCCTCAAATCTCACTTGTGTTGCAGTCAAATGGGAGTCTTGTTTCTGTGCTTGGCAGTGTGAAATCTCTCCCACACTGTCATAATTTCTTAATTACAACATTTCTCTGTTATTTGGGGAGATCAGTCACGCTGAGCTCTAAGAATTCTGCTCTCACCATCTCAACTCTTTCCTGTCCCAACAGTTTGAAATATGCCAGAGCCCCAAAACTTGCGTGAGAGTTTGAGTGATGGGTTGGGTGCCTTTTCACCCTGCTTCTGGGTGTCCTTTTGATCCACATCATCTGAGCTCTGCAATTCTTTTGGGCAGTTGTACATTTCATTCTTTACAATGGAAATTGATAGGTGGAACTTCAGAAAAAACAATAACTACTGAGATGTAAGAGCTGGCAACAATACAAACTGCAAGCAGAGCAGTGAGAATCTCCCTTTTTATTAGTCACTTGTGGAAACATCCATGGAAACAGGTGATTCTTCTGTGTTCACATTTTCCTTTCTTTAGATCTGTTTCAGTGCATAAGAGCAAATGAGCGAGAGGTGTAGGGACTGAAGTTATAAATATTTAGAGAGTACTGTGTGAAGAGACTTCTAATGTGGAAATTTTACTTGGCATCATTTTGTTAGCATGCAAATGATAAAAGTCTTGCTGTATTTATGCTGGTTTACTCAGGTCATTACTAATTATTTCTTAATTAGATAAGTTTCTTTAAAATTAAGCTGTATTTATGTGAATGTCTTGATTTTTTTTAATAGCTCATTAACGAGAGATGTGACTTTAGTTTAAGAATTCTCAGCAGATAATTTGCTCCTCTCAGTTCCTGTGAAACACCATATGTTTAGACTCACATGATGGATCTTTTTCTTTTGAGGGCTTTTGCAGTTTTTCCGTAGGGTGTAGAGCAGGTCTCAGTAGGGAGTGGCAAAACTTCTTTTGTGCAGGTGTGTGACTGAAAGTTTGCAAGGACAGACACATTAATGGAATCCTGAGCCTTTGAGGTTTCCCCATAAGGCTATTTCTTCTCTGAGAGCATTTCTATCATCTTCAAAACATTTTGTCTAAATTTGTTAGTCTGCTGGCAGCAGGAGCCAGGGCTGGGAAATGTTCTGCCCCAAACTCTCCTGAAGTGCAACACTAAAATATAGAAGAACATCAAACATTCCAGGTGGGACTGAAGGTTTCGGAGTGGGAAGGAAGGTAAAATATTGGAGAAGGAGCCATGGAGCCAGGAAACCTCTCCCTGTAATGGTTCTATGTGTGGAAGGCTTGGAGAAATACAAGGTATTTCTGCTGGTTTTTGTCAGTAACAGGTGGGGTATGGGTACTCTCCTATGCAGTTGGATTTGCAGTTTAAATTTGCTGGTTCATCTCTGCAGAATTCTTCACAAGCTCTGCTCTTAACATTATTCTTAATGTTTATTTTACATACTGGTAATTCAGATACCTGAATGCACTGCATTGAAGATGCCTATTATCTATTTAAGGCTCTGTCATTATAGGTATTTCTTGAATGCATTATGTATCCATAATACACAGGTGATCTGTATTCATATACAGATTTTACTTGTGGATGGGAACAAATAAAGCAATGTATTGCTGCTATATTTCCATTCGATTTAGAAGATTTAATAGAATTAAATAACAGGATTATGATTTACTATTTAGGAGTTACTAAGAGGGAGGAAAACCATTACAGTTTTAAACTACCAATTTTCCTTGTTTTCTAAAACAACCTGTAGAAAACTTCCTTTTTTCCCCTTCCTGCTAAAGAAACCTAGCAGGGAGGTGGGAAAACAGGTAGAGAAATTGTTCTAAAAATGACATATATTTTCTAAATGCTGTGAAGCTTCATTATATATTATATTTACCCCTCGAAAGAGGAAAGAAAACATTTGATATGGCAGAAGACCTTGCTGTCTTGTCCTTTTCTCTGAGCTTCTGGTTATCCCCATGAATAGAGAGAGGAGGAGTTTCACTCACAGCGCTGGGATTTTTGGGGTTGAAGGCCTCATTCCCAGCTCCTGGAGTTCTATCTCACAGAGGGTCTTTGGCTTGAAAAATTCAATTTGAAAAACACACTGTATTTTGTCAGGTCTGAGATTGCAAAATTAACAGTCAGTGTTAATTTTAAGATACTACACCATCTAATGATGCAGATCTTCAGCTCCTGTTGGGCCTGTTTGCAGTTGAGATGTGCATGGCATTTATTAAAGGAGATGCTTTAAAGGAATGGAGGTGTTTGAGGATGTGCATTTAATTTCCCTCCACCTCTTTACTGGCAGCTTTGATCAGTGCTCTGCTTCCCACCTGTGCCACAGCCTTTGAACTTGGAGGGGCAGGAGTATAAATAATTTCCCATGTCAATTCCTGGCTCATCTACCCAGGCTGATATACGAAAAACAAGTTATCTCCTAAATTCTAGCGGTGGGATTAGGGAATTGATTACTTGAATTCTGAATTAAAATTGCAATTAAAGGCAAAATTGTATCTCTTAGAAAGGCTTTGAGTTATTTGACCAAAGTGTAGCAGTCAGATTACAGGCTTTTGACAAAGGTTTGCACTATGAATAAAAACTATTTTCAATAAACTTTTTTTTCTGTTGGTAAATCCAACTTTTAGATTAGTGGTCATTAGCAAACAAAAAGATGTATTTTTTGCAGTTTTTCAGCTTAAAGAGGAAATTCCATTGATTTTTGAAAATACTGAAGATGTGATTCAGTGAACATAATTGCAAACAAATGCCACTGGTAGCATATATTGATTTTTTCCCCAATAGATTCTGCTCAAAATATTTCAGATGACAATATGGGCAGTGTATATTCAATTGCAATTAGTATGTACAGTGTATTGATATATACTTTGCTATAGCAGACTCAGGACAGACTTCAGGCTGGCACATTTGCATTTGTGACTTAACCAGAAGCTTCCCTGGTGACAGACAAAAGCTCCAGACTTTTAGGTGCATATTTATCCCTTATACTGGCAATATTATACTCCCCTGTTATGAGATTTGCTCCTTTCTTCCCTCCTTCCTTACGTTTTGCACTGGGCTTTGTTAGAGTGTTCACCAGAGTCACAGAATCATAGAATAAGCTGAGTTGGGAGGGACCCACAAGGACCATCCAGTCCAACCCCAGGACCTGCACAGACACCCCAACAATCCCCCCCTGTCCCTGAGAGCTTTTCCAAACTCTCCTGGAGCTCTGGCAGCCTTGGGGTGGTCCCACTGCCCTGGGGAGCCTGGTCAGTGCCCACCACCCTCTGGGGGCAAACCCCCTGTCTTTCTGACCTTCTCACCATTTGCTCCATGTCCACCACCCAACCTTCCCAGGCCATGGGTGTGATTGCCCCATGTTATTGGAAATGGCCACACAACACAACCTTTTGGTCTCAGCAGGCTTGACAAGCCCCCACCTTTCAGTCCCCCTGTGAAGACCCCGAGTCCACTGTAATCCCCCCAGCAGCACTTGGGGTGATTCAGGAAATGCTGCCCGTACAGCAGCAGTGACTCAAAGTGCAGCTACGCTGAAGGATCCTTCGCTCCTGCTGATATGATCATTTTGGTTAAGTGAGAAGCAAATGTGCTGGGATGAGCTACTCGGGTTTAATTTTTGCTATTCAGCACCATAAATTATAGTATTTTATGTCGAATGTATAAAGGTATGATTTGAGCCAATTAAGTATTCTGCTCCGAATCCCCAAACTTTTCAGAAGCATATAATTATGGGAAGTCATTTCCACCGGGTCAATTTTCTTTTATCTGTTCACAGGGAACACCAGGACATATGTATGAAGCTTATGAGCATCATTTTTAAGCTAGACTTATTAAAACTGCTTATTAATGAGAATGTTTTCCTTTTCATAGCACAAAACTTGTCTTATGTGAGTAGCATAGAGAATTTACCAGCCTCTGCACAGGCTCTTTGCTTTCCTCTAAACAGGAAAGAAATGGAGGAGTCAGGATGGTAGGAAAGGAAGAGGTTTGATCTGAATTTGGAGATGAAATGTATCATTTAAAAAAGCCCCCAAACCAACCACCACATCCCTCAGCATTTATGTGGCTCCACTGCCTATTGATTTCCCTTGGTGTTAGACACTAAGAACCTCTTAAAACAGGATTTAGCTCTTTCAAAGATGTGGTAGATGATCTTCCAATGTTCTGCATTTTGTATGGCTTTGTGTAATTTTTTTGCTATAGGTATTTTAGCGTTAAATATGCAGGGAAGTGAATGCTCATTTTATCTCTGTGGAGCCAGGATTTCTCTTTCACTTGTATGTTGTGTTAGATTTGGTTGAAACTTTTTCTCCTGACAGTTTGTAGGGAATTCAGAGGAGTTAAATAACCATTTTCTATAGGTGTTAGGAGCAGTTTTCTTTATTTATGCTGTCACCTTAATCTCACAGTTGGGTACCAGTGCACTCAGTAGTTGTAAATGTTGATTTACTCCAAGACTGATGCCAAGTGGTGTAAGTCACACACACTTTGCTCAGCAGTGGTGAGGTTGGCAATGGAGTGGTGGGTGTTGTTTTAATCTCTCTCTTTTTTTGGGCAGCATAATTGTGTCAGCAACCCCAAACAGAACTAGGGCTAATGGTTGTTTAACTGCTTCCCACTGAGACTGGAGTGGATTAAGCCAAACCCCAATAATTTCAGTAGGACTGTTCATGAGACAAAATTGAACTTCTAACAAGTAAAAGGACATAAAAATAGAGAATTTGAACTAAACTCTGCTAAAAAGCAACAATTTATTGCATTAAATGTGGTGCTTGCTGATAGACCTGATTTATTTTCCTACATGTGTTATGGTATTTTTTTACTGTATAATAATTTTCATTGATGACAAGAAATGGAGAAAAAAAGTGAATGTAAAATTTGGGATTTATAAAACAGGATGTAGAATTTTTTAAGAGCTTTTCTCTGTGGGAATGATTACAGAATGTACAGTGCAGGAAAGAATTTGGCTGGGTGCATTTGAAATCTGTGTGGCTCTGACAAGCACGGTTGTTCAGGAAACCAAGTTCTGGTGTTATGTCTCAGAAACACACAACACATGAGGTGCCAGGTCCAATTAACAGGCTGATGGTGGCAAATCCATTATCCTTGGAAAGAGAGTCCACCACCAGGAGACATTAATTCAATGTGACACCAACTGGGGTGTTTATATACAGCTAATTGCAGTGTCAGACATTCTGCTCTAATTGAGTTTAATTGTGGCAAAATTGGAGTTAATTAAAAGTTAATGGTATAGAGCACATCGTGTTATTATAAACTCCTGGTACATGTTTCATATCCATATTATTGTTGTTTAAATGGTGCTTTCAATTACCGTGCCTTGTATTGGCACTTTGGAAATGGGCTGTAATTGTTTTCACGTCGTTGGGAGTTATTGTTCTGAGCAGACACATAGAAATGGGTTTGTTTTTAAAAAGCTCGGCAAAGTTCAGGGTGCTTCATTATGGCTCGGTGGAAATGTCCCTTGTGATGTTTCCAGCCACCTTGCTAAGGAAAGGCTTGACTTTATGAGGGGGTTGGTGAAAAATGAGCAGAAAATTCTAGTTCACCTTAAGAGAAGAATACCATTTTTGGCATTGTCCATCATCCTTCGGTAAGGAAATCTCAGTTTTCCCCTCTTTAGTGAATCCATATTTTTCTAATTGTGTTTTACCCCTGGGTGTTCTGTGAGGAACTTTTTGATGAATCTCCTTTCTGTCACTTCCTTCTGTCTCTGCATCCTTTGTTTGCTCCTGCTATATATTATATTATATATATTCCAGTTATAAATTCACTGACAGCTCCATCTCTGTCCTGACCTCTCTCTTGATGAAGTTTTATATCAAAGCCTTTCTGCTTGACATATCTTGCTGCCAATTCAGAAACAGTCATTGCATCTCCCCCAGCTTCAGTCAATATAGGCAACCCAACCATCCTCCTGTCAGTCAACCCAATTCTGTGTTGATTTTCTTGTTTTCCTCATGTAGTTTTTCCTTCATGTGCCTGTTTAGAGCTGTCCAAATATAACAACAATGAAGTGAAATGCTTGTTTCCAAGAAACACGGTGCCACGTGCAAACCTGGTTAGTACAAGACAGGTAAATGGGGCTCTAAATATATAGACAAACAGATAATGCTGTGTTTGAAACAGCTTCTTATGTGAGGCAGTAAAATTACTGATTTTCATCAGTTTTAAATAGGCTAATACTTGCTTCCATTATCTTTATCTGTTGTGGGCCAGCAGTTTCCTCAGCCCTTTATCCTGTAAAGCTCAATAGCCTGGAAAAGGCAGACTGTTTCACTAACAGATAGCACAGTCACTTAAAGCTATTCCAATGAGAGGGAATTTGGCTCTGGAGCTGCCTAGCAGAATTTTTCCTTCTGAGATATTTTTCATTAATCTTTGTGCTAAAGTAAACTGTTATCCCGGTGGAAATTAATTAGCACGGTATCAGGAATTTTAATTTTCAGAAAACACCAGTGAGATATACTACTGTTTCCTTAGACACTATCACACAGCAGGGCAATAACCTAAAATAAGCAACAGGAAAAAAATCTATAACAAATGTATTTGCCAATTACCTTAATGCTGAGGAGTCCTTTCCTTGTATGAGTTTGTTTAACACTAAAAACTCACCCAAAGAAGGGAACAAAGACTAAGGTAAAGAAGCTGTCATAGTTCAAAAAGTACAATGAGCTTCTTCCTGAGGGACAGAGTGGTGGGGAGTAGATTTGTATTCAAATGTTTTTGTTTCATTTGTCACAGCCAGCAGGTCAGGGTCATTTGTTTAAAGAAAGACATTTCACTGGGTCCTAGGTGCATCTGATAGAAGATACTTTCTGTCCTTGTCAGGCTCCCAGTATTTTCTGTGTGATCAGTTCAAACCAAAGTAGGGCAGTTTGACTTCAAATCTGTGGGTGATGCTGAATCCACCATGTGGGGTAAAGAAACAACTTACCCTCTTTGTAGAGTGAGTTATGTCTTCATGGCAATTCTTATATTTTCAAAGGCCTCAGTGGAAGGTGAGAGACTGAGTTTCATTAGGCTTTGATTACAACCCATTCATATTTGAAACTGTGCTTTGGGTGGGTGTAGAATGACTAAATTGCACAAAACCCACCATGTGAACCAGCTTTTAGACTTTCTTCTGGATTGTAATCCCATCGGAGTGGGTAGACAGTGGGGTGGAGAGGTTGTATTTTGGGAATTGAAGTAAGGAGGTCAGGAGGTAAGATCTGCAGGAAAAAGCACCTAGGAAAAGAGGAATTTCTGTCATTGGCAGTAAAATTAATGCTGCAAATACCTGGCATTAGAAACAGCAGTGGTGGAACACAGTGGAGAGTGCTGAAATGAAAATTTTGTGATTACATTATGAATTTTGTGATTATATTATGAGGCTTGTGGGAGACCTAAGGAAAATGATACTGATGAGAGAGGAATTCTGGTGGTGCTCTAAAGTCTGCAGATTTGAACTGATACCGAGATTGATTATGCTATGCCAGCAAACATGCAGTCTTGAAGGGAAAAATTAATTGCTAATGCTTTTTTGAATATACATGAGAGGGGGGAAATACCTAAGCTATTAAAAGGACAGAAGCCTGATCCAATTTGATGCCAAAGCAGTATAAGTGTGTGTTCCAGAATTTCCTTCTCTACTCTAAAATTTCATCCAGCTTTGACTTAAGTAATAAATCATTACAGAAAAACATGCCATTAACAAGCCATTTCCAGAAAAATATAAAGGAACCTGACTTGGAAGGAAAGCATTCAGAGCTTCTGAGTGCTGCTGAAAATAGATGTGTTAGATAAAGGAAAGTGCCTGATACTTTTACATTCATTACAACATTGGAGAATATTAACGTGACTTTGTACACTGGGAATGGAAGTGGCTGTGAAAAATATGGCATAATGGACCACCAGAAAACATTACATCATGAATTCTGCTTTTCTTGATGAAAAAATGGAAATACCTCATAATGCCTGCAGTGGAATTCTACTCTTCTAAACCAGCTGCATTAGCAGGTACTTGTGTTTCCTTTTTCCCTTTCTCTTTTCCCTCACCCTCACAGCTACTTGATCACGTATTTTTCATGGTTATGAAAAAATTCTAGAATATTTTTTGCAGAAAAAAAATGTATGAGTGTAAGTCTTTTAGTCTTTTGCAGTGAAATAGATACGAATATCCTCTCATTCCTGTATTTTTCAGAATATTCATTTATTGCATTTCCTGGCTTTAACTTCTGCCCAAGTGTGATTGTTACCAGAATAGTTTCTTGTGAGGAGGAAACAAGCCTGAAAGCAGATGGGATGTGAAATACACTTAGCTGCTATGGGCTCAGAAAAAAACACTTGAAAAAGTTTCATAAATGAACTCCCCAGCTCTTTGATGTTCACATTAAACCAGGTGGTTTACAACAAGCTTGAAGTAATATCCAAGCTGCCAATAAATCCCGTATGGGAAGATCTTCAGTGAACTTCAAGGGAAGGAGCCAATTTCTTGGCTCACATCTGATGAGGCAGAGTGCTGGAAGAAGAGGTTGTTAAAAGCTCCCATGTTTTGCCATCTGCTCCTGCCAGGCAGGGAAAGTTTCCCTTTTGCCACGCTCTGGGACTCCGTGAAGTCCCGAGGCTTTTCAGCTCCACTCGCTCTTCCTTCCTTCCTTTTGCAGGAGATTGAACAGGAAAAGTTTGACGTGTTTAATTTGGACTTTGGTTTGGTTTGGTTTCTCTCTTGGAGGAACTTGGGTTTTTAATTGGGTGAAAAGACAAGGAATTGTCTCCTGGCTCATTGATGGCTGGGATTGTGAGACAGACTAATAGTGTGGGTAACGCCACGTGGCCCCTGCTGTGACAGCCCAGCACTGGGGCCTGGGGCTGGCAGAGAGGCTTTTGGCTCCCATTTCTCTCCTTTTGCAATTCTCATTTACTTGTAGCCTGAGCCACAGCAAACCTCTCCTTGAAATCTTGTGTGTTATTATTATTCACTCAGAAGAAATGGACAGCAGCACGAAAACAAAATGGTCTTTTTGAAATGGATTTGGATTGCCTTTTTTTATTTTTGTCCAACCCATTCCAAGTCCTTTGTAAGATATTTAGTACTACAAATATTAATCCTTGGGCTGAGCTTAACTGCTTTTATTTTTTGTCCATGTTTCTCAAAGGAGAAGCAATTAAGGAGAGATGAAAGAATTTTCTAGGGATACATTATGGTGGCTTTGCTTAGTCATGTCAAACCTGGCATTGCTTCTGAATTCTACTCGCTTCTACTTCTTTGTGTCCAAATTGATTAAAAAAAAAAAATAGAAATACTTTCTGGGATCAAAATGCCTTAGTTTTGATCCAAACAGGTGAAGATAAAAAGGGTGCTCAGGAAGCTGTGAAGTAGGAATAGGCAGTAAATTACCTGGCTAAATATTTACAAAGCCAAAATAAAGACCCAACACTCTACCCTGCCCAACACCCTGCAAAATGAATCCATTGCTGGCAACTGGTGTCACTTGGGCAGCACTGTCTGCAGAACATCTTTGAAGAGAACGTGTCCTTTGGTAGGAGGAGATGCAGTGGTGCCTTCTTAAGGGCAAGTTGAAATGAAAAACCAGACTTTTAAAATTCACTCTCTGGAAAGCAATCCTGTTCAGGAAATTCATCCAGTTTATTGATGTAATTAAGTTCATTCTAGTTGTTATATTGGAGTCAAGGATCAAAAGTTTATGAAGATCCAGTTCAGCTCCTTCTCACAAACTTAGAAGAAAAAAATAAATCCTTAATTGTGTCCTAAAGCAACCTAAGTAATTTCCTTAATAATTTATCTTAGTTACATTTCATAGAATTGAAATTCAGTTTTGACTTTAATTTCTGGTCAAAAAGCAAGTTTTGAAATTCCCAAACCTTCTCTAGAAGAGAGTTGCCATCTCTGCACTGTTTTGCTTTTCATCACCTGCATATGTGGGAACTGCAAGCTTATGTCTTATCTTTACAGTGCAATTTTAAATTTGTTAATTTTTTGTTTCATTTTTGTCTTTACTGGCACTTCCCCTGCTGAGGCACCGCATTTCTGTTTGCCTGCAGCCTGTAAGGCAGTTGGGCACCCACTGCAGAAATCCCAGGTTATAACTCTGCAGCTTGGGAGAACCCAGACTTTGACAGTAATCAGCTTATTCCTTCAGCTTGGGGATTGGGGGTTTTGTTGTGTTCTTGGTTTGCAAGTCCTGGTGAGCTCTCTTTCTGTCTTAATCTATTTTTTTTTTTTTTTTTCATCTTGAAAATAAACCACACTGATATGAAGTCACTTATTTGGTGCGTGTGCTAAGATCCATCTCAGCTAGTCTGATCCTTTGTACCAAAGCTAACAGTTTTAAGCTCATTAAGTAACCTCATTAACATGCTGAGCCTTTGTTGAAGGCACGCTGGAAATCTTTTATTGGAAGGGAATTTGGTTCGCAAAAAAATAGAGTGACTAAGGAAAGTTGCACGTGTTTCCAGAAGGGTGGTTGTACCTCAGGAAAAGGGGATCAAAGGGTAAAGTGTGGATTAAGGCATTAACAAGAGAGAACTGTGTGTACTTATAAAATGGATAGAGATAAGGAGTTAACACATGTAATATATGTCATTCCTCTGGGACTGCAAACTTCTTAATGACACAGTTTAAAATGTATATTTCACCATTCATATATTTTCATGTCTGAGGAACTGCAGAAATTTGATTTTGTGGTTATGATAAACTATCAAACTGTATTTCATGTGTCCTTACTTCTGTTTATTCTGTCTTACAAAATTTCCAACAAGTAAGCTCATTGGTTTGTCTCTGATCTCAGAGCTCTGTGTTGGGACGGATGTCAAGGGTGGAACAGTTGGAATGTGGTGTGGAAACCACACAGGGGGTGGATGGACAGCAGGGTCATAAAAAATAGGGACAGAATGAGTCTTGTTACCAGCAAGGTTGTTCCAAGAAGTACTGGATACTTCCTTACTTTTTTCCCCTTTATTCCTTCACCTTGAAAAGGGAGAATCGGGTCTTCCTCCTCGGAAGGGAGAAATGAGGTGCTCAGGGAGTGGTTTGGAGTCAGCATTGATGGGGACTAAAACCTTAATTCTACTTAATTCTACTCTGCCCATAGGTTGAGGAAATTTCCATGTTGTGATCTGTACAATGGAAAAAAAAAAGCCACCATTTAAGATCATTTCACTTTTATTTACTTTTTGTGAGAATTTTTGAGAGAAAACAACCTGAGTGTTTACTGTGGGTTCTGCTTTTTCGCTTTGTGTCATCAACTAATTCAAAGCATTTGAAATCTGCCACTTTTTCTGACTCATTTTTTTGTTTAATTTTCTTTTGAAGAATCATTGTGTTGTTTTGTTGATCACTTGCATTAAAATGAATATACATACATACGTATGTGGTTGTATGAACGTATACAAATTTTAGAATAGAAATTAAATAGGAATTTGCAAAATAGTTTTGTTTTGCCTTGTGTCACGTGAACAAGGATTATGATATACACTATAACTTTAAATAAAACCCCTTCATGACAGGGGTAATGTTAAGGATTCCTAAATTAAGCCTTAATTATTTTGTGGTTGCTTCTATTCACATCTTATCTCAAATTGTAACTCCTCTCTAAAGGGTCCTCAGTGCAAGACAGAATCAGAACCAGAGTTTGATGAGAAAAGTCAAAGGGAGTGGGAATGACTCTTTGCACCAGTCGAAAAAGTGTTTATTTCTGATCAGATTTGCTCACGTCAGCCAATTCTCACTCAATTTTCTGCTCCTATTATTGTTCTTCAGACCATTAATTTGTTCAAACTCCCATTATTTCCAGGAGAGGATCTCCAAAGTTGTTATATTACACAGTGCCAGTGTTTCTGATTTACACAACTAAATGTATGCAACTCTTCTACAGACCCCACTTCACATTTTAGGGGCTGGCAGTTAGACCTTCTGAATTACCAGGTTATCATCAGCCCTAATTAATTGGAGGGAACGTGCTGACTGGCTTCCCATTGGAAAAGGCTTTTGCAAATGCCTTAGGAGCCAACACAATGTGGTAAATCCCGATTGCTGAACAGCTACATTTTGTTTGAACTAAGGGGCAAGAGGTGCAATAACCTGTAAGAAAATGAATACTCCTGCAGGAAAGTTCAGAGGGTTTCAGTGGAACTGAAAAGGTGGTAGTCTCAGTTCTTTGTTGTATGTCAATGAGTGGTAATTTAATGCGTTGTTAAAAACAGATTCATCTTATGTTGTCTTTTTAAGATTAATCGACTCATCCTAATTTCTGTGGTTTATGACTACAATTAATGTGTGCTGGCAAAAAAATAATCTCATTAAAGCAGGAAATTCAAAATCATCTTAAAACCTTAGGGTCAAGAGAAGCACTTTTCAGGTGTTATGAATTTTTGTATGAAATTATTTCCTTATTTTTTTCACCTAGGAGAAAATAATGTCTTTTAACAAACTGTCCTTTAATAGTCATCTGGAGCTATTTTGCATACTTCACTTACTGACGAAGGTTAAAGGGGACGGCTCGAGCGGAGAGGACGGTGTGAAGCTTTGAGTTGTTTGTCTTTAGCAGCAATAGCACGACCCTGTTGAAATGATGGTCTCCAGTGAGTGGAGCATCCCGGGGATGTAGCTGGGCCACCCCAGCAGTGGCACATCTTGTAGCTGTCACATAGACCTTCACACCCAAGAGATGGGACATACACAACGTGTGTGTCATATACAAGTGTTGGTTCCAAGTTCCAGGTTCTACCTTAACAGGACTAAACATCTGCTATAATAAAGGCTGGATTTAACCGGCTAGATACACTTTTGGGTTTTTAGCCCACTGACAGCAGCTAAACAGGCATTTCACAGCTTCAAATGCTCTAATCAGTGAGCAGGGCTGGCTGCATTGTGAACACTGGAGGAAACAATACATCCCCTCAGCCTGTTTCTCTGCCTGTCAATCTGGCAACATATTTATTTCACAAAGGAAAGTAGCACCTTTTCATAATATATATTTCAAATAGAACCGGGGACTGTTTCTTAGCAACGCGAACTGGCTCGCTGGTGATCCTGAGATGAGCCATTGAGTGGGGTGAGACACACATGGGCTTGAGAACCAGAGAGCCTCAATTAGCAGGAGCTCACCGAGGAAACAAAGGGCTTCTGATGACTAATTCCGCTCCGTAATTGTTGTTACTTTTACTTAGGGGAGTAAAGGACCACTCGTTGCAGAAAACTGGTCCTCAGTGGGGAAAAAAAATACTCTTTTCCCTCTTGTTGAATAGAGTAAATCAGCTTGAATTGCACACAAAAACATGTGGGATAAGTGTGACCTGACTATAAAACAGATGTGTTTTATGAATAGAACCTCAAGAAGTAATTACTCACAGCTTGTTTTAGAGAGACTTACTTTCTTTTGCTCTGAAAAGAAAATGTGCGAGTGTGTCATATTGTAACAATAGCTTTGAGTGCTACTGATACCAAAGAACTTTAAAGATAGTTGAGCACTTTCTGACAAGTGCCATTTTCATAGACTCCTATTTTTACTCTGGCTAGTAAAGGAAAAGCAGTCTGGGGAAAAAAACACTGAAAAAAAGATAAGCTGGCCCAGTCTTACAGCTCTTCCCTCATAGGAATTTCCATCCTGGACCCAGATTTTCCTACTTTTGCTCTTTCTGAAGTGTCCCTTACTGTTTAAATGTATACTTTTAACATCAGTGGTGTTCATCAAAGAGCAGGGTATACCAAGCCTCTGCAAAGGCTTCAGGAAATTAAATATAAGCATACGAAATGTTCGTCCCTCTGGGTTTCCTATGGAACAGAAGGATGCATGAAATTATGTGAAATGACTGTGTAGGTTAATAGACTTTTGCATATCCAAAATGCCATGGATTGGCATGCAATGGGAGAGATGATAAAAATCTCCAGGTTCTTACCTTGAGAGCCCTGCTTGTTCCTGTGACAAGACTATAGAACAAATAAAACATATCATTAGGCACAGTCCCGTGTTTTCAATGGAGTTTAGATTAGCAAATAGTGCAGCAAAATAACACAACAGGGGTAAGTGAGACTTCCCTTGGCTTTTAACAGTCTTTGGATTGTATTCTAAACATGTAATTCAGAGCTGAGAGATGAACCCACAGATAATTAAAGCTAAGAGATCTGAATGTTGTTCTTCATCTTGAATTTCATTTCCTCAATTCATGTCAAAGTTTTTAAATGATAGAAAAAGAGGTTTTGACCAGAAAATTGTTTAATGTCTTTCAAGTCAGCTTAAAGGGAGAAGTTCCCAGAATCAGTGAGCGAGTTACTATTTTACTGTCCAATTTCTTGTGACTGTTTGGATAGAACTGTAGCTTTGCTTGGGTTTAGCTTGCTGAACATATATATGCCTTTAATATTCATCTAGTTCATTGTAAATACTATCTATTTTGTAAATAATAGCTCTTCACTAATCAGAAAATAATAGTTGATGTGGTTAATACAAGGTAAGAGAATCCATTTGTAATTAAATAACCCTGAAGTGAGAGCACTAAACAATCAAAGGGGTCAACTACCGAGTGTTAACAAGTAGTGCATTACACATTATTACAGCAGTAATTATGGTTCAGTGATACATTCATAACTCTAAAAGTGTGTTCACCAAAAGCATCCTTTATTCCAAAGTCACAGGATTAATGCCGGCAACGAATGTCTGTTGTATATTCTTTTTTTAAAAAATACCAGTCCTTATTCCCTGCTCTTCTGTTCCGTGGACCAAACTTGTGCTAAATGTTACCACCGGTTTGTGTTATTGCCAGACGCAAAGTGCCATGTAATGTGTGGTTTGTTTATTTGTGCAAAGCCTGTAATTGCAGGGGGCAGTGCCATGAAATATTAAGAGACTTGCCATCTGTTTGAGTGAAGATGTTGGGTGTGGCTGTAGCCAAGGCTGGTTGCTCTGGAGTAGGAGGGAAGTTTTTATATTTACATTCCATATGGTACAAGCAAAATATGGCAAATGGAGTATTTTCAGATTGCACCCTCAAGGGGAAATGCTGGCTATCCTGCAGTCCAAGCCAGATTCCTTCCTGCTTTCTGCAAGTGCAACTGTCAGTTTGTTGTCTCAGCTGTTAATTGTTCTGAATTTTGGAAAGGAAATATTTGCATTTTAGCTGCCATTATCACCTGAAAAAAATTCTCTGCATTTTCAGAATCCAGCAATTCCCATCAATAGATCAGAAATTCATAAAGGTTGGCCATAGGAAAAAGAGCGGAGACTCAGAAAGAGTCACTGGACACAGTGGCCAGAAGGAGCGGGAAAGTTACCTGGTTTTTATTTCTTCAAATGTAGCATGAAAAAAGCCATCACATTGCATGAATGAAATGTATTTTGCTGTTTCAACATCCCTCTGCCAAAGGGCAGAGAAAGTACAGAGTGAGAACCCCACCAGAGTGGTCAGAAGTCTTGGGAAGGAACTGAAAGGAGTCCTATTATTTGTTCTTGTGCTGCTGCCATCCGGTGCCTTTAGTTCTTGTTTTCTTCTCATGATGTCTACCCACATCACAGGCATTTCTTTACGAGAACTAATTGTTAGATTTTGGGTGTTGTGCCAGCTTTGGCTTCCCAAAGGCAGGTTAGTTCTCCTCAGCCCTCTCAGGAACTGATCACCTGTAAGACTGTTCCTCTTTGTGGATGGTTCATTTTTGGCTGACTTGCCTTTGGTGCTTCCTGCAGGGATGAGGAGACACCTAAGTAAGGATCTAGAAAGACCTATCCATGAGTTTTTCAAAGGACTTAGCTGATAGAATCAAGGCTGGCATTCCCTTTTCCCACCTTGACACAGTGTCCAGGCACTACAGCACAGGTTGTTTCTGAGAGATTGGGCCCAGAGACTGTGCTCTAGTCTGACATAATAGCACTGTGATGGCTTTCTTGTAGGCACAAGGGTATTTTTAAATTCAGATTTTGAGCTTATTCGGGCAGGACCTGTCTCTAAAAATGTAGTTTAGTTTACATGCTGCTCCTCCCTGTAAGGATCCTGATTTATTCCTGCTATTACTGTAATAGAAATAATAAACAGCAATAAGGTGCCATAATGTGAAAACAGGGAGCAGAGATTTTAGTCAGCGGTCCTTAAGAATGTTGTCTTTCACATCTTTAAATTCTGTGCTGACAGTTTACTGAAGGAATGAGGGCAATTTACATTTTAAAGCTTAGTTTACAAAATTGGCTTGGCTCATTAGAAAGCTATGGCTGGGTTTTTAGAAATCTGTCCCTTCTCCCTGCTTATCCCATCTTCTGCCCTACTCTTGTTTAATCTCTGCATATTCCTGTTCCAATAACAGAGGAAACTGCTCTCAAACTCTTCATTACACAGGTATCCTGCAACACTCTTATCCTGCAACCTGTGGAAAGGATTTCACTGATTTCAGACTGCTTTGTCAGTGTCCATTACCAAGCAACCTACACGACTGCAGCTGCAGACAAAGGAAATTTATACCCACCTAATTTTCACTCAGCATAATTGAGAATTCCATTTAATCTGGGTACATTCCACACTGACTTCTACATCTTCCTGAAGCTTCCATTCCCATCAAAGATTTACATGATGTGTTACCTGCTTTTCCTCTCACTTTTTTTTGTCAGCTAATGGCTATTCAGAATGCACATTTTATATGAAAAATTGTTCAATTATTATCTTTTTCTCCTGGACAGCTAAGGAAGGCAAAATGAACATTAAAAGCCTGAGTTCTGACTTGTTCACAGATAAAGCTCAATATTTAGATTCTTCTGTGGGCTGCTTTCATTCCAGCTTGTACAGGGAGGCATAAATTAAGCCCTCTCTACTTAACGGCCTATTTTCAATTCGAGTTTCATCTTCCTGAAGGACAAACAACTTTATGTATGAGGTTTTTTTGCATACCTGCTGTTCACACAGGATGCAAACATTTCATACCACAGGCTCATGTCATAATATGAGAAGGGAGGTCAGGAATGGGCCTCGTTCAGACTGAAGGGATTTTGAAGGGACAGCTGGTGACGAGTGGCACGAGGCTTTGCAGGGCACAGGTTGCAGTGCTGAGTAGGGGAGAGAGTGGAGCTGACCCGAGGTGCCTCTTCATTAGCATTTACTTTAGATTGGGAGAGAGTTTGGAAATGAATCCTCTGGTTGCCTCCTCTTGCTGCGTTTTGGTTTTGATTGTAAGCTCGGAGATCATGATCTGGACTCTGCTTGAATGCAAACACACTGAAAGTCATGCTCTGGAGTGCACTTTGTATGCTCAAACTCATCATCAAAGGGGAGAAAGACGTGCAGAGTGCAGCTCTCGGGTCCTCAGCACCAACTTGGGCTCTGTGCATCTCTCTCAGGCCATTCTGCTCTCTGAGCTCCTGCTGCTTGAATACAAACCCCCTGTATCACACCTCTGGGAATAATTATTTGTTCCCTTATTTAAAGATACATCCTAGCTTGCAAGCATGGATTCCTTACCTACTACTGAAAGGTGCCATAAAATGCAATCCAATTCCCTTAGGTCTGCAAAACCCTGTGTGAAGTTTTTCTACCATTACGTGAGAACTGCTAAGGTGATGACAATCTGTGCAGTAATTCAGCCTTTTAAAATATACTAAATAGGGCATTCATCTCATCTGAGTTTAAGAAACAGCCTGGTTTCCAGACAGATTTTGCTTCTGGTATTAAAAGGGTCATACTTTATCCAAAGCAGAAACTAAACACTTAATGTATTGCTGCTTATGTTCTTTTTATGTGTGTGTGTGTGAATATTTGTGTTGCTCTCCCTAATAGGAAGTCAAGAAAGTTGTTTGGGCGTATGGGTTTCCTGTCAAATATACAAGACAAGTGATCATCAGGAAATAGGCTACAACAGAGTATAAAAATGAGCAAACAGTAAAATATGGAGTTTGGTTAGCCAGACACCTTGCAATGTATGAAAATGGTTTCACTGAAAGTCCAAGAGTCCTCCTTTCCTTCTCCTTGTCCATTTTTCATTTCTTTGTTCCACTGACCCAGAGTAACTTAGGAGAATGCACTGGATGGAAATTAAGGACTGAGAAGTTATAAAGGAAAGCTTTGAGGATGTATTTAGTTTAACAATTCGATATTTCTCCACTTGCTGTTAAAAACAGTGAGTAGCAATTGGGACATTAACTCTTTCAGTAACAGCATTGCTGATCTTGTGATCTTGGAAAAACAGTGAAGTGTAACCACGGCCAGTCCCCTCTGGTCTCTGCTGCTCTGCTATTACACACTGGCAGGAGTGGGCCACAGTGAAGAGCTTGTTCTGCCTGGACAAAGTTCTTTGACACTGGCAAGTCTTCAGAGTCATTTTAAATTCAGAGCCTCAAATGAAATGCAAATGTTCAGCTGGTAAAAGTCAATGCATGATGCCATTGAATCCTAGGAAGCAAAAGAGAATGTTATTACTGATTTGACAGTCTGGGGGGATTTCCCTGACTTCCAAAATCTACTTATGGGGTCCATACCCTTTCTTGAAGTGTGTGCACTGACAGCTCTGAGCTTTATAAAAAATCACAGCTTTTCAAAACTTAGGAGGTTAAAAATTAAGAAACTCAGTGAAGAAGCAGGCATTGTTTTTTGTAGTCAGTTCTTACTTCATTGTTAAAAATAAAGATATTTTAGAGCTGAGTTGCTAACACTGGGTTTGCTCATGGGCTGTATTAAGCTTTAAGTGGTTCCCATATGATGATCAATTGTTTAAGTAGCTTGCATTTCAACAGCACTTAAAACTTGTACTCACATGATTGACACTAATGATTCTGAAAGAGACACTCGAGTCTGTCAAGTGAGTAATTTGTTTTTTTAAAGAATTGCTTGAATACCTGTTTATGTGGTAGACTGTAACAGTGGGGGTGACACTGTGAAGATACAGCCAATAAATAAGATGGTTACCTTTTTTTTTTTAAAGTATTTGAAATACATGCCAACAAAATCTGTCAAGATGGCTGTGAGGGAATGGATATTCACATACCTGTAAAATTCTGCAAAGTCAAAGTCGTGGTTTTGGTCTAGCTGCCTCCAGCTTTTAATAATCAAAATTGTTAGTGCCTGAAGTGGGATAAGCTTCAATAACCAGAGGACCATAATATTATTGCTTATACGTTCTGTAATGCACTTATAGAAGAAATTTGTGTCGTTTCATGAACAGTTACTTCTTAACAAATTATTGGCCAAATCTGAGTGCATGTGGAACCTGTGGGAGTTTAAGCAAGGGAACATTTGTTAGTGTGTTTGATATTTTGCCTTATGTTTGTTGCTCTGCTTTGGAAATAGATTAATCTAAATAACACACTGTGGTCATCAGAGGGGAAACAGTGACTTGTGGAGTAACGTGAGGAATTAGCATAGAGTCCTTTAGATTTACTTCCCATTCCTCATCCCCAGTAGCTTTCTGTGGCTGAAAACACTCACTGTGGGATGGATTCCCATGGCATTTGGTCCCTCACCCCTGCCCAGAGGGCACAGTGCAGTCCCCCAGGGCAGGAGCCCACCCTTGGCAGCCTCCAGACCTTCCCTGTTCCCTGAAGTCCCTCTGTGAGCATGGTGAGGACCCAGTGACTGCAATCATCGTGTGTTCTCCTGCTCTGGAGGTCAATCTTGCAAGGTGCCCACACAGCCAAGTCTCTGGTGCTGGCAAAGGCTTTGTCCCCTGTAGGACTGGTGGGCTTTGGTGCTGCTGCTCCACGTTGAGAGCTCTGCTGGAGCACCAAGTACAGGAAGGCTGGGCTGGAGGGGCTGGGGGGGAATGCAGAAATGCCTTCTCAGCACAGCCTCCCTGGGTTTGCAGCCAAGGCTCTGCTCCTTGTAAAGTCACCCTGCAGGAGGTCTCTTCATTCTTTGGACACCAAAGGAGAAGGAGATGGAGGGATGGAGGACCACCTCAGCTTTTACCTTGTGTTTTCTGGGCTTCTCTGCTTTTCAACACAGCCCAGGATTTGTGTCCCACCTCAGCAGCAAAGATTTATGGCCCTTTGGAGATTTTAGGTGAAGAGCAGCTTTTCACCCATGTGTTACAGTGTGCTGGTTCTTTACACAGTTCCCCTGGGTTTTAATCATTCCCATCATTTACTTGATGAATGGAATAAAGAAGAAGTTACAAAAGGCCCTTACTAGTACTTGGGATTAGGAATGTTGAATTCCTCTTAGTCACGAACTGCAGGCTCTGCTCAACCTGTGATGCATCAGAAAACCAGATTTTATAAGATTACAACAACTTCAAGCATCTGATACTGGTTGAAGTTTTCAATTTTTGAATAGTAATCTTCAGTTTAATGTTCTTAGTGTATTAAATCTCCTTAATTCCAGAACCCTTTAATCTGTATATGGAATAAAACATTGCTGTTGAAGTGCCAGATGCTGTGTTTGCACATTTTTAAGTTTCAGGGCTCTGCTGAGAACACCAGAATGTCCTTTGTAGAAGATTATTTAGATCATAGGCTTTATTGACTGGTGAAATAGTGTTTATCTTCACAATAAGAAAATGCAGGGGCTTTAAAGCAGAATAAAGAAAACCACTGAAAAGAAATCTCCTTCCACTCCAATCTCATTTATTGAAAGAAAATGCATATTAATTACAAATTTAGACACTTCATTTCTGTTGCAAGGCTCCTTGCAAAAGACAAATTATTTTATACATCTAGTATATGTTAGAACTGACAGATGAGATTAATATGCTTCTTAAATTACCATTACCAAGGGTCAATTAATAAGTGAACTAACCTTGTGAAAGTCATTCTGAAAGACTAGTTACAGATCTGTAATAGTCCCTGTCAAATTACACAGAATTGAGAAAATGAGAAAGCTGTCAAATAAATAGGATACCTGCTAATTGCATTCTGCATAAGGTAAATGAGCCTGTGTGGTTGTTGTTGGAAGGGATGAGAAATAAGTCAAAGAAATGTTACCAAAAATAATATACAAATTTGGAGTAAAATTTACTTGAGGGTACATGAATGTGCAGAGAGCTCTTTATGTCACACAAGAGTCGAAGAACTGGGGGTGTGAAGGGTCAGTGACCATGAGAGGAATCTTTCTTAGCCCATTGTATAGATTATCACTCTGGTAAATGCAGAATTCCCTCTTTTTTTTTTCATTCTTTGATTATGATACACTTTTTGCTTGGCCTCTTGCCCTTTCGATGTTAAGCTACTTACACAAATTAAAGTTTCATTATGCTAAGAAAGCAAAGAGCCAAAAAAGAACCCTGGTAATGGGTTTGTCTCTGTGGGAGGGACTTTAAAAATTGCTCAGCTCCAAACCTTCAGGCTGCCCAAGTGTCATATTCATCACCAATCTTATTTCTTGTGGTCAGTTTAGAAAACAACAACAGATATAAAAGATTTAAGGCACTTCCATCAACACAATCACCCATAAACCATTTTTTGGGTTAAAATTCAATGTTCAGAGCTGTTGCCAACTGCAAATAGGTTTTTGCATTATAGGTTTCAACACGAGCCCATTTCTAGGTTGCTGGGTTCTGTGTGTTAAATTATCTAGCTACAACTATTACTGAATAAATATTTTATACCAATATTAAACACCAGGAAAAAGCCCAAACTAGCTGCATGATGGGAATCTTGAAAAAGCAGCAAGTCAAGCACTTCTCAGTACAGTAAACACCATCTCTGCTGTGATGGCTGTTTCTGCACCTCCTTTCTCACAGTATGAGTTTAAGAAATGTGGTGTTGATGGGAATATTCAAATTAATTTAAATTAATAGCCATGCTGTTGGGTAAGATAGCCACAGCACCATAGGCTGCCATGACATTACGTATTCCAGCCCTCTAAATGTTTCTAAGGGAGGTCGAGTCAGAGTGTGCCAGCAATGCCATGTGAGGGAAGGGATCAGCCTGCACAGCTATTCAGCACTCCAGATCTAAAGGCTGAGATGTGTTCAATTACAGCTTCTGATGGGTAATTTTAAAAGACAAATGTGGTTCTGAAAATGAACCTGTTCAGAGAAAAGGTTAAAAAAAAAAAAAATGTTTCCATACATTTATTCATTCTGATCTTCTGTTGGATAAAGCAGAACGTGAAGCAGAAAAATAAACTTAATGTCACTTTTCTTGCTATTGTTTCATTAGTAATAGAACATTTTTCTAACACTGAAAATCCTATATAGATCAAGATATTTTTGGTGAGTTCATTTTAGTTAAACTCTTACATGATATAATTTACCTGCTGTCAAACCCAGTTGTAGTGACATAGTTTGGTGCTATCACATTCCAGACCGTGTCAGGCTGTGATGAGACATGAATATTGTGTTTAGTAGTCTGCATTTTTATAACATTTTTCCAACCTTCTACTGAACAGCCAGACTCCTTTCCCTGCAAGCAAATGTTCCTATTACACAGTTTTTTCCTTGCTGAAGAGGCAATCCAATCCACATACATGCTTATTTTTTGACCTTTTAGTGAGACATGAAGGTCTGATTACATAAAATATGTTTCTTACAAGCATATCTTCTGTGTTTCAAACTTCCCCTTTCTTTGAGTTGTTCACTATGAAGCTCATTTATCTTCTGATAAAAAGGAGCTCTTTTTAAGTGGTGTCTGTAGTAAAATTAGGGCAGGTGAGTAAGCTCCGTGCACTCACCCTGTGTCAGCTGCTCCTTTTAATGGTGTGGATCAGCTCTTTGTAGAAGAACACAGAGTGCCATCTATTGAACACTTGTGTGAGCCACCAGCCCTGGTGAGACACAACCATATTTATAAAACATTTAACATACAGAAAGAAATTTTAGTGTGCTTCCCTTTGTTTCCTTCTTTGCCAATAAAGTGAAACAAACACAGAGGCTCCAAAATAATTCTTCCTTGCCTACTTTAGGTTTGGGGAAATATTTGGAGATCTTTCTGCTTTCCTAAATAGACTTAATAATTTGAAATTGGGGCTTTTTTTTTGCAGCTAATTTTGCTTTTGTTATAGAATCACTGAGGTCACCATGCCCACTGAGCCATATAACAGAGTGTTATGTCCACTCATTTTTTAACCCTTCCAGGGATGGTGATTCCACCACTTCCAATGCCTGACCACCCTTTCAGTGAAGAGATTTTTCCTGATATCCACCCTGAACCTGCCCTGGTGCAAACTGAGGCTGTTTTCCCTTTTCTTATTGCCTGGGAGAAGAGGTCCCCACCTCACCCCTCCCTCATTTCAGGGAGCTGCAGAGAGCAATAAGGTCCCCCCTGAGCCTCCTTTTCTCCAGGCTGGACAACCCTGAAGGGGTTTCTCCCAAACAATAAGCTCGATGATATCAGTTCATGCAATGTATTTATTTTATTTATATCTTCAGAGTCTGTGTTCCCTGAACGATTTTTATAGGAGTGCTCATATTGCAGCGATCTGTTGTTGGGCCATGTTCCTGCACTGCCTACAAACGTGGGTGCTCTGTGGTTTCAGGTGCCCTTTGTTATTCCAGCCCCAGAGGATTTACTGGGTGTTGTAAGAACAAACCTTCAGTGCTGCAGGACACCTCAGGCACAAACAGAAGTGGTTGACTCTTTGTGAGAGGCTCCATATGGTTGATGGATTGCCGCTGATTTCAGCTCAAAAATCAAACTCCTGGGATCGATTGGGCTGGGTTTCTCTGTGTGCTTTGCATTGAGCCAGCAAGTTGCTTAATAGTGATGGATTTATAAATAGGTTACTCCAAATAAAAGAAATTATCTTATGTTTGAACCAGCAATGTATTGATGAAAAGTGACCTTGCCAAGCTGAAGGAGAAAAACACATTTTGGTGATGTAGCAGAACTGAATGAAGAAGAGCTTTTATGCCATTTGCAACTAATTGTTTTTTTATTGTACAGTAAAGTCCAATCATTATGTGTCCCTTGTCTATAACCTGGAAACAAGAAGCTGTTTGTTTGTTTGTTGTAAAACATCAAGTGAGATCTCAGAATTAAGGGAAAATGATGGTGGAACATATAGTTTACTGAGGAGATGCCTTTCTAACCTGCTCAGTGCAGTAAATTATGGTTGAGTGAGATATTTGTAAATAAATAAATCCAGAGAGACATACTAGATCTGCTAATTACACCTTAAGATTAATAGTTTGAACAGGTAATATTGTCAGGAGAGCTGAAGACCAGCGAAGCATTTCAGAAAGTTCCTGGGTGAAATGTAAGCAATAAAAAGAAAAGAGCATGAAATAAATTCTGTCTTTTGCTGTGTCACTACATAGCAGGTGCTTGTTGATCCTCTGCGAATTACATTAGAACTATTTGACTACTCAGAAGAGACTATTACTGTGTTAATTTACCTAATTTGAGACTCATTGACTAAATCTTTATTCACCCTTAATGTAGAGAGATGGTCCAACATGTTAAGAGTGACAAAGATTCATTTTAGAGAGAGAAAAGAGGTAATTAGAAGAAACTTTTTTTTTTGATCAGGCTGCCCTTGGCATATCTTTCCACTATATCCATGTCTACAAACTGTTTTTCTACTATAATAGTGTGGAAAGCATTCAGATAATTCCTTTTTTCTATATATGAAATATATAACTAATAGAAAAAAAACTACTAAACTGTTGCACTGAAATAGAGGAACTGCTGTGAGAGCTTCAGCCACTCAGATATCCAAATTCAACCTTCCCAATGCAACAGCTCACAGACTCTTGGGGTGATCCTGAGGAAGGTGGCTAAACTCCCTTTCACTGACGGGTATAACCAAACTCCCAGTAGGGAGTGAATCATAAGGTGGTGTTTTACAAACCTTTTATCAGCAGCATTGAAATGTGTCATTTTGGGCTCAGCAAACAGTCAGCAGAGTGCAAAATGTTTACTGGAGAGGAATATGCTGAGGAAGCAGAGGAGTGTCCATGGCAGGTGGTGCAGCTCAGGCGGGTCCTGGTGGGCAGTGAAGGCTCACTGAGTGTAGGAGAGGCTGCCAGAGCTTGAGAGAGGAGTTAGAACAGGATTTAGAAGCTGAATAAAAGTAAATAAAGAAAGAAACGAGCAAGGGCTGACACTTTTATTGTCTTCTTGGGGCTTTGGAGGAGTCCTGGCTGCAGCTCACCACTCCAACACCGACAGGGTGAAGAGGCCAAGCTGCAACCCCAGGAATGCTGGCAGAGCTGGGAATTTGGGCAGCAGGATGATGTAAAGGCTGCAAAGTCTTCTGTCCAAGTGCTCTTGTAAGGGCTGGTTTTGTTGCTTAAAAACAGGGAGACCTGGTCGGGTACATCTGTACAGCCTGCTGTAAACTCCAGTGATCCTTGACTTCTAAGGCCTTTCCCTACTCATTTGAGACAACAGATATTTTAAGCAATAATAACAAAGCAAAATACCTGTAGGTGTGATATACACCTGACATTTGCAGTGACCTTTATTTCTCATGCCTAAGCAAGTCAGCTTTCTTGTCGCCGACGCATTTGAGATCTTGTGGGTTTGTTCTTGGTCTGATTAGCCACGGGCTCTCTGTGACCCTGCTCCTCCTTGGGTGAGAGGAAAGGGGTTAAACTGTCCACTCCCTGCACATTTGCAGGTATTGTCGAGTGGTGAGAAGGGTGAGCAGTGTCGAATGCTGCCAGGAGCTATTTAAAAGTGAACGCCAGTTTGCAGTTTTTCTTCTCCAAGTGTCTTTGTTGTTCTTGTGGCGCAGCACAGAGTCTAAAAATCGTGGCACAGCTTATGTGTTAATCCTTTATTTCAGTCCTACTTTGTCTCTTTTTGATTTCTTTAATATTTCTGTGGTGATTAGCCTTGATTGCTTTGGTGAGTCCTGATATCTCCTCTCTCTCCGCCACCCCCGCTCTCTTTTGGAGGGGATCAACATGTGTTCTCTTGTGATATGGGCAGATTTTAATTAGTATTTATATGATCATCCTTAATACTTCGGGTCTGTGTGAAGTACACATGGCTTCTTGAAGAGCTGTATTGCTCCACAGATTTGAGGGATGTTCTTCTCTGTTGTTCACGGAGGTTATTTTTGGAGTGGGCATTCTCATTTCAACTCATAGATAATATTTAACAGGATATATGCTTCTGAAGTTATTTTAATTCAATTTTTTTTAGCTATCTCAGAAACTCTTTGTGCCTCTCTGTTGTGAGGATGCATAAAATTATTTTCAGTTGTAGTTTTGGGTCTCTACATCTGTAGAATAGCGAGCAATGGAAGGAAAAAACGACGCACTGAGAGGACAACTGGCTTTTCAAAGCTCTTTCAAAGGTGTTTTGATTTTAATGGAATATATTATCCAGCCTCATAAGGCACTTTGAAAAGTCATACTGTGCCCATGTTGGTAGCTTAATAACCTTTGTAAATCTGATTTTACATCACTTGCTCAGCAAGAGACAGAACATAGCTATCAGCCTTGTAGCCAGAGATCAAAAACCCAGATTCAGGCTTGATTTAAATTTTGTCTGGTCTTCAGCTTTGCTGAAGTCATTTCATCTCTGTTTCTTCTCCCATGCTTTGCTTATCTTATTTATGGGATTGATTCTCTCTGGAAACACTCTGCTGTGTAGCACCAGCTGCATCCACCAGTTCCATCATAACTAACCAGGATGGTTCCCCTCACACCTCCTTTATACCCCCCTCGAAAATGCATTTTGGGAGGTTCAGCAGGTTTGCACCATCACCCAGAGCCTGGGGGGAAGCTCTGTGAGTATCAGAAGGAATCTGTTTGCAAAGAATTGCTTCTTACAAATATTTAAATGTTAAAAGTTGGGAATTTTAAAACAATCCTCACAGGAACTCATGAGTAAATCTTATCTGCTCCAAACTGACATAAAAAAAAACACTGAAAATCAAATTGCTGCTTGCTGGCCAGTTTGGCTTTTAACACTTAAAACCTGTCCTCAGGAATGGCTGGTAAAAAATATGGCATTAAATTACGCATTTGGGGTTTTTTTTGTTCAGCTGGCACGCAAGAAAGCTGCTCCAAAATCCCAAATTATTTTGTTTATATTTTAAGAAGCTGAAGACATCAAAATAACTTTTGGAACTGGGTTTAGTGTTGTCCTGCAGAAAAGGCAGGGGCACTTTGGTACACGCTTTCTATGAGCTCATATTTAATGTATTTTCTCTGAAGTTTATGCCTTCATTCTCCATAAATTTTTTTGTTTTCCTGCTCCGTGAAAGGAAAGGGACCATTTAGATTCAGAGAGAGAAAAATTCTCAGGCCTTAAGTTGTAGAAGAAAACAGCACCTTTTTAGCAATATTATGATTTACAGACACAGCCGTGGAAGAAAATACATTTCCTGTGACACTAATGGCACTACAGTATATACATTCAATTAGATAGTGAATTCATAATTGCTTAGGTTAGAGCTGCAGAGGAGTTTCATACATTAAAAATAATAAAAAAATATTTAATGTACAGTATTTGAGCTTCATTTTGCAGCAATGAGTGTATTTCACTGATGGCATTTTCCAGGCATGTCCTGTGCAGGGGGTGCAAACCCAGAGACATCCTGATGGAGAAGCATTTAGTGCTGCCAGAGTGGGACAAAACACCTGCAAAACTCCAAGTACTCTTTAATCACCCCAGATTTGTCTTCATCTCCCACTGAGGGACATCCTGTCCCCAAGAGGTGGTGGCTTTCCTGGACTGCCAGTGCCAGGTTTTTGTGAGGTGGCTGCTTTCACTTGGGAGCATTCTGTGGAAAGGCACATTGAGAGAAGCTTATGGGACTGGTGCTAGATAAGCAAACAATAAAATCAGAGTCAGAAATTGTGTATTTTTAAAGGAAACAAAACCTAATTTTTGAGATGGATGCTTTAGGAAGGTAAAGCCTCTGGAAGATACTCCTAAATTAATAGTAATTAGTTTCTGTTTGTCTGGATTATTGTCTTCTCTGAGCTTTGTTAGGTAATTGCATAAAGTCTTTACTACAACCTTTCTCTATAAAGAGACTATTTATTGTACTTTTTATGACCTGGAGGTGACCAAATTTTTTCTCACCAGGGAATTGCCAGCATGAGCAATCTTTGAGTCTGGCAATCCACACTTAAAAACTGGTAATAAACAAGCCTAACAAGTACCCTCAATAATAATTCTAACCATGCTAGGAGTAAATAAAGGCCACAGTGATGTGTTCCTATAGAGAGCTCAGACTCATTGAGGTGGGGCAGGGAGGGGTGCAGTGTCACTGTGAAGTTGGGGTGTGGAACACGTGGAAAAACATCTGTTCAAACAACTGGAAGAATTCTGTGAGAGACATTCTTGTCAGCAGCCGATTGGAAATGAAGATTAGAAGGCAGGTAATGGCTAAATAGCCTGCCTTAGACTTTGAAGAGAATTAAGCATTAAAAGATATTCCAGATTTACTTATGAAAAACTTCAAATTTATGATGTAATTTTATGTGGGCCATTGGCTGGCTGGCTGCAAAGTAAAAATAGACATTTATATGCAGAGAAGGAAGGTGGCTATCCAGAATCACTTCACCAAAAGCAATAAATGAATGAAAACAACTCTTCTATGAAGAGAAACCTTTGAAATTACCTTAATGGCAAGAAGGAGACTGCTTATATTTTCATATAAATGTTATTGGTGACTGCAGAGTGGAAAGGACTCAAGACTATATAAAAGAAAGCAAGAGTGTTTAAAACAGGCCTGTACAACATTAAATAAGTTTTCTACATTTTTGGTGTTATCATTGTATTTGGGGTGATGGAAAATCATGTGGATATAGCAAGGGAAATTGGATGGGAAGTCAAGAAATCCCTTTTGAGTAAGGAGAGTATTCAGTAGGAGTTTGTGTAGACAGACAGACAGACAGACAAAGTCTGTCCCTGGCTGCAGTCTGGGGTTTATATTGCTTTTCCCTGGTGCACGGATGTGCTTCATTTTATCAGGGTTTCTTAGATATATAAGGGGCAATAGCCAAAGTCTGCTTTGTATCCTGCCCTGGGGACTTGTGCTGTGAGCTTTGATTATGCTTTGCAGTTGGCATGTCCATTTGTGTCAAAACGGAAAGTGGGATTTAGACTCAAATGTTCCTGAAAATAGAACTGGTTACATTATGCTGAACAGAACTACCACCATTATCATAAAAAGGTTTTGGTGGGAAGGGACCTTAAAGATCATTGAGTTTCAACCCCCCAGGAATGTAATTCCACAACTTGCAAGTCAGAACACTGAAAAAAAATAGCAGGTTTCTACAAGCTAAAGAGCTACAGAGCTCTGCAGGCTGCTTTTTATTCATTTCTCCAAATGTGTCTGTAGCCTTGGTGCTTGTCCCTAGAGCTGCATTGCTGTAGTCAGGGAGGAACTTACCCATCTCTAAACATGCCATTACCATCTCTTGTTATCAAAAGAATTAATGGAGTGTCTTCCATACATCAATCAAGTTTTAGTTCAAACCAGATGGGTTTTCCTGGCTCGTGCATTGAAAGGCTGAAATCTCACTCTTTGCTAGTGAGGCACCATCTAATTTTCCACCTGGTTTTACTGCCTCTTCAAAGTGCCAATATTGTCTTTTACTTGAGTGCTTTTCTCACTTGCATGTCTTGGGTTCTTGTAAATAACAACATCCTTCTGTTGTTATTTTGTGAGCAGTGGGACTTTATGGAATTTATTTTTTTGGTGGTTTTTATTTGTTTGTTTTGTGGGGGAGCAAGATAAGATATAAGAGAGTTTCTTTCACAAACTAGTCCTATAAAGACAGACAGTCATAATTTCAGGCATTTATTGTGAAAACATTGTAGGAGAATGGGTTTAAAAGGGGCTGGTGAGTTAACCCATAATGCTCAGGACAGGCCCGAAAATTGTTGTACAAAGATCAATAAAATAAAGTCCTCAGTCATCTCAATAAAATAGAGATCACATAACTGTCCCTATGGACCTGCCATGCCGAATTTTTTGGACAGTTGGTCTCAGATGTAGTGGACTTGGCAATGATAAAGTAAATCTACTTCAGTTATTAATAAGAATCTCCTTTTCCTAATCTGTTCTAGTCTAGGAAAAAAGCCCCAAAAACATAGTGTTAGATTAGCCTTTGTTTTAAATGACTTACAATTTTGATAAAGCAGCTGAAATAATGTTTTTAATTTAACAAAGACTTTGTTCTTTCCAGTGAACAGAAGAGTCACTTGATATTGAGAGATAGATTAAGAGCAAATTATCTTGAATTTGAAAATTAATTTGCTGGAATTTCACAGCGAAATATTGCTATTCTTTCACTTCCCAAAGCAATTAACAAAGTTTTGATGAGTCAACATTTAACAAGATAAAGTGTCCAGCTCCAGAGTCCTCAGCACAGGATTGACATGGACCTCTTGGTCCAGAGGAGGCCACAAAAATGATGGAAGTTGAGGGGGGGTGTGCCCCCATAAAGCTGTGCCAGTGCCATGGGAATCTCTTATCTTGGAATCAGAGTATTTGTCTGCCTTTAAACTATCAAAATATATGTACATATATGTAGTAAAAATAAGGCTTGGGAAAGGCTGGCAAGAACAATTCCTAGAGAAGTGAGGATAAGCAGCAAGCAGATGTTAAAATGGACTGTGACACTATTTACAAACAGGTAGTTTGCTCATAACAAATCCTCCTACTCACACAACACGTTGAATTAAACAAGTGGAAAGTATTTATAAGCATAAAAAAATACAGAGAGAGGTGATAATAAGCCATCCATTTTAATAAGGAATTAGAATTCTGACCTAATTCTTTCCCAGTAGGATTTATCACTAAGTTATAAATAACTTACAGGTATAAGACATGGCAATGAAGAATAAATTAACAGTATAAACAAAACGCTCCGAGACTTCCAGCCCCTGCTGCTACCACTTTCTCAGGAAAGACTGGCAGAGAGTGATATTCACATCTGAGCTCGGGTTCATTTTCTGCCTGGCTTAACTCCATTAAAGAGCCGAGTCTGGGGATGGGGAGGGCAGCTGAGAATGATAGTGGTGTCTCTGACATATTTATTGCTGTGTTTTATAGATTTCTTGGTGAGGGAACAGGACTGCAGGTACAGCACACGGTTACAATCTTTTCAATTGAGAAATCAAAATCGATCTTTCCTATTTTTTAAGAAGTTTCGGCTTGCTTTGCCCTAATGACTCACAAAGCTTTGGTGACTCTTGGTGGTTTAGCATTGCACGTGGTTTGGAGGGTGGGGATACACAGCAGGATCTTTCCCTCCAGTTTTTGGAAGTAAAGAAGGCCAAACAAATGGTCAGATCCATATGTCAGCTTTCTGTTCTGTGGGTGTTTTCATCCATGGGGATGTGCTTGCATATGTATGTCCCTGCTTATAGGAGAGTGCACTTGTTTTTTGTCCTTCCATACCTTCTTAGGAATGCTGGAGAACTGTCAAAACTGCATGCCAGCATCACTGAGAAAATATATTTCATGTCTAATGACTTGTTTGTTTGTTCGTTTAAAAAGCCTTTAAAGTGCGCATTAGGAGATATGTCAATTATACCACGATAGTTCTATGTGTGTGCTTTGGAAATGTGCTTGAAAAAGGTAAAGAAACAAATTCTAACCAAACTTTCCCATGATTTTTACCAAAAATTGCAGAGGGTCTTTTTTTCTTGTATTCAGGTCTTTTCATCCTCTGGGCAGTGTGGCATTTCCAAGCTGCCAAGGGGTATCTTAATTCAAATGTCCATCTGCCTTTCTGTGTTCCTCAGATGAGAGCTCTGCTCTGAGCCTGCTCCAGAAGAACGGGCTGCAAGTCTTGCCCTGGGCAAGATCTCTTACAGCAACACTGATCTGAGCTGTTCCTTTGCTTACTCTGCTCCTTGTGATGGTGGTTTAATAAATCTGCTCCTCTCTTTGTGTTCCTACAGCTGGAAGTGGAGGTCACAGATCAGAGTGGGAAGACCATCGACGGCCCAGTCCGCCTGGATATTTCTGTCATTGACCAGAATGACAACAGGCCAATGTTCAAAGAAGGGCCTTACGTTGGCCATGTCATGGAGGGATCTGCCACAGGTAAGTCCCTGCCAACCATATCTCTATAAATAATGCCTGAACAGACTTTTGATAAATGTGTTATTATCATACTGTGCAATTTTCTTGCTGATTTTATGGCTCAGTGAATTCTTACCCCATATGAAGAGGGGGGGAGCAGCACAACTTTAGGACAGCAAGTCATGAGTTTGGAATAATAGACAAGTCTCTGCAGTAAAAAAAAAAAAAGAAAAAAATGTTGAAAATAAAAGCTTTAATTTAGGTTCACTTTTTTTATGCATCTCTTGAATCAACAAGGATAACCCCTAGGATGTGATTAAGATTGAGACCAAATAACACACACGATTTCTGTTCAGAGTGGGAATTTCATCTTTTTTTCTGTAAGTTTAGCTGCTGGAAGAATCATTGTTATTTGTTTACATAGCATGAGTCTAGTAAATAATAGAAATAAATGGAAAACCCATTATGAATAAACTGATGTTGCTGGGCAGATTGAAATACTGAACAATGTTGATAAACATAAATGCAGATGTAATTAAAATAATTGAAGTTGGTAATGAATAGTTCTGATTAAATTTACTGCTGATTTTGTCTGATGATGAAAATCCATAAGATACTGTTCCAAATTTCAGTTTGGGTACAACACCCTACTAAACTCTTCCCACAGGCTGCATTAGTTTTTTTCAACTGTTGTGCAATTTTATGGAGTTATTATTTTATTGAGCTCTTCAATTCCACTCAAGCGGAATCTCCAGTGCGTTCCTGAGTGTCATTGTCTGATCAGATTATTTTGTGGAGTTAACCTGGCTCTTGGCAAAAGAAACCTAACCCAGAAGAAGCTGCTGTTACTGTCAGTGATTTGACTGAGATCAGAGTTGTGGGTTATAGAGCTGTGTATTTGTGTGTCTTTGTATGCACCATGGAACACAGGGCCTGATCCTGCTTACACAGCTGGAGCGTGGGCTTGAGGTTCTGGCTGGTAGACATGCTGAAATAGTTGGAAATGAAATCTGGAAACAACTGTGTCATATTTTTATGAATATTTAATATTCATCGTGGCTTAAAGTGGTGACATGTGCTTTGGTTCCTCTGAACAAGGATAGAGAGTGCCTTTCACTTCCTTACCATGTCACCTTTTTGGTGGATTTTGCATTTTCACATGGAATTCCCCATGCTTGAAAAGGGTATGAAATGCATTATGAGCTGCTCCTTCATCAGGTTAAAATTTGAAGGTAGATTTTTCTTTACCTCACTTGTGCCAGGGATGTGATGAACAGACTGATGATCTTTGCACTCAAACAAGGAACATGTTTCGTATTTGAGAGCAGAGCTGCAAGTGGAACTAACTCTTTTCTATTGTAGCTCTCCAGTACATTCTTAATTTATTTCAGGTATTGATTGCTTATTCAGAATTCAAGGGAAACTTCCCTAGACTGTCCCATTTCCAATTCCCCCCCATGTTGTAACAAGAGTTTCATAATTAACTGGGACCACGTTGCTAATAAATGGCAGTGATTCCAGTCAATACTGGAGCACAGTGTGAGTATCTAATCTGAGCAAGAGACCAACTGTATTACACTCGCATCTCAACTGCAGCATCTTCTTGTCACAGCCATTTAGATACACTCTGCTACACCACAGGGAGGGTGATGTGCCTTGGGGGATTCACAGCCCCCAAATCCAGAATTTCAGGGCAAGAAAATGGTGCCAGACAGCCCAAACCCTGTGGTGTTTAACTTGAATCCTCTGGAGGTGTCTGAGCTCCTGCAGGTCCTTCCGTGGCCTCCCCTCCCTGGCTCAGAGCAGAAGGTCCCATCCCTCATGTACCCAAACAATACTTAGTCTCTGAGTGTCAATTCCAGGCTGTGGGACAGCATTTCACTCTTACCTGTTCTTTCTTTACTCAAATTCTATACCAAAATGCTCTTCTCTGCCATGTTCTTTTTTTTTTTTTCTGTTTTGTTTTTGGGGGTTTTTTTTGGTAATATAATTCCCTATTTTTGCTTATCTATAAACTATTGTTGATTTTCCTTTTTTTCATTCCTCACATTGAGGTTTCTGCTGCTGATTCAGTAGCCATGTTTCTCAGTCCAAATTCCAGTGAATTCTGTAATTGCTTTCGTCCATTTTCTCTCACTGCCCTTTCATATTGATCCATGTGTCATTTTGCACCTTGATTGGCTTTCCTGTTAAAATTTGAAAAATTTTTCTCAGTTTTCTTTTCCTTACCCTTTCACCTCCAAGTATTCCTCACATTAAATTTCAGCACCTCATTTTCCTGGTGTCAGGAACAGCAATGCAGAATCACTCTGTGCCCAAGTGATCCTGTAGAACCAGCCTTGGCTGGAATCAGTTACAGTTCTTTATGCAGATGGTCCCCACTCAGCCAAGATTTCATGTTGTTTCCATCTGTTTTCCATAGTTCTTCACGTTTTATGGCATTTATCTGGAATTATTCACCAGGTTCTTGCTGCTCCCAGTCAATGGTTGCACTGCAGAGCTTGATGGAGATCTTTCTGTGCCTGTGTTTGTGTGTAAGACTCCTGATTCCTTCCTCTTGGAGTCATTGTCTTGTTGTATTTCAGTTCAAGTTGGACAAAAAAGGCTTTGCACTGTGTGTATAACTTTATTTCCTGTCCCAGCCACCTCCATCTTCATTCAAGCTCTGAATCAAACCCATTCCCTGCAATCATTTCCTACTGATGATAAAAGGTGCTCAAAAAGGTATCTTGGATTTGTCTTGATGTTCACTGGATCAAAGTGCAAACGTCCGTGGATTTTAATAATTCAGTGATGAGAGATAAATAGGTGGAGAAAAATGTAGATATACTGGGCTGTGAAACCTGTCTGAAGGATTTTGAGGGTTTTTTAAGGCTTCAAATGGTATTATTGTCTTGCTTTAAATTATTCCTTGCAGGGTTCCTGTGTGTTTTCCTGTTAGGCCATAGTTGTACTACTCACAAACCCAGTGGTATTCTCTAGTGACCTTCCACTTCTTTACTGACTGTAAAATTAAAATTATATGTTGCTTATTCATCAGAAATACCAGAGAATTACTGATAAATAAATTTTGCAGAGAGTTAGCATCAAAACTTAAAATATATTAATCCTCACTTAAAAAAAAAGTGAATATTTCTATTGGACTTCCTTGGTGTTGCTCTAAGACATATTTTCAAGCTTTTTTATTGTCTTACAAAGGGACTTTTTTCCCCCAATGGTTTGAAGTTTTAATTCCCTAATTAGGGTAAAAAATAGAAATTACAGGGAAATGTGCCAAGCCCCCTTTAAGGGCCCTCCTAACTCTGCCATTGGAAATGGGTAGAAGCAGAAATCAACTGAAGAAAAGATGGGGAAAGAGTGTCATTTTTGGATTTGTTTAATTTGTATATGAATTATTAAAGGCTCTTTTGTGCACAGCCCCGGTGAGGATGGATTTTGGTGGCGTTTAAATAGATTTTCTGCATTATTAAGGCCACTCACATTTTTTTTATGTGTGATTTTTGAACTCACAGTTAAACACCACTGCTTCTTTGGACACCTCCAATTTCTGTGTCATCACTTTCCTGGAGAGGCAAATACCTGGCCATAATTACTGAGACTATAAACTGCGTTACACCAATAGCTATTCATCTGAATTTCAAGCTAGGACTTGCCAGACCTTATAATTAATGATATAAATATGTGAATACAACGTGATACAGCTACATATTTCTTTCTTGATACATCTGTCCTGGAGAAATTTAATAACACAGTTAGTTACAGGAAATTAGTTCTTTTCAGGGGAAATGATCCTAGTCCTGGAAAGAGCCTAGAGACACCTGACAGAAGTGCACTCCTCGTGCTTAAAATGACCCCAGGGCTGCTCACACTTCCACTGGGTCCAAGAGGTGCTTTCTGCTGGGCCTCAAAGTGGACTTTTAAATAAAGAAAAACTTGAAAACTTGAAAAACTGCTGACATGAATGATTGCAATGTATAAGGAGAATGAAATAGTTATGAATGGGTTTTTTTGACATTTCTCCTAATAGAAGAACTATGATTTACTCTTTGTATAAAAAAATATTATCACTGCCACTGGATTTACCAAGGAAAATAAGAATCAAAGATTTCATTTGCATAGCTTTCATACAGGCTTTGTAGGAATGCTTGAATGATATGGAAATATTGATGCATTTTAATGCTAAAAAGTAAACTGTTGCACTTTGTTGTGCACTGTAATTATGGGAGCCTCACTAAATCATAAAATTAAATCCTTAACAGCCTGTTGTTAGGCCCTGGGTTGATCCAGTTGGCTGGGCATGCTCTGCTAACCCTGGGAAGGTATTTCTCCCATCCTCTATTTATTACACTGCTGTGATCCAAATTCCTTTTCTGTTCTCTCAAGTTGAGCAAAAGAAGATTCCAGCCCGACTTTTTTATTTGTTTGGGGTTTTTTAAACAAACAAACCAAAACCAACTTGTAAAGATGTGGTTTAGTTTGAAAACACGTGTGTAAATCTGAGCTCTGACTAAAAGAAGGGTTGAACATTTAAAAGTTCAGTCCCTCACTTATGGGTGGTGTTTTTGAAGACCTGTCAGTTCATTCTCAGTTTCTGCCTGTGGGCTGCTAAAGGTATGTAATGACTGAGCTCATTATTTCATCTTAAATTATTCATATTAAAAAAAAAAAGTAGAAAACTTAAAAGTATCTATAGATCTGAGCTGTAAAGCAAAAATATCCCAGTAAATCTATCTCAAAATTAAATGTTTGAACCTGAAATTTTTTGATTCAGTCCAGTGTCTCTTGCAGCAGTACTTTGGTTTCAGAGGAGGTTTGAGGCATCAAATGTTACCCATTTAATTAAGAAACTCATTGCTATGAGATGATGTGGAAACCAAAAGAATAAATAGGAATGAGACTGTGGCCTGAGAAGCCTCTGAGTGAAGGGAAGCAAAAGAATACAGAGATTTTGGGCAAACAAGCCTGTTGAACACATCTTCTGCCTCGTCCTTCCCTGCTGGGGATGGGCTGCTCACTCTGGGCATAGCTCAGCAGAGCAGTTTTTAAGTTCCTTTGCTTACAAATGAGTGCAGTTCTGGGCATACTTTGAAACTTGCTGATGGCAAACTTTCAGCAGTCTTTTCTTGGGATTAATCATCTCCATTTCAGCAAAGACACACTCGCTGCCTTTTGTAATCTGGCCTGCAAATGTAACGGATGTGAACGAGGTAGAAACATCTGGAATGTCAATATTTAAATTGCCAAGCAGAAGCCAGGCTAATTATGCACAGCTGCTTGTATGTCCCAGTAGGAATTTTTACTCATATCTGTGTGGAATAAAATACAGCTGTATGTGAGTACTGTGTGTATGTATAGATGGATATTTATATATATATAGCATATATAAGATATGCATATGTGGCATAGAGATGAGCATATGTAGACACAGTTGCTTATCTGATCCTTTAGCAGGGCTCCTGATATGTTTGAGTTACAGTGGATGTCCATGATGGAATTAAAAGCTGTGTATTTACTAATAATATATTATCTTATGGCAGACAAGGTGCACATCCTTCTCTTCTGCCTGTGTTTGTTGGAAGAAGTTGAGAGGAGTAACCATTAATACTTTCCTGTCCTTACACACTTGACCTGCCAGAAACCAGTCTAATGGCCAGATCAGTGTTGATGCCTCATGGTAAAGGCTATAAGAGCACTATGGTCTCTCTTCCTTGGACAATTTCTGTTGCTAAGTGCTCCTACTTCCTCTCACAGAACACTGGAAGCACTGATGTTTAGTGTTTTTGGCTCTTTTTGCATCATAGCCCAGGTTCATTAAATAAAAATAAGCATGTTACTTAATTACAGAACAAATGAATTTTTAAAAAAATGCTGGGGTCCCTGCTGGGTACTGAAAAGCAAGGGCTCAAATGAGTTTGTGTAATTCAGGATGTAATTGTTTGCAGAGGGAAATTTATGCACTAATATATTTACCAGTGGCTTTTGCACCTGTTTTTACACATCTCCTTCTGTCCTCCCAGAAAGGAGAAGGGTGAGTCCAAAGCTCCAAGCAGTTTGGACTCGTGAGACATCCATGCAACCCATTAATTGAGAGCCCCTGCAATGCCAGGAAAATGTAATCTGACCAAAAAAACTGCAGTCTGTAGTCCCACGAAGCCAAATTTCACATTCCATTTGGAAGAGTGAAAGCAATTGCAATAGGAAAGGAAACCTTAGTGAGAATGACCCAACAGAAAAAGGAAACAGAAGAAATAAGGATAAGTAATCTGGTTTTATGGTATGAGAAGTTTGGGGGGGTTTATGGAAATATTCAAAATAGTTCACTTGGCTTTCACATATTGAGCCCAACTTCCAGAAAATATATCTCTGATTTCTCCATTCAGATTACATCTTTTAAATACAGAAAATCAGACCACTTTTCATTTGCACCCATAGTTATACTATTTCTGTGTGACAGTTTTCCTTGGCTATCCACTGAAAATAGATGGGCAATTACATTTATTTTTAGCAATCAAGCCCTCCTGGTGAGCGCCACTAACATGCTCAAAAGTAAGGAAGAGATTTTTGTTTTTAAATGGCACATCTATACACAAAGGATATTCTAGTAAGGGTGAAAAGCTTATTTTTGGGGTTTCTTGCAGGGGGAAAAAGGTTTGTGATGGCTGAGTTAGAGTCCCACTTGGTTGGATGCTCCCAGTGGTAAATGTGGATCTAAGTAAATGTGAACAGATAGCCATTGAAGACAATGCTGTTATGGAATACAAATGTAGCTCACCATTGCTATGATTTAAAACATGTGGGACATCCTTTGCATGGGAGCTGTTCATGTTCTCAGTCTTGTACAAGCGAACACTATGAAGGCAAAATAAGTCTTGATTCCAAAGTACAAGCAGAAAAGAATTTAGTTAAAACATTTTAACTGATTTTCCCACACTCCTTACTTATTACACTGACAAACACTTGCAGCTTACAAATGGATAGTGCCATGTGCTAAGATTTATGTTGGTGAAGATAGTGCATGTTTTCTTGGACAGTTCTGTCCTACTTCCAAATCTGTTCTTTGTCAGTGTGGTCATACTGATGTTCTATTCTAAAATGGGTAAAATATGTTCCTAAGAGTAGTACAGTGTTTGATAATTGTCTTAAAAAATAGGAATGTTATAAAAAATGGGATTTTCTATAAAATAGTAATATTTGCTATGCATTGTGGCAACACATACAGCACCTCAGAGATGAGAGGTGGATGCTCCTGGGTGAACTGTATCCATTTTCTCTGGGGAATATCTGAGAGGAAAGAAGAATGTAATGTTTACCATAAAAGTAAAGAGCACAGTGTATTCTTAATATAATTTCATTTTAATCATCAAAAGCATTGTCAGGAACCTTGGCCAGGAAATTTATTTTTAACAAGGTTTTAGAATCGAGAGACGCACCTCAAGACAAAGCTACTTTAATTAATGAAATGATTTATGATGCACTGCAGGCCTTGTCCATGGGGTCATATGATTACTCATTCAATTAATATATATTATGAATTTTCTCCCAGTCTACTCGAGGGTGTAATTTTATTAAGCACACAGGGAAACAGTGTTTCTCGGCCTCGTTGCTTTAGGCTTTTAGAGGGCAGAGTACACTTGATCTCACAGGGGGAGGTAAAAGATGTTTCTCCCAAATTTCTTGGTGGGGAAAAACCCCAAATAAAACCAACCAGACAAAAAAATAGCAGCCCAAACGCCCCAACTCTGCACATTCTGTTGGTCAAACCCCTTTTGCTTTTCTCAGCTGCAGCTGTGTTATTTATTTCTCCAAGCTGTAGTCTCTCATCTGTAGTGACAACCAGCTCCTTCGGGCTTTGAAAATATTGCCAGAGTCTCAGTATGTTTTTACAATCTGAATTTCATGATGTTTGATTAAAAAAGAATCTCTTGAGCAGTCATTCTCTTTTACCATTGGCAGTTATAAATACAGCATCCTTCTTTAAAGCACTTCTAAATTTTTAAAGAAGTGTTATTTAAAAGTTTTTTATCTGTCATTTCTTCCCATCAACCCTGTACTCCTGAGTAGCTGAGAAGTTTGGAAGGCACCTGAAGTTAAAGGGAGTGTTATGAAAGATCTCTTTGTGTCTTCCTGTTAAGTGACAATTCTTTGTGTCAGCTGAGATTGGCATGTTGTGAAATCCCTGGCTGCAGGAATGTCAACAACATTCATATAGGCTTGCTGTTGCTAAAAGCCCATGTAGTACAAATCCCAGTCTTTGGAGAGGAAATTCACAGCAATCCCTTTTTAGCACCGAAAAATAATCATTCTTGTTACATCACCAGCTCTTTGACTCAGAATGGGGAGATTGTGTAGGCCTGGCTTTGTTTTTAAAATACACACACATTTCCGAAGGGCATCAGCTGGATTCTGTGAAGGACTTTTTGTTCAAAATAATTCACTACCTTAATTTTCTTTTCTATTTTATTGCATGAACCATTAATTAATGTCATTGATCTAGAGGTCTGAATGCTTTAACACCTGCAGCACCTTTGCTGGGAAGCTTCGTAGCTAAATCCTTCCACCCAAAGCACTCTGAATTCTCTGATTCAGCACCTAGGTAGCATTTTTTACTCTTCAAAAAGTTCTCCTCTGGGGCAGAGCACCAATTATAAAAATGCAATCACAGCAGTTGCATGATATTAACATAAAACTTACACAGTAGCATATAATGGCAAATCAAACCATTAAACAATATAGAGGTTCTTTCTATATGCAAGAACAGGTTCTTACTCCCCCAGGCCGTCCAAGTGCTCCAGGCAGGGGAATTGGAAGTGTCTGCAGGATTGGGCTGGTACTGAATGAGCCCTGGAGTCATAGAATCCTGGGATGGTTTGGGTTGGGAGGGACCTTAAAGATCACCCCATCCCACCCCCTGCCATGGGCAGGGACACCTCCCACTAGCCCAGGTTGCTCCAAGCCCCATCCAACCTGGCCTTGGAC
>JAWWEW010000020.1:16647075-16744619 GCA_035583185.1 Anabacerthia variegaticeps
CAAGCCCCGTCCAACCTGGCCTTGGACACTCCCAGGGATGGGGCAGCCACAGCTTCTCTGGGCACCCTGTGCCAGGGACTCATCACCTTCACAGGGGAGAATTTCTTCTTAATACCCAATCTAAACATCTCTTCCTTCAGTATAAAACCTTTGTCCCTTGTCCTGTCACTGTCTGCTTGTATAAAAAGTCCCTCCTTTTTATAAATATGAAGCTGGGATGAATGTAAGAGGATGAGCATCCTATTGATGTGTATCAATTGAACTTGCTTTGGATTCTTCCACTAAGAGATGCCAGTTCATTGTTTTAAGGCAGAAAATGGTATTTAGGTACTTGGTATCTGGGATCAACATTCCACTCTGATACGGTAACTCCAGTACCAGCAGCCACTGGTGAAAAAATAAAAGTGTTTTGAGGTTTTCGTCTCCACAAATTCTGCAATAATTATATGAAGAAGTTGGAGGAATACTCACACAAATCCTATTGGAGAGAAAGCTCATGTCCTAAAGCCACTCTGAGAATTTCTGTTCATTAAAGAGTGGCCAGACACTGAATAAGTAGTTGTATGGACAAAAAAAAATAGAAATAACACTAAACTAATGTAATTAAATTAGTGGAGGGAACAGAGATGCTAAAATGCCTATGGTGTAGCTGTCAGTAAATGGACTTTGCACTGCCTACCCTCAGTGCTGTACACTGGCAGTAAAACAGACACAGTTCAGCAGACAAAGGTTGGATAGATTTAACATCCAGTGGGCAGCACTGGGGTTGTTATGGAGCGTTGGGTACAGGTGGGACGAGTGCTCCCCAAATCTGGCTGGCCAGAACTGGGCATGGAGCTCAGTTCCCATCTGCAAGAGAAGGGCCATAGCTGTGGAAAAGCAAATCTGTGGAGACACATCAGCACTTCTTACCAGACAGTGTAATGGATCATGAAATTGCATATATTACTGTTTGAGCACACTTGCAAGCATTGTTTTGCAAACTTCTCGGGTTTTAATTTAAACAGTCTTGCCTTCTTGATTTTACGCTGAACTCCATCACAGTTTCTGTTAGCAAAAACCTACAGTCCTCCAAATAATTATAAGACAAAAAGAGAGACATGCCCCTTGGGCTTGTTGTAATCTTGCTTATTTGGCAGTTTCATTTGGGGAGGTTACACTTTCAGCAGCTTGGTGGATGCTGCAGGCTCGGGGAAAAAGAACTGGAGAATTGAAAATTTGATCGTATTTTTTTCAGCCAGGGAAAAAAGTTAATAGTACAGCTTTTCCAATTTCATATGGTGAAGGTTTGCCTTTGCTAGTTAAGATAATATAGTTTATCCATCCTTTGGGCTCTTATTTTCTCGTTGCTACAGCTGTATCCAAGAAAGTCGAAATTATCAGCTTCAGGCTTCATTGCTATTGAATAAAGTTTTAACTCATTTTTCTTTCCTTTTTTTAATTTTTTTTCTTCCAACTGTAGGATCCTTTTGGAAGCGAGCCAGCCTTTTGTTTTCCCCCTCTTCCTGATGTCTAGATTTGCCAGCCAGTTCTTTGAAGGGTCGCTCCTCAAACTGGAAAGTGTAAGGGTAGGGCATTGAGATTCCAGGTGTTCTCCCCCTGCATGGGTTCAAACTGCAGCTCCAGCATTGCCATCAGGCACTGCCAAGCAGTGCAGAGCTGGGAGCAGCCCCAGGGCTGCTGGTTGTGCCACCCCTGCCAGGCACTGCAACTGGGACACCACTCCTCCAAGAGCCTTCCTTCGGAGTGCTTGGAATGGAGGTGTCTCTTTGCTAAATGCAGCTAAGTGAAATTTCCTGATAAAGGGGAGGATTGTTTTCTCAGCCCTGGCCCAGGGAGGGATGTTCTTCCACAAAGGCTGTGCAGGGAGTCTCTTCCTTCCCACCGTGGCTCTCTGTTAAATGTATTGTTCCATAAGAAGTGGTGTGATATTTACTCAGCACTGGTGCATGCCTGTGTTACTTTGGTGTGTCCTGAGGGTTTTAAACAGTGTGTGCTCCAGTGGAGGAAAAATATCTTCCTTAACTTAGGGGTTTTAGCATTTTCATAAGCAGCTCTGTGAGGATGGGTTGTGGTGATGCTGCTTAAATACTTCTGAATTTGCTTGGACTGCAGAAGCCAAAGAAGTGAAAACATAAAAAAGCATTAATTAAGAGAAACCAAATGAAGTAAAGATTTCTTTGTTATTGTAGCTTTTCTCTTGCAAATCTGCTCTACTTTAGCTGCAGGCTAGTCCCTTGCAGGGCCAGGAATGGCAACCTGTTGAATGCTAAGTGGGTGCTGTGGCCCAACATTAATGAGGAGCTGTGGAGCAGCCTCCTTGTTACTGCAGCCAAAGGAAAAAAGGAGGGGATTTCATGCTTTGCTACTCTGCCTAGGGACACCCAATTTACATACGGCCTAAAACTGCTGATCAGAGCTAATCTCCCTGATCATTATAGCTTGAAGAAAGGTTTAATATTCAGGATGTTCTGAAGTGGGTTCTTTTTTCTAAACAAAAATAGGCTGCATGAAAGTGGGCCATTGGCAAGCCAGGCCTGTGTGCTGCTGCCAAGAATTTTAATGGCCCGATGCTGAGCAGGAGCACTTGGGCTCCAGTCAGACTTTTGCAGTTTTGTGCTCAGGCTCTTGCTCGGTTTATTTTGTTTTCTGGACTCTGCACTCAAGCACACTTTCCCCCCAGACTGATCTGATGGTCTGCAGAGCACAAGAGACAGTGGGACATGGCTGCTTGATGAGTCCTTGCAGCAGACTTGGCTCTTGGGGTTGTCGTGGGATGTCCTTAAATTCTCCTTTCCTTGACCATTCTCCTAGTGGGACGTGTCAGTTTGCAGCTGAGAATGTCACCTGCCTTCCTATTAGTGCATGGAAACAAGAGGCACAAAGCATTTTGGAATGGGGAATCCTCCTCTCTCCTCGCTTTTCTTTGAAAAGTTTGCAATTTAATTGCCAGCTTTTGTCTTCCATTCTTTCTGACCCAGGGCCAAGGACAGCTGTAAGCTAAGGTAATGTGCCAGCTGAGAGCTGTGCTTGCTTTCCAGCTCTCCATTCTGCATCCCCCAAATTCTTATTTGTGTCAAATCTCAGAGAAAACCAAAACCAGTCGCTTTGCTTCTGAAGGACTTCCTGGAAGTGGCAGGATTTAGTCTGTGCATCCAGTTAGGTTTCATCTGTGGTTGCATTTACAGATCCCCTGCAGACTTGGTCCAGCTTCTACCAATATGTGGCATTTGCTTTTATCCAGTAGTTAAAAATTTAACTATTTTCATCTTTGTTTTATAGTACAAAGGGGGAGATACTTCTAAGAAATTAAAGTCCTGGGCAAAAATTACAACTGCAGAATTTTGCCCACTGAAAAGATCTGCTTAAGGAAAGTAGACTGAAAAAAATACTATGTTATTTTTGCTGATTTTTTTTTTCCACTCCACTCTACAGTCCCCTCACCAGACTATGGAGAGACTATCACTGCAAAGTTTGCAGTGGTTGATGACCCTGAGCTGGAGTTGGGGCTGTGTTTGCCCCATGCCAGCCAGACTTTGCTCTGTGGCTTCTCCCTGATCTCTGTGTAGTATCTTTTCTTCCCATGCGGTATCCAAAGCCCTGGAGCAGTTTCCTTTTAGGAGATTAAATGAGTTCCTCCCTTTGCAGTGAGTTGGAGAAGCCATAACCTCCTCCCTCATGTTTTCAGCCAGCTGTGGTTCAGATGTTATTTGTTACCTCCTATTTAGTCATCCTGGAAATTCAGTGCACTGTCAGGAAACACCAATATTGCCAAAATTTATAATATAACAGGGAGCTGCAAGTCAATCCATATTTTTCTTAAAAGTTTAGTCCTATAAGCAAGAGAGTACATCAGAATAAAAACTCACCACGTTTCAAAGTCACAGAGAAAAGCTTAAAAATACTACCCTAATTAGCCCCAGAGACTAAAGAATTAATTCATGGCTATTAATTCATTTTAATCTCCTGGTTTGGAGGTCAGAGTCTGGGTGCACAAAGCTGAGTGTCACTAGACAAGTAACACTGCCTGGTGATTTCCCATCTTAAGTAAAGCACAAAACTGATGGTATGTAAGGCTCAGTCAGGGGACGTTTGGGGACATTCCTTGTGTTCCCCAGGGAAATGCAAACCAGGCAAAGCCTCTGAGATGCTGCAGTTTCTCCTGGTGCCTGAGAGTTCACCCTCATGTGCAGCTGCCAGGGTGGGCAGTGTGTGTGAAACAAGGGCTCACAGGGGGACTGCAAAGCTGCCTCGGGGCCACGCTGGGAATGGAAAATGCCAGCAAGATGATGGAAGTTAATGGGATTGACACAGAAAGCTCATTCTCTTCTTTGACACCCCTGCACATATATGGGTTATTTTTGAAAACTGTGTATTTCAAAGCTGAAAGAAGTCAATGTGTCATATTGGCTTCAAACACAGCTTTCTGTTAGGGGTAGCTTTATGAAGCCAGCACTGAAAAGGAATATTTAACACTGCAGTCGTCAAGAGAATACTTCCATATTAAACTCCTGCTTCACCTGTCCTACCTGTGTGTGGCAAAGCACTGCTCAGTACAGAGGGGAAAGGAAAAAAAGAAAAGAATTGTTTCTCTGCTCTCACTCACATTGCCCCATGAACTGAATCCTAAACCTTGGAGATTGAGCAACCAAAACACATTGGGGAGAGCCCCAGGGGAGAGCAGGCCCAAGTCTGTTAACAGTGACAAGAAAGGGGTATAGAAGAGGGATCATTAAGGGATTTTTAAGTAGTTCTACTAGAATGCTCTGACTTTTAAAAAGTTCATATTATAGTTTATTATATTAATACAAATCACCCCTTCCAAGAATCTCATGCCATGTAGTAACTCGCTGCAATATTGGAAATAATGAAATGCACAGTGTTTAGAATTCCTTAGTCCTACAGTGTTCAAGGCTGCATTAATATTTACATCATGTAAATTATTTGCTAAATGCTGAATAATGTCAAACCTACTGTTATCTGTCTAACATTTATTATAGAGAGCAAGCAGAATTTTACAAAAAGATACAGAGTTCTCATAATTTTCTCTACTAACTGGAGAAAGATGTCATACTTTAAATGTGATGTTGTGAGAGTTACTAATATGTGGGGGTTTTTTTTTATGGTCCTCAAAACCCAAATGGTCTTGTTGGCACACACTGTTATAATAGAAGTGATTTTGAGATGTAAAGGCTGCTTTGAGAATGTAGGGTTTATTTTTCTTTAAAAATGCCATTCCCTCCAAGGTGAAATACTGCTTGTGGTGGGTACATTGGGAGCTTTGCCACCAAACTCCAGCCTCCAAAGTTCAGCCTTAAAAATATTTAAGGCATTGTGATTCTTAAATCACATCCTGCCGAATCAGAGATACCTGACTCTTGTAACGATCACCTTGTGCCACAGAGAAGGAAAGGGAAACAAAACAATGGGGAGTAAAAGTTCAAATTCTCCCAGTTTGCTCTTGATTCATCTTTGGTTTGCTCATTTATTTACTGGTTTTGCTGTTACTGGGAGCTGTGACCAGTCACATCACCTTACCTGTGAGCACAACAGGAGGGTCCCAGATTTGCAGCTTCAACATGGTGAAACGTGAATTTTTTATTAAACTTCAGGACTAATTTTAACTTAAAACAGAGGAAAAGGGGAACCAAGTATTTTCCTTCCTATTTTGAATGCCAGGTTTGTGAAGTTATAAAAGACTTCTTTTTAATTTAAGAGGGAAAATCATCCATATTAGCTCAAATATGAGAAGCATTTCTATGCACCTATATTAATTCTTCTAATTCTTATATTTCATTATCATTATACATCTTATGGCTGTGAATATTTCTTTTTTGTTTCACCAATGACTAAACATTCTGTAGTTGTATCCACTGAACAGTCTAAGTCTTACTTTAAGAAGATTAGATTTGGGTTTTGGCTTGATCTTATTTCACTTACTAAGCTTGTGTATGCTTTCAGTTTAAATTTGTTTCTCACAGATAACTTTAAATACAGAACTATGGTAAAAGGCATGAATGTTCATACCATAAAAATCACCCAACTCTGCAGTGCAAAGATAAAAGTCAAAATGAAGTCTTTCTTTCTATAAAAATGCCTTTATATAAGTATCTCTATATGTCAAATGAAGTACAAATTGGTGAGTTTACTCCATTTTTTTAATACATTTTTTGACATTACACCTACGTGTTATGTAGGGTAAAGGAAGGTGAAATAAAATTAAGAGAAATGGTAAAGAGTAAGAAAATAAGTGGAATATATAACACAACACAGAGATTCAGTTTGCAGATGGTCACACAGCTCCTATTTTTCTGGTCCTGGTGAAGTCACATTCAATATTGGTGAAGTCCCACTCAGTACATCTGTGTCCAGCAGAAATATTTTGTGTTATTTGCTACAGATGAGTCAATGGCAGGCTGGAAACATAACTTAGGCCCTAGCTAGGGCTGCCTTCTCTATCTACAGTAACTTTTTATAAATAACAATTCTTTAGCAGTGTCACAAGAGAAGCACTCAATAAGAGCCAAGTTGATAGTATAATTAATTTATATTGACTAACATGCTTCCCTTTGTATATTTGGTTATTTGGGAGTTCTGCAGACAAGGCAAACTATCCTATAAAATTAGCTGTCCCCCATTCTGCCACCAAGAAAGCTCAAATAACCTTTTATGTGACACCTGTTAATTAATTCCTTTTCACCCAGAGCTGTAACCCAGTAGAATACTGAATGCAATGCAGCCTCTTCACTCCCAGTGTCATTTGTAGGTCCATGAGTCCCCAAACAGTTCCCATTATGTGTAACACTAAAGAGATAAGCAGAGATCTAAAGACATAAGGATATTGTGTAATTCTAGAGGGAGAAGCAGAGATCTAAAGAGATAAGGATTTTGTATAATTCTAGGGAGAGAAGCAGAGATCTAAACCAGGGCGATTGGAGAGGGTTGAAGAAGGAGCCAGCTATGGATTTGTTGGACAGTGGGTATTTGGGAGTGCCTCAGCCCTGCAGGAGAGGTCCAAAAGCAGACAGATATGCTGCATGCTGGGTGCTCTCTTAGAATAAAGATCATTTTGTTCAGAATGTTGGTTGTTCTCAGGCAGAAATTCAGAAGTTCTTTGATAACTTTGCACTATCATTGCCAGAGTGAAAAGAATTTTAATTGGTAATCTGAGGGCAGATTGGCACTCTTTCTGGGTATTTTCTTCTTAAAAAATTATGTTGCTAATGCTCTCCTTTATACTCCTAAGATTCCTAGAATTCTCTAACTTAGCAGTTGTCACTTAATCAGCTCTGCATGTCCTCCTAAATCTGCTTTCCAGAGGCTCTTCAGATTCTCCAAAGTCTAGGTTTGGAAGAGAGGAGGGTAACTGTGGTTGGATGGGGTATTAAATCTAAAAAAATACCCAGGCGAAGTTATAGGAGATGGAAGAAACACCTGATCTTGTGGGCAGAAGACACGAGATTGCCCTGGCAAAGCCTTGCTCTCTCTGAGCTTCAGCACGGTCCTCTGGTGACTCCTGGCCAGGGAAATGCATTTTCAGGAGGGTAAGATGACAGTGAGCTCCAGAAGGATGTTCTCATCTGGATTCTCCAGACAGAGACACTTTCAGATCCAGGGCACTTCAAAACATAAAGGTTTTCTTTCTTAGAACTTTGGATATCTACAAGTTTTGGAGGAAGTCTTGATAGTCTTTAGTGCTATTCCAGCAGTGAATAATGGAAAGGACACTTAAGGAACATTTCTTCCTAGAAGAGCCCTCACTGTGAGCTTTTCTGTGTGAAGTTGCAACTTCAGTCCCAAAACAGAATTTTAAGGCTAGTTTTGCAATACTTGTAGGATTTGAGACTTATTCTGGTAGTTATTCTCAGTGCATTCATTACAGGAAGAAGTCCTAGGTGACCACTACGGAGTCTTCACTAGCACAGATATCATTTGAGATTTCCCCCTTCACTGCTCCAGGGAAAGTGCACCTGTAGGAACCATCCTTGGAGTGTTCTGTGTTGTCCCAGTGTTGTCAGGACTTGTTTGTCCTGCCCAGGAAGCAGCAGGGTCACCTTCCCAGCCCTGTTGCACACTGGGCTGGGACAACTGGTACAGCTGGGAAAGTGGATCTTTTTGGAGTTGTCTTGGATGAAATTGCTCAGCTTTGAGTTAGTGAGTTTAGCAGCAGACAATGAGTTTAGCAGCAGACAATAACAAATCTCCCCGTAAGTCCATTATGTGATGATATTATAATTTTGTCAATACTGCTGTAATTTTTAGTCTCTCAGTCACAAGGAAGAGCCAAAGAATCAAGGCAAATCTAAACACACACATTTCTTCCATTCACGTACCCATCAGACTTACCAGCAGTGCTGATTTCTAAACAGACACATGTTCCTTCTCAGGAGAGGAAAAAAGTGATGATTTCTTGATTGTGGGTTTGTTTCCAAAGAGTGTGAGTAGGGAAGCAGGCATTTCCCAGTCCTGCTGGTCCCAGTTCTCTCAGAAGACATGATTAGTGACAGAGCTACCACAGACTAATTTGAATGTCAAGTGAAAGGAAAAGCTCTGCTAGATTTCTCCATACGGTAGCCTGCCATATAAATCATATCTTATGAGTACTTAGCTTTCTCTTAGAAGTAATTGCAGATATGTTTACATTTTACATAAAAACAAATGGCCAATCTAATCTTGAAATCCACAGAACTGGGATGAGTCTGCTTCCCAGCCTGTCTCCCCTGTTAATCTTCCCTACAGACAGGCAGCTTGGCTAAACAAGCCAGCAAATGGATCTCTGTAGTTGATTCAACCTAAAGGTGAAATGCTTAATAGGATGACTATTAGAATTTAATGATATGTTATACCATGGAGATAATATTGCAGGCATCTGTTTAAAAAAGAAACCTGGTCCTCCATTTGGCTGTTATGAATGCTGGAACACCAGCATGAGCCAATACATTTCCTCAGCTGCCTCCCTAACCATTAAAGGGACATCAAATGCCCAGTGATCTGGAACTCCTTGGCCTTGAGACCTCTGTTAACAAGACCTTCAGCATGGCATTGGAGAAGAGGAGTTACTGGGAGCTCTCTTTTCTGGAGTGGAGATATCCAATGACTTGTTATAACTGACTGTTTCTTATGTCTTGGGTTTGATATGTTAACTCATGCTGGAATGATTGTTAAAATCAACATGCCACATGTCCAGGTTCTTTCACGGGGCATGGACAAAGCTCTTGTCAAAGGCTGAACTCAAATCTGATGCTACTAAATAACCACAGGGATTGTTTGGACCCTTTAAGGTGGATAAGAGAACCAGGTACTGAGGAAACTAAATTCAGGCTGCCTCTTAGGACTTCCTGAGTAAGAATTGAGATAGATAGATAGATATAAATATATATATATATATAAATGCTTCTTTTTTTTTTTCCTTTTGGCTTAACCATTGGCTTGAACAGAAGATGGGTGAAGCCAACAAACCAGTTTGATATTGGTTTTGGGTAATTATGTACTCTGAAAAGCTACTTCGCAGCAGCCAGTCTGTAAAACATTGGGAGTTTTGAAGGAATCTTTCATTTAATTGAATTTTTAGGAGTTAAGAAAAAAATTACTTTATCACTCTCTCTATGCCCTCTTTTTACAACACTTTTACAGACACAGTACCTTTTATAATCACAGAGGCTCAGTACATGAACTTGAGGACTTCTACAAAGGGAATTTTTTCTCCTTGGTTTCTCATTGCTTTGATGTGCTAATTTCTGTTAAGAACAGTTTAGGAATAATTAAAACGTTTTCTGAAATAGACCTCTTGAGAGGCTGGGAGACACCTCCTAATGATATTCAAGATCTACTGAAGGTGACATCATTGCACTGTATTAAATATCCTGAAAAACCATAGTGTTAAAAACTTTATATGTTTTTTAATGCCTCACTTAAGCTATAAGTGAGAAATGAAAAAGAGTAAGGAAAAAAGAGGGCCATCTATACGTTTATGGTTATGGGATTACCCTATACAAGTGTAACCTTTCCTTTATTTCTGTGTCTCATTAACCCTTTTTTCTTGATGGCAGCTGGGGAATTGCACACAACTCACCCCTTCCGTAAGCTTTTTAGCTGTGACAGTTTTTGTGGGCTTTTTTTTCTTCTTCATTAATTTCTTAACTTTTTAGCCCTGCACTCCAATTGCATAAATGACAAAGGAAATCTCTTGCTAAATGTATCCCACAGATCCTCTACCTCGCTTGCAAATGACCATCCTTTGTAAAAAAAAATATGTTGCACAGCTTGTAGCTAATAGAAGGCCCCAAAGATAATGAGTTCTCCATTGCAGAACAGATGTATACTGCTCCTTTTATCATAAGGAATAGATTTACAAGAGACAAAAATTACAGTAACCCTTGAAAATTCACAGCTTTGCTGGCAGTCCTTGCTGTCTGTTAGCACATGAAAAAGGGCACTGTGGTAGCTGAGAGTCAAAAAGCAATTAAATAAAAGCTCAAAAGAGACACACCAATGTCTAACAAAGACAATGAGTTGTTGGAGAATAAGGAAAATAAAATGAAAAGGGCTAAGAGGAGGAACTATCAAATGACAGAAAATATTGGCTGGTACTTCCCTGCAAACTCATTAATTGGGGAGTAATTCAAACCACAGGCAATTGCCAGAGAACTTACAGAACAAATTATGAGCACAACAAGCCTTTTTTTACCAAAGCAATCTTATTCACTCCATGGCTACAGTGCCACAAGTGCCTGGAAACCACAGGATCATGTTCCCTTCAGGAAAGTGCCCCAAGTACATCCTTGAGAGCACACGATCTCCACCAGCAGCCAGAGCCTTTGCTTGTCCATTTTTGACAGACACAGGGGGCAGAAGAATGGGCCATTCCCCGTTTGGGAATATTTTGCCTTTATTTGTGATGCCACAGAAATGCTCTGTGTTCAGTGTCAGCAGCAAGTGAAAACAGGGAATCGTTGGGCAGCCCTTCCAGGGCTCTGGAAATCGGGATATAATCACAGCCATTAGGTCCAGCCTCTAATGTGCCATTCTGGTGCTCAATTAGCAGTTATCTGAAGGACACAGAAATTCAAAAGCAGTAGGGTGTAATCATTTCTTAATTACTTAGCATTTTGGCATGAAATTGTAGGTTGGACTTGGACCTACCGTAGGAAAATAAAGATAAATCACAAAATCATCTAGACTCATGAAAAACACCTTTAATAATAAGTCATGGCAGAGCTTCTTGCAGCTTTTCAGATTTAAGGATATTGTTTCTGGATGTATGTTTATTTTGAAAGCTGTATCTCATCCAAGGTGCTCAAATCATTTTGGAGCATGTTTTATTTTTAATGGTACAATGATCATTTTCCACGGTCTGCTCAGGGTGCGCGATTTGAGATGTGAAATTACTGCTAAACTATTTCAGTCTTTCTCTGACAGCATTCTTCCCAAGTCATGCATTTAACATTCCTTAAATTAGTGTGGTCAAATAATTAAAACAAAATTTAATGGATCTTCCCTGTGTCGGTTTAGCGAGAGAAAAACACACACCTTCTCTAACCCTGATGCTTCAGTTCTCTTTTGAAGTCAGCTGGTTAAATCCTACCCTGGGCATTCCAGTGGCCAAATTTGGCCCCAGCAAATCTTAAGGATCACTTAGTAAACTTTCTGGACAAGATTAATATCTCTCGAAGCATCAACCTTGTCTAAACAGCCTGTGTATTCTCTGGGGAATTGTTTGCACAGGAAAATCATGAGAAAGGCATCTCATGGAGGTGGCAAACTTGGACTGCATGTATATGTTAATTAAGCTCACAACAACTTAATTGAAACTTTGCTGCAAAGTTTGCAGCAGCCACGGTGGTGGGACCTGGCAGATTCCATGATATCTGCTGTGGACTCTGCCTGGCTGAGGAAGGGCTGTCAGATTTCTTCTTCAGGGAGAGCTGTCACTCTCTGAAGCACTTTTGATTCAAATATTCTGAACTGGATTCTGGGGCTGTCCTGACAAACAGGTGAAGCAATATGACTTGAGCACAGCAATCAAATGTGAGCAGCACACAAATGGCTGTGCTGTTTGCTGGGATTCATCTCCTGTTGACTCTCTATTATGCCTTTTGCTTGGGCACGATTGCTGGGCAGGGCTGTGAACCCTCGTGTACAACAGCAGCAGTTTTGCTGCGTGGGCTTTGTGCAAACCCTTCGTGCAAGGTGCTTCCAGCAGAGGCACCACTCGCCCAGGAAACAGAGATTTGAGGAACAAATCCATGGTTAAGGCAAGTGACAAGAAGTGGTAGCAGGCAGCAGCAAGGGGCAGTGCCCTTCTCCAGTTCTTGAGGGTGGGGGTTAAAAGCTTTCAGCAAGAATTGTGGAAACATCGAGTATTTTTGGAGTTGAAGATGGATATGTAGCTTTATAGAATATAAATATATGCAAAAGATAAAATTGAAGGCAGAATACTGTTTGTATAAAAAGGACTGACTTTATTAATCTTGTTGACCTTTGGGGCTTTTCCCCCCCCAGAATAGCATATGCCAAATGCTCTGAACCTCTCATTCATTAGTGTAATAGAGACCAAGTGTGGTTTCATTTCTTGGCTTCAGTATTCCTGCAGAACCCAGTGCTGGCTGCTTTTTGAGGTTTTGCAATCCCTCTCATGCTGTGCTTATTTCTGGGTGTCCTGGAGGTTTGTGTGGCTTCATGACTTACTGTACAGATGATATTTTGATTTGGGCACAGCCCCTGCTACCTTTCTAAGCAATTGTGATGCCCCACAGAGCTGAAGGGGCAGCAGGAGAGCTTGGTGTTCCATTAGGACATCTGTCTGTGCCCCACACCTTCATGGAGACTCCTTTGGAGCTGTATGTGCAGAGCTCATTAGGGAGCACTCTGATTTCTTGCTCACAATTTCAGGGGTTTGGTCCTCATGTTTGGAGGGTGTATCCCTTTTTTTTTTCCTTTTTTTTTTTGTATGCTTGATTGTGTTTTTCCTCATATCAAAACCTCAAGCTGCTGGTTTGCTAATGGAATGTAGTGTCTATTTCTCTTGGGATTTGTAAACAGACAAAGTTCACCAATATCTGAATTATCAGCAAAGTCTACAACCTTGTCCTGCTGTTGAGTGACAAACTTTCATTGCTTTTGAAAGGAGGCTTTATGGCCTCAAATCCTAACAATTTGTTTTCCTGCCATTTTCTCATTTTCCCCGGAAGGCTCAGATCCTCCAGGGTGCTGAAGTGCATCCTTTTCTCTCTGTGAAAGGAAAGCAGCTCAGCTGTTTGCTGAGGTTCCCTTTGCACCTCACAGGATTGACTTCCTTGTTGGGTGAGACAGAAAGAGAGGGGATCCAGCAAGTGATTAGAGGCACTCAGGATGGTTGGTGGGGACGTGGAAATCCAAGTCAGGGAGGGGTGTGAAGGTCAGGCTTGGCTGGGGTTTGGGTGCTGAGCACCTGGCTCAGAACAGGGTTATTACAGCCCCGATGTCCCTGCACTGCAGCTGAGTGGAGAGGAGCTGCTCTCCTTTTTTGGGGACCACTCATTTGAGCCATCCCCAAACTGAGGGGCAGAACTGGCCATGTCTCCCAGACAGAGGGGTCCAGCTTTGGCAGGATGACTGCCAGGATCTGGATGAATTCAGCTTCACTGCTTTGCCAAGAGACTTTCCTTCTCCATGTTCTCCTGAGGTCTTGAATAAGTTTTACTGTATTTTTCAAATGAGGTGAGAGCTCTGCTCCTGCAGCTCTCAAACAGCAGAACTTTGTGCATCTGGGGCTGGCACCATATCCTTTAGGTCTCTCTGTGGCTCAGCAGATGGTGTCCAGGGCAGTACAGACCCAGCACTGCATACTGAGTTCACTGGAAAAATCATTGGCTTGACACTGGTGTTTCCCTCCCTGTTTTCCTAGAGCTCTCTCAGTGTCTCTGCAGCAACAATTTTAAGACTAGATAAATGATTTAGGACTAAATGTGGTTGCTGCCTCTAGTCCTTGGCGGGGGGGAAAGTAATTTTCTGTTATTGGATATATTTTTTTTAATTATTATTTTTAACAATGCAATTTTAGGCTGATATTTTGACAGCTGAATTGCAGAAAGAATGAATAAATTACAGCCATTCACACCTGCCATTTAGTAAGTTTCTTTTTAAATGACATCTATCCAGTTGATATGCCAATAACACAAACGAGTACATGCACGCAATGCATTCAGGAATAAATTCCTCATCACATTTAGCCAGCTGACAATCACATGGGGTACACAGACAGCAAGAGGCAGCAGTCATTTTGTGACTTGGGTGCTAATTGCTGATGGCAAAAGGCCACGGGTGGCGATGAGGGCAAAGTGGAAATTTTGTCTGAGTGTTGCCCAATTAATAAGTGTTTGAATGAGGACACAGAGAGCCTGTTGCAGCAGAGTGAAGGGCTGCAAAAAAGACAGGAGGACTGGTTGGAACAGTGGGAACAGGCTGCCCAGGGCACTGGTGGAGTCCCCATCCCTGGAAATGGTCAAAAAAATGTGGATGTGGCACCTGAGGACACAGTTTAGTGGTGATTGTGGTGGTGCTGCTGGTTGGACTTGGTGAGCTTAAAGGTCTTACCATAACGATTCTATGATTTGAGCTACTCAACTATTCACTTCTTGACAAACAGCCTTGAACTCAGGGATGGGTTTCACAACAAATATTTGAAGCCTTTGAGAGGACAACACAGATGGTGCATACAAGGGAGAAAAAGCCTTCTATTCCACGGGATAAATGAAACTACATTTCCTGATGTTGTGATCATCTGCAACAACCAACAAAGCAAAATTAAGGAAGTTTCATTCCCAAATATAGGTTCTGTCTAGCAGTGTAAGTTCTGCAACCGAGTCACAATTCAGCGACACCTCAAATAAACTTGCAGTTGCCTGAAATGCTGAAAAAGCTGCCACAAAACATTTGGTACCATAAAACCCCAAAGAAACAGGAAGCTGTAGGTTCAAATATTAGTATGTGACAGTGTGTGAACTGTTAAGAGCAAAGCTGGAACCAACACTTGCTCATTGCTCACCTTTCTGTGCAAATTTGCAGCTGGAATCTCCTGCCAGCAGAGACATTTCCTGCCCCTCTCACTAGCTGAGCTCTCCGTGCATTTCCATGAAGTTTGAGCACTTAGGAAGTTTTAATAGGTGAATTTTTCCTTGCACAGTTATAACTTGTTTGCTGAAAATTTTATGATGAGAAAATTATTTTTCTCATTACTTTATATTTTAAAAAGCTTTTTCAGCAGCTCTATAGTTCTTTGGTAAATAGGCAAGGCAGGGAGATACCTCAATTCTAAATAATTGGGATTTTATATTGTAATTCCATTTGTTTCTGCAAATATTTTAAAATTATGATTCACTGGGGATGAATTTCTACTAACCTGTTTTTTATTATCTCATTTTATACTACACCTTTTTAATATATTTTTAATGTGCTATTAGTCATTCCAATAACTCTTTCTCATTTTTCCCCACTGGCTTCCCAAACTGCTTTAATACAAAACTCTTTTCCTTTCTGTGGGTTCTCTTTTTTGGGGGGGATAATCTTGAGGGATTTGTGCCCTGGAGGAGAACACGAGATAAAAAAAGTGAAATCAGGGAGGTTTAAAGGTAAGAGATCCCCTTGAGTGGCACTTTTCCATAGTGGATTGTAATTAAATCTGAAAAAGGATATGGATTTCCATCAGTGTTGTGTTCACTGGGCTGCTCTTCACTCAGGTGAGACACAAAGAGAGAGATGAGCAGGCACCAACCAAGGGTTTGGAAAAAAGATCTTTAAGGTCCCTTCCAACCCAAACCATCCTGTGATTTTTCAGGTACTTGGTGTTATTTCACAGCACCAGTTAGTGACATCTAAGATGTTGTCCTGAGCATCTCAGTGTTTTATTAAGAGTGCAGTGCCTAGTGTTTGTTTGTTTGTCTGTCTTTAAGAAAAGGTATTCTTAGAAGACACCTTTTTTATTGAAGTGCAAATAAGAAAATGAAGTTCAAATCCAACTATGTTGTTTCCACTTAAAATTCATCATTACCTTGATCTTTCAGGTCTCCAGCTGATCAGGAGATCTTTTTGAAAGCTTCATGGTTTTTTCAGCTTGATGATAAATTATGATGCCCTTAATGTGGGTTGTTCATAGCTGGTATTTGTCCCCCTTTAGCTGAAGAAGTGGAGATAAGAAACACTCTGTGATCTTTAAAATGCACCTTCATTTATTTCAGTTTGGTCTTGGGCTCTTTTGGTAAAGAAGGCATTACAGTTTTCTCTCATATTTATATAAAGTTATTTATGCTTTCAGTGTGTTTATTTAAATTTTGAGTTGACTGTTTTAAAATAACAACTGAATTGGTTTGCATGTTGGTTTCCAGCCCTCCATCACATGGGCAGAGCATAGTTGACAAATGAGGGACCATAACCAAAAAGAGAAAGATTACAAGGTGTTTGGGGTTTTTTTTTGAGGCCACATTGGCTGTTTAGCAAAGATCTCACTATTCCCATTTCAGTGCTATATTTAGTTCAAAACTATCCTTTTTGTTTCTGTTCTGTCTTTATTTGTCAGATAAGAGCTGTTCTGATCACAGAACTTTACAGCATTCTACCTTTATGGAGGAAAAAAAATATTTGGCCAAGTATCTTTAAATGTTGTGCTGTCTGTTCTTAAGATTAAAATCCTTATTTTCTTTAGCTTCTTGCCTTAGGCAGGAGACACATTGCTGTGATAAATATTGCATGGCTTTTAATGCTAATCATTGTTGATTCATGGCAGAGACGAGCAAGTTGTAAAAGGATATCCATGAGGATAATAAACAAAAGGTATTAAAAAGCATCATAAACAAATAAATACTTAAGCAGCTGCCTTTTGGTGCTGCACTAAATCTATTATAAATTAAGAATGTGCTTGTATGTTTTGCCAAGTTCACACTGTATTCAAGGAAAGCAGCTTATAATAAGAGATGGATGAACCCACTGAGTCCATCCCTCATTCCAGATCTGTCTGATTTCTGTGATAGATCAAAAGCAAATTTTGGATACTCCAGGAAGTTGATGACTTACTTGGCATTTCCATTTTGCAATGATGTTTTTGTGAGCTTTAGCCAGCACCTTTTACAGGAGCCTGTCATTCATTAGGGTTCTGTTCCCAGAGGAGGGAATGCTCTGACATTAATGTGGAAGCTCTTTGTTCTATCACCTGGTAATTTGGCTCTTGGTTTGTACTGGGCAGAAGTTACCCAGAAAACACAGACTGCTCTACATGAGCATGAGCTTCCCGTGGGAAAAATCACCTCTTTGCATATTTTGGGTCTGGTTTTTATCTTTCTAATGGGATACTTTAAGGAAAAAAATGTAGGGGCCACCCATATGCTCTCAGTGTCAAATGTCTTCCCATGCAGCATTACAGATGGAGAAAGGCTTCCAATTAACAGTGCTTTAATTTGTCCACACAGTGCTTGATTCCAAGTCTTCACTGGTAGTGTAATTCCTTTGAGGACTGTGGAGCTGGACTGGTCCAGGCCTTAGAGAATATGTGACTCCATTCTGCCTGCTGATGTTTGTATTCAGTGTTCTCCAGAGCTCTTTTTCCCCCTGAATTTAGAGGAATTTAAATGATACCATTGTAACATTTTTAATCACAGGCAGGCCTCGTGATGGAACTCTTGTTATGTTTATTTCAGTCTGTTTTCAAAGAATTGCTGTTGATTGACAAATCTGTATTCTTTTTGACAGAATGATTTCACCTTATTTCAAGCACAATTTATTATATGGCAGTGAAATTATAGCTCTGAAGGTTTTTTTAGAGGCTGACTTCTTGCTGTATGCTTTCAAGTTTGTACAGTTTCTTTCTCCCATAAGGTAAAATATAAGCTTTTCATATGAGAAGTAAGAAGAAATGCCCTTTGGCTGTGCCAGTAAATCCTAGAGAGGGCCCAGGACAAAGATTGGGACATTTAACCTGAGGCAAAACTTTACAATTTGTCTCCCACTGTCATGTTTGGTGGTTGTTGGACTGTATAGGTGGCTGTACCTCCCTCCCCAGCAGTCTGTGGATATTAATTACAAATACATGACACAAGGGATGCAATACTCTGATCACTGATTGTGTGGACCCTGGCAGATCGCAGTATTTCCTCAGGGAAGTATTTCCCTGGATTTTGGGCACAGGGAGGAGCTGGCCTGCCTGCTGGGGAGAGCTGAAGCCTCTGGCATGCTGTGGCTGGGTGTCTTTGGCCACGTGCTGGGGTTTGTCCGTGTTGTACCGTGCTCAGGGCTGTTGTTGGCAGAGAGAGGCACATTTTCTAATCTCTTTTACTGTACTGCTCCACAAGAAGCTGTTGACTGTCTACTGATGGAAATGTGTTTGGCCCCAAGAGAGAAACCAGTGTCTGACACTTGGATGTGAAGATGTGAATTAAAAATGCACTTCTTGCTGGTTCAGAGGGAAGCCAAGAGTGAGATTGTCTGCTCTGGGAATAGCTCTTGTTTGTAAGGGGATGTAGGCAGTGCCTCTGAAAGTAATACCTTCCTATTGCTCTCTATTTCCTTGCTCACTTGGCTTTCTCTTCCTTGCTTTATTGATCTGATGTGCTTTTGTCTAAATTGATCCCTGAGGTTATAGATCAGCCCTTTAAAAAAATCTCCTTGATACATGTGGAAACTGGGAATACCCTTTACAGCAAGTGTTTGGTGAATTTGTCTGCTTACAATGTGTGCAAAAGTCGTAGAGGTAGAATATGAGTCTGAGCTTCAAAATATTTCATTAAACCCTGAGCAGGAACTGGTTTAGAAAAAGCAGGACCAGACCTGCTCACCTGGTGCTGGGCAATTCAGCCAGCAAGGCAGAACACTTGTCTTTATACCTTTAGAACATTTCAAAGCTTCATGGAGTAAATATTGATTATAGAACAGTGTATTAATTAGAGAAAGCTCTGATGTTTTCTCAGTACTAGAAGATTCTGAAATACCGTTTTCCCAAACCGAGTTAAATTAGGCATTTCCAAAAAATATTTAGCAAGAAAGATAAAAAACCCCTCTTTAGTGCTGCTCAAGTTCTATGAGTACATTAATATGGAATTTCTCTGCTGTTTGCCCTTAAATTATGGCTGGTTTATGTGTATTTTAGATGAAGGCACTGCACCTGCCAGAGATCCATTCCTATTACCAAGCTGGCTGGAAAGTTGGCATTATGCTGACTGAAATATCTTTTTGTCTTCAACCAGCCTTTTAATAAATGTATGGATTCATTCACAAAGAAGGATTTGTGTGATTAATGAGCTTATCTGGCTAATGAACGTTTATTGCATTTAACTTGTTGGTGCCACAGAGGCTGCCTGGGCTGGAGAGGTTTGTGCCCCAGCCTTCCATCCTGCTGCCAAAGCACTTTGCCAGTGAGCTGTGTTTTTGCCACAGGCAATTCCTTCCTTCAAAACTGTCCATAAATAAAATATTTGTTCACGCTTCTCTCTGAGGGGAGCACAGAGGAAAATCTTTACTCACTTATGCAGAAAGTGATATCTGTTGCGAAGAGTAAATCCTCATTTTCATATTTAATGAAGCCATAATCAATGATAATGGCTGAAGATTGCATTAAAGAAAACCTTAATGTTCCTCTCAAGGGAAAGGAATTTTACTGGAAACAAGCTGGTTAATCAGCCTCAGGAAAGCTGTGTGTGTTTTATTCTACAGGCAGGTTTTCCAAGGATGGAAACACAGCAAACACGTGAGTCAGTTTTCATCTTCAGCAATTTCTCACGGGTGGATTTGCTCCCTCCAACAACCCAGTACTAGTCCTCTTGTTTAAGTTTACAAACAAAAGAGGCTGACATTTGTAAAATATTTATTTCTGCCCTATACTCTGTGTGATTTTCATGCAATGCAGTGAAGTTTCCTCATGAAATGAGTCTTGCCCAAACAGCTAACCAGGGAGAGTGCAGAGAGAGACATGTGATATCCCTTTACATCAAAATCTGCCTGCAGCGGTGATCTCGAGAGAAAAGCCGTGGAGTTCTGTGCAGGGTGATCTCCTGTGCATCCCCAAATCTTTCTTCCCTGAGGAGGGGCAATGAAGCCCAACAATTTGGCCCCATCTCCTGTTGGCAGAGCATCAGCTGCTCCCCTCCCAGCCCTGCCCGACTGGACCTGCCTGGAGCAGCAGCAGGGAGGGGAGTCCTGCCCTCCAACACTCTCCTCTCTGCATTTGGGCTCCAGTCCCATCTTTGGGCTGCCAGTCCCACCCAATTTGCTGAGGTGACCCAGAAGCACTCAGAAATTACTTTCCTGCTGAGATTCCACCAGAGGACTGACCCCAGAGGATATTTTGTGCCTGGCCTACAGCTGAAGGGCAGGACATGTTTGGCCAAAGATTTCCGTGTAAACCCCTTTTTCACACAAATAACTGTGATTGTGATGCCCTGAGAGTGTGAGCAGACTTATGTTTGTCCAACTGCCTTTGGGTCACCAAGCACTCTTGAAAGGTACCCTCGAAGGACAAGATCAGTGCCCAAAAGTCTTCTATTTTCTTCACATTATACTTTTTAGTCATTTAAAAACAGTACTGGTTTTCTGCAGAGAAAATGGGTTTGTTTGCTCTGGAATTGGGAATTTCATTTCCTACATTTACTGTAGAGGTCTCTTAGGATAGGGAGGTTACCTGGGCTTGGGTGTAGAGTCGTTCAGTACTGAACAGCCAAAACTCCTCTCTGGAATAGCCATCACTGTTATTGTCAGGACAGGGAATGGTGCAGTGGTGTAAACAGGGAACACAGAGCTCGTGGAGTGGCACAAGAGTGACCAGGGGGGCACCTGGAGGCACAGAGGTTGGTTTTGATCAGCTTTGTTTGCACCTTTGACAATGCAAAGACACGTTCTGCCTTCTTCTTGCTCATTCCTGGGAGACCTGTAGTATTACTTGGATGGAGCTGAGAATCAAGTCCATTTCTTTAGCTTTTGGAAGAAACTGAATCAGCCTTTCCAGTTCAGAACGAGCCTCATTTCTTATACATGTTTCTTGGAGCAAATTGCATTATGTATACATAAGGAGAATAGATCATGTTACAGTTTTGTAATTAAAATGCAGCTGAAAATCATTGATTTGAAAAAAAAAAGTCAGTACAGAGAAAAAGAAACATGCTTATGGTTTCAAGTAGAAGTTGACAATAAAGCATAATCTGTAGGGTGCTGTGGCACTGCCACATTCCTAGCAAGTCTCAGACTGGTTATACATGTGTTTATAAACACATCAGTGGTCACTGCTGCATGCTGGAGAGAGGTGGAAGGAAAGGAAAATCTGCACTTAATGTCAGAAAAAAAGTTTATTGGAATTGCCTTTAAAAGGCAATGTTAATATTCCCACATATGTAACCTGAAGAGAAGAAAATAACAGAATAATGATATAGACTTGATGATCTAATTGGTTTTCTGATGTTCTCATTTCTGTGATTCATTTTAAGAAGTCTTTTCAAGTAGTTGTGAAATAAATGGAACAAATTGGAAATGTGGAAACTAAATAAATAATGATCTGCCCATCATGTCACTATTACTGCTGTCAGTAGTAGCAGCATTTATTTAACCACTCTGCATTAATGGCAATGTGTGTGTAATAAAACCTTTCAGACAACTTGGTCTTATGTCAGCACATCTGCTAAGTCAACCTCCATTGAGAGAAAGACTCACCCATTGCAGAAGTGTCACTACCCTGGAAATATTCACGTGGACACTGGTTGGGAACCACTTTGCTTCCTCATGTGGATTTAAATCCTTAAAACCTTAAAATCCTGTGGTTCCTTAACGTTTGCAGTAGGCTGAAACCTGCCAGAGGACCATGCCTTCAGCACAACCAAGGGCAGGGAAGATGATGACAGTTTCACTTTGTGTTGCTCTCGTGCTGATTTATTTTGGGCTCTGTCTTTCCTTCTAAAAGCAGTTCCAGCCGTGGTTTGTCCCGAACACGAGTATCCCCCTCTCAGGAAAGCTCTCCCTTGCTGCAGTCCAGAGGCATAAATCTGTTCCTGATTATGTGGATCGTGTTTAAAGGAAGGAATTAAGCAGTTCTGTCTTACGGCAGGATGCCAGGGATATTTGTACTGCAAAGCCTCATTTTGTGCTTTTCAAAAAGTGTTTCATTACCGACTGGAGAAGTTTTTATGCCGCCCTAGGGAATTCACTGATCAGGAAAACATTCCAAAATATCATAAAGGAAAATTAGACTTGTAGGAGATTATGCAAATGAAGCTGTTTTCTTACAGAGGGAGAGGAATCTTTACATTTTCTTTTGTTTACGTTTCGGATGTTTGCCTGCATGAAACAAATTGGGGAAAGCAGAATTTGTTTCTCTCTTTAAATTCCAGTGTTGGTTATTAGACCAGGAATTCTGTAGTTACTTCTCTGTTACTATGTTTGAGAATTGAAACATCAAATGACAAAGTTACTTTTACTTTTAAGGTGCCCGGGAACATAAACGTCAGTAGCTTACATATTTTAAACATCCATGGCTGCTTGCCTTACACATCTGCGTATTTTTTCAAATATTCTAGTTGAATAAACCTGGTAAAAAATTGAGATAACCAGTTTTGGACATTGGAGTTGCGAAAAGGTAGCCTTTTTTAATAACAGAGATATTTATTGTAGTGTCACATTTCAGTTTCCAGGGATTTTAATGAAAGCAGGAGCAGAAAAGCTGTTTTGTTCCTCTGTAATAACTGAGATGTAGTTGTCAACACGTGTAATTTTTTGTGACTACTAATTGCTTTTCAAGGCTGCAGCAAAACATGAACAATAAGAATATCCCCACTAATTATTTTTAAAAAGCATATATTTTTTAATTCCCATAGTTGGCTGATCAGGTAAGAGTTCAGATTTTGACCAGTGTGTTTGGGCCAAGATAACAGTTCTGCTTCAGAGAAATAAAGCTCAAGGATTTGAATTTCTCAGAAATGTGATGGTTGTGTTATTTCCCATCTTTAAACTCAGGTCAGTGTGTCACCTGTGCAAAGCTTTGAAGCCTCACTGGTAACCAGTGTGAGATCGTGGGAGCTCCCAGTCTTTGTGCTTGGTTGGGCAGGCCGTGGGTGCAACGTGTCCCCAGGTTTGCACTGCTATAAACTAAAAATAACTTCACTGAAATCTATTTATTAATATTTGCTCTATCTCTATTATCTGTTACACAAGTATATGTGGATATAATACTTAAATAGAACTATTCAAAATGAAACTATATCAAAGAAAAATACAGAGACACTCATAATTATACATGTACTAAAATATCTCTCTTTGCTTCAGAGCAGTGCATTTAAATATGTTTCAGGTTTAAGGATGTATGCACTGTCAGCTCTTAAAGCATTCATTTGCTTTTATGAGCCTGTGATGCTCCTGGGCCATAATTCACAGTGTCACCAGAATCAGGGAGTCAAAACTTGCCCAAAATTACCACATCTCCAGTCCTGCAGTGTCTCCACATGCAGCGACTGAGACAGAAGATGAAATGAAAGTGCTCTATAAAGTTTGCCCAGAAAATTGAAACTCATCATTTATCCTCTGTTTCTGTACAAGTGCCTTATAAATGGTTAACTGGTTTGGAATAAATCTTTCATAAATGTTTCATTGAGGGTCACTGGGTTGATTCTAATTATGGCTTACAAACATCTGTAGCATGGTTAATTTATAATGCAATTTGTAGACTGGTACATAGATCTGCCAGCTTTAGGAACAGGCACACAACTAGAGAATGAGAAATCCTCTTCACTGCCTTTTGCTAATTGCTTCCCACCCCCTGGACACCGGGCCCTTTGTAGCACTGCCATTCCAACCCTGGTGGAGCAGCCCCTTGGGGATGTCCTGCACAGAACAGCTATGGGGCATTTCCCCCCCTGCCCAGAGCTTGGCATAGCAGTGAGCAAAGCACTGGTTTCAGAGGAAGCTTTTTGGAAACCAACTCCAACAGCACGTTCAATTACACTGCATTATTCAGCATTGAAGTCCCTTTCCTGGGCACGGGAATGTTGTTGCCTTGAAGCAGGGGGAAGTGTCTGACTGCGGAGCTCCAGCAGCACAGCCAGTGCATTCCAGAACTGACATGCCACAGAACATTTATCAATTCATTTCCTACATGGAAATGTGATAAAGCCCTCCGAAATTAGCATAACTAGGTCATTCTGCAAGTGGGATGCAGCTGAGTGATATTATGAACCACTGCTAAGATTGCTAAATTGGAATAAAAGCCTCAGTGATGCTTTTCTGCAGCTTTTACTCCCTCCTAATTTTGCAAAAGAAAGAACAGATTTATGGACAAATCTAAGCAGAGAATGGCAGCATTTCTCATTTTATTTAGTGCAGACCCCAGGTGTGAATGGTGCTTTCAGCAAAACTCCCTCATTTCCTGCCCCAGCAGATTCCCAGCCAGGGAGGGAGTTTGGGCTCACGCTGAGTTTCAGGCACCACAGTGAACTACTCCAGTTGGATAGAGGCAGCTTAGTTAGATTGTGTTATATTTGTATGCAAAATATCAGAAAACACAGTTTGTAATTGTCATTTCTCAAGAAAAAAAATACTGGTTTATAGAGAAGTAAATGTTTCTTGATAAGCCTTATTAAATACATTCAATTTGGGGCAGGTATTTATGTTTATTTTAATACAGATGGAATTCTATTGACCAGGGAAAGGCTGAAAAATTCAGAAAATATGTACAGAAGAAATCACAGATCTGACATCTTTGTGAACATCCTCCTGTTACCCCATTTTTTTCACAGTGCTATTGGCACCTGAATTTCTGTGCTTTTGACAACATAACTAATTTGTCACCAGTTGTGTGGTTTTAAAAGTCAATGCTCGCAGGAGTATACATGATTTTTATTTTAATTTTGAAACTATATTGGTATTCTGTGTCATTGCAGTGTAACTGGGAAACTTGTAAAGTGTGCCATCTTTTATTTGCTTTAGCAAATTACCCATTTGGTTTAATTTGTAGTTGCACTGTGTCAACAGATACATTGAGTGCAAAGAAGATCATTATCAGATCTGCTTGTTATGGGCACAGAAAGCACAATATGTTTGACAGAATGCTGCTGGGACTGCATCAGTGAGTTAGTCCACAAGTGACATGGAAGGGACTGAAATTACAAAGCATTGTCTTTAAAGTAGTGCATTTGAATAAAGTAGGACATTGGAATAAAATAGCAGATTAGAATAAAAAGCACTGCTCCTGGAGCAGAAGAGTTTGCAGCTATTTAGTGCACGTTTCTGGGAATGTGAGAAAATACAGAATAACTTCATTTGACATTGGTGCATGTCATTGGAATGCCTCTCTCCTCCTAGACTTTCCAGATCTGTCAGGAATCTAGGATTTAAGCTACAGTTTTTCAAATTTGACATGTAATCCATAGATACAAATCATCGTGGCTCATTTATAACTGTCAGAGGGGTTCTGCTGTAGATAAACAGACATGAAATAATTATACAGATATCAAAGTTGATAAGTTTGGGGGATTTTTGTTTGTTTGCTTGATTTTTTTCCTTAGCAGGCATTAAGTTTGAGGAGGTTTCTGGAAGTTGCTGATCTTGCCACAAGTCAAGGTATTTACAGTAGAGCTGTAGTAGGGGTTCTCTGGTCCTCACCCCTTGAGTTTATATAAATATCCTGTGCAATAAGATCTTGATGATCTCATCCAGTTGTGGAGTGGATGGCAGTGGCAGGGAAGGACATCAGCAGAAATCTTGGAGACAAAAGCTGTGACTCAGTTCTGACCTTGACTTCTTGACTACCAGTGAGATTTACAGCTCACATCCACAGAAACTGGGGTTTCCTGTAAGTCAGTGGAAAAACAAGCAAATAAATCTCAGAAACACAAGTGGTATGAGCTAAAATATTTCTTGATTTTTCTAACAAGTTTTGCATGGAAGAAATCCATCAAGCTCTCAGAGATTGCATCCTGAAGGCTGATTTCATCTGAAATGGTCATTCCTCCACACACCTTGAGCCAGGCCTCCTCTCAAAGTTGTGAAGGAGCTGAGGTTGAGAGGAAGATTTTGGAATGTGTTTGACAAATGGTGTTTACAGGTTGCCTTTGAACTCTGTGGTGCATTTTTATTGACGTTTTGAACTCTGGAAATTGGGAGGGCAAATGCCAACAGGGCAGGGCCCCTCTGTCTGCTCCCAAACCCTGTTTGCCTCTCAGTTTTCTTCTGGTAGGGAAGGGTGAGGGCTGGAATGGACAGGTACCTGCTGTGGCTCCATCCAGGGCATCCTTTGCATGGGTCAGACCCACCTTCTCCCCCACAAACAACATTGCATTGAAGTCCTCAATGCAAAACTTGAACTTTGAGTGTGTTCAGGTTGAGGGTTGTGGAGTTTTACTTGGTGGAAAGGCAGAAGGGTGTCACCATTTGAACTTTATTCCTGGCTCTTCTTTCTTGAGATGATACAACTCTGACTGATGCTTGGTGTTTTTGCCCCTAAGAAGGAATATGTGCATATGTATAAATGTACTTGAGCAAGCCTGGGCTTTAATGACCCTGTATTTGCCCAAAGCTCCACAAATCTTTATCATCTCTCAGTATCCAGTTGCTGCCAGTGATATATCATGAGCTGTTCTGTGCTTAATTATTAATTTTACATTAAGGAGTTCCACAGTCAATATTTAGATGTTTTATGACATGCAGAACCTTTTCCATACTCATATTTTCTCTGCAGGGACATAATGTAGCCTTTTCAATGCTAAATCAATTACACATGAAGTTAAAATAACTTGATTTGTCGCTTAAGGTCCTTTCCCACCAGGAGGCATCCATTGTGGGGAGTAGGAACAGCGGTTAATCCCTGTGAGCTCCCCATTGCAGGGTCAGGATGGGGGCAGGCTGGCAGGCTGGGCAGCACAGGGCTCCCCTCAGCCCTCAGCCCCGTGCTGTGGGCAGGAGGAGCTGTTTGGGTGTTTGGGAGTCAGTGGTACCAGAACAGGAGTGCAGGAGCATCATTGTCTTCTAAGCCTGCTTTCCATGTCTGCACTGATGGGCAGAACTGACAGGGCTGACATCATCCTTTTGAAGGGCCCTGGAGTTTGATGCATTCTGTGAGTCAGATCTCTTCCAGAGTTAATCTCTCCTAAAGGTGCTTCATCTCACCTGTCCTAGATTTTTAGATTAGAATGGGATGAACTGCTTTCAAAATTGCCAGTCCCTCTCCAGCGACTATTAAGAAACTTAAAAGACTGGATATCTGAGCCCAAAATGGTTGTAAGTGAGTGAAATCAATCACACTTTCTAACCCCAAATTTGCTGAACTGAATGACTTCATTAATGACTTAATTCAAGAAAGAATGTCAGGACTGCACTGAAAACATATACACTCCAAACTGTATCCTTGATGCATGTATGTCTGGAGTTTTGAAACCTGTGATTTATATCAGACAGTTTCAAAGACCTGCTGTAAAATCACAGAGCATTCTGCATCTGAATCCTTTATTAAACTCAGCTATAGAGGCTTTAAAAGATAATTTAACCAAAAAGATCATTCTGAGTAGGGCTGCAAAGATTTCTATATGCAGATACTTCAATCTCAAGATGGGAAAAATGGCTGGAAAACATTCCATCTTCTATTCTTCTAGCTTGCTATTAGAGAATGAATTTAAGGCTTGATTTAAAGGCTGACCAATCTGCAGTGTAGGTTTCCAGAATAACTGGCTGTGTTTATCCTTCCTCCCCATGCACTCCTTAACAGAGGGAAGCTCTTGGACTTGTTTCAGAAGAACGGATGGGGAAGAATGAATGCTGTGTAAGGGAAAGGATATCTTTCCAAGAGATGCCCCATGATCCTCTCTAAGGATTTGTTCAATGCTAACTTGGAGACCTTCAAATCAAATATTCTACTTCTGTTTGTACTTTTAACAGGAATTACTGCATCTTTGATATGATTTATTTAGAAAAGTGCAATGGACTTAATGCAATTCTCTGGATGAAGAACAAGGAGTAGTTCCCAGTTTATTTATTGGGTCCAGCAGTGAAGTTCATTATGAGATATTGCTCGGGCAGAATGAAATTTAATAAATTCAACAGGGCAGACATTGAGAGACCAACCAAATAATTTATCCAGTAGTTCATCTGCAGAAGGGGGGAAGAAAAACAAAACTCACCAAAAAAAGATCCTGTGTTAGGATGGAAACACTTATCCCTCAGATAAAAACTCTCAGATGTTTAATAGATCAAAATGGCTGGGACTTGACTATGAAATCAATACAAAGATGAAATAATACATTAGAATTAAGTGTGTGCTCTGGTTCCTACAGATGAAGCTGGAAGGTATGGAAGATGATTTACCTCCTCATTAGGATGTCTGGTTCTTCTTTCATCAGCACTTCTTCTATAATATTGAAGCACCCTGGGCTTATCTGGGTTGATTTTGGATTGATGCAGATGATGAGAGTCCCAGTGACAGGCTCGTGGATAACAGGGATGGATGTTTCAATTCTATGCCCACTTTGTAGCATGAGATTAAAGCACAACCAGTTCATATTAGTTAACAAGGCAAAGAATAACGATGAGGAATTCCAAGGGGCAGTAGCTGCTGAAGTGGATGGAGGTGGATAGTCATTAGCCCATATCCAGATGAAGCAAAATTGATACTTGTACAAGCTGCTGGGAGCAAAAAGGCAGAGGGTCTAATGCAGAAGAGGCAAAAAAAAGGGCACACATCATCCTTTTGCTTTTCTCTCTCATTTCACATATCCTGAAGTGAGAAATTAGGAAGGTAAAAAGGGAATAAAGGCAAGGTAATGCTGTGTATACCTACCACAGACCTTCAAGGTCATTCCTGTCCTCCATAGTATAAATCTTTGCTTTGGTAGTGCTGGGCTGAATTAGATGAACAGAAATTCTGGCCCACTGTCACAGAAAGCATTTCCAATCAGGGAAGATTGACCTTGCACTGAGAGATCTTATTAAAATGTAATATTATTACCTTTTAATCAGGAAGGCTGCCAGGGTCCCTTACTTGGATGTAGAAGAAGAGTGCAAAGTGATTTCTGTGAAGTAATGACGTGGTTTTGATTAAAGCCCACTGAGACAGGAGAGTGTAATTGCTGCCTTTCTTGTAAGATATTTTTAAGAAGCCAGTCAATTCCTTTACAAAAAACAGGTAATTTAAGGCCTGAGATCTTCCATGAGGGTGGCCTCGATCAAAAGATGTTTGAAATCTGTGAATGTCTCCGTTTTGTTGTCCTGGAACAAGCCCTAATGCAGAGTACACACCCAGGGTAGTGTAGCCTGGGTTTCTTATTACCCAATCCTCACAGACTGTACTTCTAGTGTTTCAAAAAATAGGCACTTAGTGTCCATACGTTACACTGTTGCCTTTTTATTTGCTTTTCATTTTGAAATAATTTGTTGCTGGAATGAAAGGAAAAATATTCTCGTTTTCATTCTCAAAGGGTTATTAGATTTTAACACACTACTGATTTAAAACCTGCATTTGGCGCTGATCTCCTTCATTCCCATGAATTTTATTCAACTAGTTTCACTCTTCCCTTACAGACAGTCTTAGGTAAAAAGGAAAATATGACTGACAAACATCCCTGTGTTGGAGCTGCTGCCGGCATGGGATTTCTCCATTCAAAGAGAAAAGGAGAGCAGCCCAGTGTGCCCCTGATTCTCTCTCAGCTCTGGGAGCTCCGGGTGCTGTTGGGTCTCCAAACACAGAGGCTCCCATGGTTTGGGGGGTTGCTGGCTGTGAACTGGGTCCCACTGGTTTGTTCCAGAAGGGCTGAGAGGAGAGTCTGTGCCTGTTTGTGTTGCCATTCCTGGAAATACTCTGAATGCTAACTCTGCTTGACAAGGTGAAAGTGGCTTTGAAGACAAAGATGGCCAGTTCCCTCCCAGGAGTTCAGAATGCAAATAATTGACAATCCTTTTTTCCTAAGTGAAGTCTCTGAAACCTCTCTTTTCCTCATTTATCTTGATTAAGAATGCCTCCCTGCTCAGAGGCTGCGAGAGACTGCCTATTGCCTGCTTTTTGGAGGGAGAAAGTCAAATGATTAATCTAATTTTATCTGGTTTATTCTCTGTCATGAAGTTTAGGGGAAGCTTTCTGCCACATTCAAAAGGTAATTTCTCATGGGTATTTCTGGATATGAAAATTACACCTGGCTTTATTTATTTGTATTACTTTAAAAATTGCTGTCTATTAGCAATTTGCATTGCTCTGGCCAGAACTATACCACCCAGAATAACAAGGGAGAGCAGAAGAATATGAAACTATTAAAGTAAAGGTAAAGAAAAGCTAAAAGAAAACATTTAGATTATAAAATAGAGTTAAGTGTAGAACATATATTTTTAGTAAGCTCTCTGCATGGCTGTTCTTGACTATAAAGTTTGCATCTGCATTTAAGCAGCTCGTATAGGCCTGAAATCAAATCTGAAGGATGGCAGGTAATCCCAGTTTTCCCTGGGAAGTGGGAGAGCAGCACAGGGATCCGTGGGTTGTGACATCTCAGACAAAGTATTTCACTGTGGAGCATCTTGGACCAAAGGGCTCAGTGAGGGAGCAAATCATTCCAGGCTGAGGGTGGGAGGGTTGTTACCTCTGGTAGTTCTAGAAAGGAGGAGGAAAGAGCTCCACAGCCTCCTCCTCCTCCTCCCCTGGGGCTCACCAGTGTCCTCCTGGGACCTGGGCTGCTTCTCTGCAGCTGTTTGCCAAATGCCCTTGCCATGCTCACGAGTTACACAGGGACTGTGCATATTTCACCATTTCAGACTTTCAAAAAAAAGGAGCCAATCTTTTTGTGTACCTTTTCAAGAATTGCCCTGCCTTGTTTTTATGGGGTTGATCTTAATGATGTTTTAATGTCTCATCTAGTCTTTATTTGCTGATTGTTCTGATTGATTTCCAGTGCTAGTCAAACTGCAGAGAGAACACGGGTCCTTTGTGTTTGCTGAGTGTGCCTAGGGCTGAATCTTGCTCTTTGTATGTTGAATAGATATTCTTTCACACATAAATCACTGTTCTGTCATGTTCGCCTGCTGCGAGATGTTCAATGCATATCATCATTTACATTAAACCATTTACTTCAAGAGAATGTGTTATATTGCTTTATGAATTATGTTATCTGACATAGGAGATTATGTTATGAATTGGCACTTAGAATATTAGAACAGTGGGACTTTTTATAGCTTATGGTCATGATCCAAGAAGTAATTCATGCCTCTCCTTAATAAACTTCGCTGGTCAAAAGGGAAGCAGACATGAGGGGGTGACATTTTTACTACGGAGTCACAACTTAGGAAGAATCCTAGTTAAGGAAAAATCTTTTGGTCATTTGCTTAAATCTACAACCTGTTCATATCTGGAGGAAGGATGTCATTTTTTCAGCTGCATCTCAATTGTCCTATGTCCTCTTTCCCCAAATTTGCAATTCCCAGTCCATCTGGAGTGGCTGTAAGTGAAAAAATGGGATTAATTCCCCGTATACAATCAGGGAAGGCTTGTTTGCTGAAGGGGTAGCAGCGATACCAAGAACTGGGGGAATTGTTGAGCTTACCCCAGCAGAGCTGTTACTATTCCTCTCCTCTTCCATTTCCCTTATTTCTGTTTTCTGGATGTTTAGATTCACATTTCAGAAAGGATACACTTGGTTCAGACACATATCATAGCATTTTCTTTCTGAGTGGTAAAAATTGTGTGTGTCAAACTATTAAACCCTTTTATTTATTTTAAACTGTGAAAAGTTAATACTTTTCATAAGCTGAGAAGAGTAGAACATTTCCACCAAGCATCCCTGTTCCTCTCACAGTAAAACATTTAATAGCTCTGTCACCTCATATCCAGGTCCTGTTGTTACTCCTCTACCTGTAAATGTCCAGGTGAGGGGGAAGATTAACAAGTAATACACTTGGCATAGAGAAAAACGAGCCCACTCCTTTCCCTGAATGGACTGACTGCTTGGCAATAGTTTTTATTTTGGAGTTTGACTATAGATACATGTTGGAAAGAAAGTGGCACATTAAAAGAAGAGGCCATCTGAATAAGGTGACTCTACCAGCCTGTCTGGCACTCAGTCCCTCAAGACTTTTGAACTCAGCACTCAGTTTCCATCAATTTTCTCGTAGGGATAAAGTTCTGTGAAGGATTTCCTTAAATTCATATAATAGCCATGAAAACAAAAGAGGAGAAAAAGATCCTAGCGATGATCTTGTAAGAGAATGACTGACTTGAGCCCCTGTAAAGAGATCATCTTATCCATGCAGAGGATGAGCTTTTGGATAGCACCAGATAGGAAATGACACTGCATTGATTTTACTCCTCATGGAAGTGCTTATTCCATGCTATCTGTGGTCTATCAGACAAGTGCAGAGAGTCCATGCTTTCGTTTGTGTTTTGTGTTGTTTGGGGGTTTTGTGGGGGTTTTGTGAAGCAAGACTGCACAGGTCAAACAATTGGGGCCCACAAGTTTTGTACAACACTAGATCTGTGATGGGGTTTTAGTGTTAGGAAAGGATAAATAACATTCTTCATAATTCCTTGCATGTGCAAAATACCAACATAAATTTCAGTACACATGCTACCACAAAATACTCCCCAAATGGTGTGTACTGTTAATACACACACAATTTGGGAACCCTTGGTGGGCTAATAATTCTCCATATTTATGTGCTGGGGACAAAGCACAATGTACCAAGGTCACCTCCTTGTCCCATAACTTCAACTGGTTCTTTTACTGCCATTTCCCATCCCAGTGCCTGGGGCAGCAGATAGCTGGGAGCTCTTGCCAACACTCGCAGCAGTGGCAGTGGCTGCAGCGTGGGGGGGACAGTGCTGTGTGTAACCCATGTTCTGGGCAGCCCAGCAGTGAGTAATTCATGCTGCCAAAACAGCTGTGCTACTCACGAGAAAAAAGGTTCAATTCCTGTATTGCTAAAGGTTGACCTGCCCATACATCTTCACTGCTCTGTCACAACGTTCAGCTGGGAATGTCCCATTAGTTCTTCCTCAATTTATGTGCTTCTGTCTGCATTAACTCTCTACAGATACTAACAGTTCTTGACAGTTCTTCATTTCTGCTTAACGTCACTGAAGTTTCTGTTGTGTATCAGGAGAAGTTTGTTTGTTATTCATCCCCCAGTTCAGCAGTGCATCCCCCAGTCCTGCTGACTGCAGAGTGTTGGCATTCCCAGAGCACTGCTCGGGAAGGCCATCTAAGCTACAGTTTAAAAAGATTTTACCATACATCTAAATAGACAATGGGAAGAAGTCCCACAGGGCAGAAAATTATTGCTCCATACAAATATAAATATGCTAAAAGCCTGAACTCAATAATTCTTACTAAATGTTCTCTCTGTTGAGCAAGGCCTTTCAGTTTTTAAGAACACACATAAATTAATAACCAGAGCTGCAAGTCAAGTGCCCTTGATGGGAACCATAAGAGACCTTTCTTGTGTTTGCTTTGCTGCCCTGGGGCTTGTTGTCTTAAAGGACAAAATGACAGTGCAACATATCAGTAGTTATGATGAGAACATGGTCAGGAGGGTCCTCCTTTGCTCCATTTCTGAAAGTTGTCTCTAGAGATATAGGTAACCCTCTTGATTTCTTCCTTCTTCATCCCATTTTTCATCCTTTGTTTTTCTTCTTGGGTTAAAATATCTTTATTTTTTGAAACTATACCATTGTGCAGCTGGTTATAATCCATTTAGAGAGGTCCAGATGAACTTGTGAAGAAGGTGGAAATAATCAGCAGTGCAGTCATGTTAACCAGGAAAATGGAACCTTCCCTTTCTGTAACACATGTAGAAAACACTTAAAATACTGAACACACAGAGGAGACACACAGGAAGAGTTAAAATAACGTGAGAAAACTCCAGTGTGAAGGAGCATTGCAGCTCTCATTAAGTTACAATTTGTTCCTTCAAATGGATAATATTTTAATATGAATACTGAAATTCAGAGTCTTAGGGCTGTAGGCTTGAGACACAATTCATCAAGGTAGAAATAGCCTCACTTCCACTATGTTCCAGTCTTATTTGTAAACCAGCAGCTGGGTATAGTAAATAAATAAAGGAGAGTAGTAATATTCTCTTGGAGCTTGAGAGAAAAAGGGGAGAGAGGAAGGGAAAACAAAAAGAGTGAAATAGAAAGGTTATTAAGAGGTTAGTAACAAAATGCCACTGAGTTTTTCCCAAGAAACCATCTGCTCCAATCACCACCACACTGTCCATGTGCTGTGTGTTACTCCTTAGTGCCCAAAGGGACCTGTTGGCCAAGAGTTCCAAGCCCACTTAGAGGCCACATGAGCAACCAGCAGAGCGATGGGACACCAGCCTGGCTGCTGGCACTGTGCCTGAGCCACGAGGAGCTCTGGGAGCTGCAAGGGGAGGTTCTGAGGGACTCTGGGAATAATGAGACTGCCCAGAAGAGTGACAAATAAACCCTGAATATCGAGAAACACCTTTAGTGAGAGTGTCACCTCCATGGGGGTCTCTGCGTCATCGGCACCACTAAGAAGCTGCTGATTTTGCAGACATTCCTTCCCCAGCTTGATAAGTTAATATATATTGTTTAGCATGAGAATGGAGCAAGCTGTTGTTTTGTGGCTTGAAAGCCAGCTGCATTTGATTGATGCCAGGAATGGAAGACTTTGTAAAATGGCACTGAATTAGATGCAGTCAGTTTACAGGGCTGGGGAAATGAATATTTGATGAAGAATAAAACTTTGTGATGAAGGAGGAATGCTGAGGGAGTGTGTATCTGGAATGTAAGCTGGCAAAGCAGAATCAGACCCAGCCATTGAACTGAGCCAGTTCTGTGCCAGACTAACTGGAGATCTGGGCATTTACATCAGATCTCCAAATTTACATGTGCCTTCCACAATCTTATCAGCAGAAATATTCCAGTACAACTATCTGGGACAACTGTATAAAGAGGCTTTCTGCTGAGAATATATAGGAATAAGTATCTAGATCCCTGCTGAACATCAGCTCATCTAATAGAGGAATAATAATATCTGTATATTCATTTAAAATGCTGTCTGACGTACTTGAATGTGGCATCTTATTAAAATGCGTTTTTCAGGGAAGCATTGTGTACTGAAACCCACTGAAATTTCACTTGAACTTGGGCACCCTCTCAGATCCCTTGAAGATTTGCCTTAGTCCTTATTTATTTCACTGAAGTCTTGAAATAGAGATCTTCATGAAACACATTATTTAATATTAATACCAAAAAGTCTTCTAAAATGCAATAAATATCTAAAAAATAACACATTGTGTTGTACTTGTGAAAAGAGCGTGAATCTTCATTCTTCAAAACAGAAAGCTGCTCTTTCTCCTATTTCCTTCTTAAACAGTCTCAGACAAAATAAGTGAAAATATCAGGGCTGGGATCATCTTGTAATACTGGAAAACATGGCATGGTATCCAGTGGTAAGCTCCTTTTTGAGCTGTCTGACCTTTAATCACTGGTGAATAAAACCAACATGCTGTCAGATCTCTGTTATTTTTCTCAAGGGGGTAACTGTCTCAAGTAGCGAGGAAGCAAAACCTTTGAGAGCTTATAGTCAAGGTCACTACAAGAAGAGACAATACTTTTTACTCTGGGAAGCACAACAAAAGAAAAAAGGAAAAAAAAAGAAATCTGTCTAAACAAGCCAGTTGTGTTTGTTTAACAGTGACCCAGGCAGTTGTTATATCAGCCTGTAAGTGAAGCTGGGTTTGCTTTTATTTTTACCACAATATTTCATTTTTATTTGATTTTTAACTACGAGACCTTCAGAGAGAATATGAACTCCCTGGTTTTCAGGGTACATGAATGATGCATATTTGTGTTATTGAGACACTTCCAGTCTAATGTCTCAGGCCTTGTCTGCATCACAAACCTTCAGTCACTCATAGTTCTTTTGCCTCAAAAATCCATGGGCTACTCAGAACAGCTCACATGGTCTTACAGACCTGCTAAGAAATTAAAATGTTGTATTTGCAGTGTTTCCATCATCATATTTTAAAGTACCACTCGCCCAGTGTGGGGGGTTACCCAGCACACAGGAATTCATCTCTCACAAATCATTAGAACTCACTGTGACTCCCCCAGGAGATAACCTGGACTCAGAGAAAGCCTCTGCAGTGGAATTGGGCAGTTCAGGGAACTTGAGAAATTGTTTCAGCTGGGATTTTTAGGCCAAAAGATGGATACTTTCCTAGATTCCTTATTTGCATAAAGTTTGCTAATATATTTTGCATTAATATGTTATTGAACTGTGATTCACCATTGAAGTTAGTTTGCTGACTTAATCATGACTTTTTTGTTATTTGTCAGAGTTTCATTCTGTCTTCAGCTCAGTGTTACCTGAAATATTTCAGTCTTGCTGTGATGATCTATTATTTAGTTAGGTTTTCTAAAATATAATGCTTACATTTATAATTACAAATGAACTGATGAAGAAATCATTATGCTCTAGGGGGGAATACCTCACAGTTCAGCCCAAGTGTCTAATTACTTCCTTTCTTTGGTTCTCAGTGTCCTGCACAAAGCAGAGAGGTTTGTCCTCAGTCCGGAATTCAGGAATCTGGGCAGGGGACAGTGTTTCCCTTATTGCACTCAGAGGAACTGTGTAGGAATTCCATGTCAAAAACCCTTCACCACTGGAAGGACAAGGGGCAACAGAGCTGGGGGTGTTCTGGAGGCTGACACAATAAGCCCATAAATTGGCACAAAATGAAATTCAAATAATGCGGGCTTTAATAATTACTAAATTTCTTATCGACAGAAATGAAGTCCAACAATTTTTGAAACTGTAAGACTTTGTAGTGCAAATGGAGACTTTCCCTTATTTCACAATTGTCATCTTCATCCCACACACCTGCACATTGTCTAACTGCCAAATTTAAACTAAACAGGATCCACCTGTAGCTCGTTTACTCAAGTGCAATTATGGGTTGCCTCACAGCACACAGACATGGGGAATCTGTGTTAGAGCCACATGTCTGCTGCAAACAGCAGGATAAATGTAATAACGGGAGCAGCTGCTCTTTACAAAATTATTATATTATAAAGTTATATTATAAAGTTATTATATGACGAAGTCCTTTGTTGGCTAAATAGCAAGTAAGAAGATGAAGGCAAGCTCAGCCCCCCTGGCAGGTGGAAGCCCTCAGTGGTGCTGATGAGCTGCTGGGCAATTGGCCCCAGGGGGCAGTGCCAGGTGAGGGCAGTGAGATCAGCATCAGTATCAATATCAGCATCAGTATCAATATCAGTATCAGTGCCCTGTGTGTGCCCTCTCCCCAGGCACCACCGTGATGCGCATGACGGCCTTCGACGCCGATGATGCCAGCACAGACAACGCCCTGCTGAGGTACAACATCCTCAAACAGACGCCCACCAAACCCTCCCCAAACATGTTCTACATCGACCCCGAGAAGGGCGACATCGTCACGGTGGTGTCGCCCGTGCTGCTGGACCGCGAGGTGAGTGCACGCTTTGCTCCTCTCAGGGGTTGTGCCTGATCCCTCCTGGGGTGTGGGGTGGGCATTGAGGTGCTGCACTTGGAGGAGCCTTTGAAGGGTTTGGGGTATTTCTTGTTCGGGTGTGTGATTAATGGTGGTAAATTTAGTGCTTGGTGATTGCTGGGCAAGATGTTGCGTTGAAGGGGGAAGAGCAAAAATCTCAGGAATGAGCAGAATTCAATTTAGAGTTTCCAACTGACTGCTTGGAAGTGAAAAACCTCCCTACTTGATTGTGTATATGGCTTGCTCTGAGATTGCTGCAGTTTGGTGCTTTGAATCCTTCTCTAGAATTTTCTTTTTATGAGTGAATTTAATGGACTAATTAACTTGGTACCCCAAAGTCAAAGACAGAAAACACAAAAAGGAACAGTAAAGGGACATGTTGTTTGCAAGTGGTTTGAAGGTGAATTGCTGTAGTGTTGAAATCTATGTTTATTACAGATCATTAACATTATGAGAGCATAAATTGATAGCAAGGAATGCTTAGGTATGGCCATTTAAAGTTCAGAATATGATAAAGTGCACCTGCTCTGTTAATACAAAGGCTTGGTTATCAGAATGTATGAGATGTGGGCACTGTACAATGATGACCCTAAACAGTTCCTCTGTAAATCATCATTTAATTTGATTCAGTAGCCCTGGGTGTTTGTGGATTCTTGGAGACATCCAGTTGTTTTCCTGCAGGCTGGCTCAGGTATGTGCTGGCACTGAACTGGTTCTCTGAGGTGGATAGATTCATGACTTCCAATGTTCTCAATATTCAACATGTTATTTCTCATTTTAACTGGGTGAAAATGTTGCCTGTACCACTTCTCTTTTGAGGTTGAGTAGTTTTCCTATAGGTTTTTCCAACAGCAAAGATTTAATGGGCAAGTCAGGCCCAGAAGCCAGACACAGAGTGCAGTAAAACCAAGCTCTGGGCCTGTAGGTCTAGCTCTTTAACTTTAAAGACATTCTAATTTTTTATATTTGGGTGGCTGGCCACAGAGTCATGGCCAAGTTAAGGTTTATACAATCACTACCTTTTTGCCTCAAGTTCCTGTTCTGAATTCATTGTTTCAGTTCAAAAGCTTTATACTGTTTTCTAAAGTCACTTCTAGGTCTTTTTATTCCTAATAGATAACCATTCTCCAGATTAAACCATTTTACTCAAAATTAGAAAATCAATGGCAGGGAATGAACATGCCTGCTTTTCCTGGTGCCTTCCAAAGGTCACTGGTGATTCATGGAATAATGATTCTGTCTCCATGCAAGCAACCCAGCCCCAATCGAAGGGCAGTTGTGGCTGGGCAGTATATCCTGAAAGCAGGGGCTGAGTTCCTCATGATTTTTAATAATGCTCAATCCAATTGCTTTGCTTTGAAGGTGACATGACAAGCTGCACTCTTGTTGAAACTGTCAAGTAGTTTTTGTTGTTGCTGTGTGTTTTTTGAGCCAAAATATAGGGCTGTGGATGGTTTTAACACTAAACTCCAAGTATTATCTGCAGGTAAAATCCAGTCTCCTGTTGTTTTGTTGGAGAAAAGGATGTTTTGCATTTCTTCACAAGAGGCTCTTTGCTCTCTGTCATATTTGTGGGTTCAGCCTCTTCTCCCCCTTCCCTCTCCTGCTTGTCTTGTGTGGAAATTGGTAGTCATGCCTGCTTTTGCAGACCTGTGGAGTTAGACATTCGTGTACAAGATACATAATTTCTATTTTTCACCAAATATCAGCTTTTAGGGACAAGTCCAATGATCCTAATCTGAAAAAAAAATGTGAGTACCAACATAATGTCGATGCTGTAGAAATAACTCTTATGTATTTCTGTGTAGCTCATGAAATTTTTGAGGTGGAGAGAGTCAGGAGTAACAGCTGGAGGAGGAAATGTTTGACTAGTTTAGGAGGAGGAAACATTTGACTGCTTTCCTGCTTAGGGAATAAGGTGTCTGCATGTCACCAGGCTTGAGTTAGTGACTTTTTGGAAAGGTGGTGGGCCAGAGGGAGCACCACGTGCCACTCTTGTGCAGGATGGCAGCTGATATTGTTGTGAACCCTAAGTGTTACTTAACTTTTAACTTTGAATTGGCTCAATTGCCTGTGGTTGTAGGTGTGCTCTTTAAAACTCTATTAAGAGGCTGAATTAAAGTAAAAATTTCTCTAGGATGGACTTGGAAAAAAGGAGGAAACATTTTTATTATTATTTTGTATGTGCACCAGAGGATTATGTGAAGTCTTCTAAAGCATGCTAAAACACTGATTAAAATCCTTCCTATTTTCCATCTCTCTGCAAGTTTTACCATTGCTTGGATTCTGGTGTTTTGGGAAACTTCATTCCATTTAAGACAAATTAAATTGTTTGGGGGAGTTTGGGTTTTGTTTTTTTTTTTTCATTTTATGTATCATTTATTTCATGTCTGTGCATCAGAAGGAACAGGACACTGGGGGTTTTGCCCAGTGGGAGGCACAGAGATGTGGAGAGAGAAAACATCTGGCAGGGTTTGCACATACTGGATAGTCCATATTGTTTTTTCATGCTTCAACATTTTCAGAAAAGTTGCTGTGTCATAACCTAGAAATTCATGTTCCAGAGCAAAGACTCTGAGTACAGGTATTTAGCCTAAAGTAAAACAAAGTTTGGCCATCTAGAGACTGCTTTTACATCCAATTGAGTATCTGTGGGAGAATCCTAGCATGCATAATTAAATATCCAGGTTAATGATTTTAACAGATGAAAATCAAAGAAAACTCTTTTTTTTCTGATAACACTTTGGAAATAAAAGTACATTCTAAATAGACACTTCTAGAATAAAACAATTTAAAAAGGAAAAGGAAAGAATTAACTTGTTTCTGGTCAACTTCAGCTGTTCTTGGCTTTTCTTTTATCTGCACAGGATCAGCTCAAAGTGAAGACAATATTTTAAATTTCTCCAAATGTTCAAAATTCCCATCTCTGTCATTTTTGGGTCTGTTGCTCAGGGGGACTTTGGAGCTGGGAATGCTCCCTGGTACAGCTGGCTGGGTGTTTGCTGTGCATATTTTTATTTATAAATGTGGAGGATTCAGAATTGTTTCCAAAAGCACATGATCCTGGGGGTTTAAAGCAAAACTCGGATAATTTCTCCAAGAACATCCATTTTCATTTTCAGAAGGCAGGTAAGGACATATTTTTGAAGATTGATGTGTTGGGTTTTTTCCTTGTGGGAGTTAGGCATCCTTGAATATGTCAGTAATAAAGATTGAAGAGTGTTAGGGGGCAAATTAGACCTGCAGGTATTCGTTGGAGAATACATTTTGATTCATAAATTCAGAGGAGAAGGATGCCCTCCATCAAAGTGTATGGTCTGAATGACCCGAAATAGAGCACAACAGGGAAACAGGAAAAAAAAGAAAGAAAAAAAAGGGGAGGGCAAGAAGTTTAGGAAAAAAAGGGGAAAGAAACCTTGAGGAAATGTCCTAAATTTGTATTTCAGGGATGGAAACGCCACTTCAAAGTGACACTTTCCTGCAGTAAAAGAAAAATAATGTTCCTCATGTGCATAGGTGAAGAAAATGCTTGTAGTTGTGTAGAATCAACTCTTAAATTTCCTTTATGGATCAGTAATCAGGTTTTCTGCTTACCCACAATGCTGTTTTGGAAAAAGACCCCCCTGCTCTACAGGCAAGTAACTGTGATTTGTATAAATTTTATGAGTGAAACACTCTAAGAAAGCTGTCACCACAGTTGCTTGAGTGAAATATTTACTTCTCACAGTTGGAGGAATAACCTGCTCTTGCTTTTGATGGGAACTGCTGTGCTTAATTTGAGTTAAAGGCAGCAGATAGTTGCAGATATCTGCTGCTGCTGATCTGTGTGCTGTCATCACATGTTTTTTAAACACCTCCAGGTAACAGTCCCAGTGTCCTGTGACTCTGGGAGACCCTGGGCTGGGGTCAGGCACACGAAATGTGTGTTCTGCAGTGGGGCTGGCACTGCAGTGCTGCCCAAACAGCAGGTCCTGTGCCCTGAAACCATCTGAACCAATCCTGGGCCATCAACATGCTGTTATTTGAGTCATATAGACCTTTCCTCTCTTCGTGACTTGGAAAATGGAGCTGAAAGTCTCATGCCATGACCTGTGAGAAGCCTGGAGTTACATCAGCCCGTTCTTCTTGGGTTTATGTGAACTGCTTGTAACAACAGATGATGAGGGGTCTGGGGCATCTCTGATGAGCAGGGACTGTGGGAGCTGGGCCTGGAGGAGACTGAGAGGGGATCTGGGTGGTGCCCAGTGACAGCAAGAGGAGCAATGGCCATGAACTGAAACACAAGAAGTTTCACCTCACCATGAGGAAGAACTTCTTTCCATTGAGGGTGGCAGAGCCTGGACCAGCTGCCCAGGGAGGGTGTGGAGTCTCCCTCTCTGGAGACATCCCAAACCCACCTGGGCACATTCCTGTGTCACCTGCTCCGGGTGACCCTGCCTGGGCAGGGGGTTGGACTGGGGGATCTCCAGAGGTCCCTTCCAACCCTACAGTTTCTGTGTTTCTCTGATAACTGGCTGAACCTCCTTCTCACCCAGTGGCTCTGAGATTTAAACAGGCAGTGAGGGGTGGGTGTGCAGTGGGGAGCAGGTTTCCCCATGGATAGATGTTCCCCACCAGGCTGCTGGTGAGCAGGAAGGGGTGTCTGGCAGAAATGTTCTCTGCGGGCTGCACCAGCCCTGTTGTGATAAGGAAATCCCAGGGGTCACAGTGTTCATAGTGCTTGAGTTCTCTGAAGGGGCAGGAGCAGGAAATAGAAAAAGCTTGGCCACTTCTGCACATGGACACTTCCCTCTTTATCCCTGTTTTCCACTTGGGAGATAGGTGTCTTAAGCAGTCAATATACTTAGGACTTACTCGATCTAAATGCAAATGCTGAACCAACAGTGCACTCTCATTTTTAATGAAAAGATATTAATCTTCTCAGCAAATGCGTTCCACATTTGATCTTCACATTAACCTCTAAAATATTCATATTTACAGCAATTGTGGGAAAACTTATACCTTGGAGTGTATCAGCTCTGAGCTGCAATAATTGTATCATTTTGTCTTGTCTACCCTGACAGAATTCCCACTTGCACACCTTTAACTGGTTTTGCAAGACGGTAAATTCTGTAGCTGAACCTCAATTTCTACGGTTTAGGGTTTTTTAGTGACAGATATAGCAATAGCTCATATTTTCTTTCTGCTTAAAATACAAGATAAACAAGGCACTCATCCTTTTCCCTTGATTAATGCATTTCTTAAATTATGGCTTCTGCTGCTTGTAAATGTAAGGAGCAGAGGCTCTTGGGTCAGAGGCAAACTTGTGGGTCTTCAGTCTCTTTTCAGACATTATTCTGTAGTTCATTGTATCTTAAATGTTAGAAAAGTAGAAAAATGGGTAGAAGAAATCTCCCAATTATTGTGCTACTTATGGACAAATGGACAGAGAGTGGCAAGTGCCTCTTAGTGAGACGTAAACTCACATTTCCAGTTAATTTTATGATGGACTTTTCATTTCAGCTTTTGAGCTTAAATGCCTGCAGTGAGAATCTTATTTTACTAGATGCACCAGTAATTCTTAGTTTGAATCCTATTATGTTTTTGATGAGAGAGCTCATTAACCTGTTCTTAAATCTTGAAAGAGGCTGTGAAAAAGAGAAATAAAAGTAAGAATGATATGTCAAAATATGAGTAGTATCATTTAGGTTAGAAATAGTAGAGGTTCCTATTGAGAGAACATAAGAGGAAATGTTCATTAAAAATATCCTGATGTTTGAAGTTTTAGTGGCAGAATTTCTGCAAATCTTTCATTATATTCTTAGATAATTGAGAATTTCATTTAATTCAACCCATAGTTTGATAGTCAGAATTTTGTTAACAAAAAGAAAAAAAGAAAAATTATCTGACAATAATAGGACCAGAGTTTTTTCTCTAAAAATGTGTGAGGGGTGACCATGTCACATGAGGAGCCTCCTGGGCAGCCATTCCAGCATGATGTTCCTGAGCCCTTCTGGGCAGGGAATACAAGACTGAGATGCCCAGGTGGATAAAGCACTGAATGGCTTTGTTTCCAAACACAACGTGTGAGGATCCACCTCTGGAAAAACCAATCATTGGGTGAACAAGCACCTTTGTTCTCCTTGTCAGTGAAAGGCTCCCTGAAGAAGCCACTGCTCGTACTCTGTGTGCTGCACTTCCCTGTCCCACTGGGACTGGCTGCCAAGCCCTGGACTCCCCTGGAGTCCCCTCTGTGTCCTTTGCAGTCCTGAGCTCTGGTTTGCTGTGTAGGTAGAACCCCCTGGCCACCAGAGAGCCCAGCTGGCCATCCTGCCAGCTCTGCTGCCCAGTATCTGTGTAGGTGCTCCTTCACAATTCCATCCCAGGTGATCTGGGATCATCTCTGGTTATGCTTTTTGAACTGTAGTTTGTACATGTGATAAACAGCCACTTATCAGGCAGAGCTTCTGCCGGGACACTTCTCTCCTGGGTGGATGAGCCACAGGAAATCCCAAGCCATCCCACAGAGGAATCTCTTTCTATTTGCTTTGGCTGTGTTTGCCTCTGACACCACCAAGGGAAGCAGAGGGTTCCTGGCTCTTCATTAGGATCTCTGATTTATTTCTTGGATAGGCTCCTGGCTCCTCTAGGTTGTTTTCCACCACAGTGAGAAAACCAGGTGATCCTCAGCTAGTGAAGGTTCCAAACATCCCAGTAAAATACGTTCTCCTGTCATAGCTTGTGTTCTGGAAAAGCTCTGTATTTTCCACACGAAGATGTGAATATGATTTTTCAAGAAACATTTCTATTCTCCCTCTCGTGTTCTGGGTTGGTTTTGGTATCACTACCTCCTGTGGCAGAGAGTTTGCTGAGCCTCTGACATGTCACTCATCCAAACATCCCGAGTTTCTCTGGCACTGATGCATTGCAGAGAGATTTGAAAAAATATCATCTTCGAGACTCTTACAAAGAGTGACACAAAACATGATATCAGCTGCCCCTGTGCCTTGAATAGAGGCTGATAACTGAAATGTTATCTCTTTTTTTTGGCTGGAGTTTCTTTATTTAAAGAATTGAAAGAAATATTAGCTCTAGGGATATTTAGATGTTTAAAATCTCGCTGTGACAAATGACTGGCTAGGAGGGGAAGAGAAGTGGTGAACTTAAAGGAATCCTCAAGCAGCAGACTTTGCACAGGAGCTGTTTAATTGCTCAATGCTGGCTCGTATTCTGCTAGTGCAAAGAGCAAAGTGGTCTCTGGAGCTCATCTGTGGTGGAAGACTGTCAAATATAGAAATTACAGCATGCAGACAGGCCATGCATTTTGTAGATGCCTGGGGTGATAGTTTCAGTTCAGGGAGAGAGGTTGGAAGGGCCAAAAGGTGAGAAAAATCTGGAAGATTCTCACTGCCAGTATTTCCCAGCCCTTTTACAGGGATAAGGAATATGAGTCCAAAGGGCAGAAGTAGGGCACTATCCTTAATCCCAATAAACCCTCCTTTTCTTGCAAGTATCCCATTTCCAAACAGGTTTTGCTGCCTGCATAAGATGAACTTACAGAAGTAGTAAGGGTCTATCAAAGTTAATGCCTGAAAAAGGCCCTTTTGAGTTTCCTGTCTTAAAACTTTGATTTTTGCATCCAGAATCAATACTTTCAGAACACTCAGTGCTGAAGAGAGCAAAAAGGAAGTGGCCAGTTTACAACCAGCATGACTCAAGCAGAGTCATCATTTTCTTTTTTTTTTTCTTTTTTTTTAACAGAAAAAGGGTATTTTAAAGTACATGTGTAGTTATTTTGGGTTCCACTAGCATGATTACAATTTCCCAGTGTGTTCTTGTGGGATAATTCCTCCAGCATCAATGGGATGTTATGTTTTGATTCCCCAAATTCCATCACAACAGCCTCATCTTTCTCATTTTATTTTCACTTTTTCCTTCTTGCTTTCTTATGAATATTCTGCTTTATAGGAGGTTGTATTTAAAACCAGCAGTTGGAAAAGTCTTTCTCTCCAAATTGTGCCTAATTTTACCTCTCTTTTGTGCTGGGGTATCTCCTTACAATACCATTAATTAAATGGGGGGGGTGTTTCCAGCTTTTATTCTTGGTGTAATTGTGTTCTTTTGGCTTCTGTGGTGTGTCAACGTCCCACAGTACTCACTCTGTACCACACAGTGTTGTAAAACTCTGTTCCTGGTTAAAATAAACCCCTCTTAGCCTACACAAATAACATTGGTTTTCTGTTTATATACTCACTACATCAATTAAAAGGTAATTTAGGAAGGCAGAATGTGAATAAAGTCACATTAATCACATTTGCCTCTGCTTCTCTTTAGGCTGGAGAACCCACTAGTATTCCACTTGTAACTCATTCATGTAACTTTTTGCTTATTTCTTTTTAATTTTTTTATATTAAGCAAATTGCCAAAATTGAAATCGTAATTAAAATATAGCTGTACCATCCTAAAGAGACTAGTGACAGCCTTTGAGTCTGTTTTCAGTTGTAAATATCCATTACATCCATATTATGTCTACTTAAACACTTCAGAAGCTCAGAATCTAAAGCATAAATGAAGACATTGCATTTTGGCAGGGATTGCTGGAGAAACAAAGTTCCCATTCCCACCGAGGGCCTGGCCCTTTTCCTTCTGTACATCCTAGAGTTTTTTGCTACAGCTCTGAGAGCTGCCTTGATTGATTTTTCCCTGCTGGAAGATCCCTGCACTCCCCAAGTCCCTGTCAGTGCAGCTCCCAAAGCTGCTCTCTGTGCATGGAACCCAGTTGTGCTGATTACTTTTTACAGGTTGCTTTTGGCATCTTTAACTTGATCTCTCTTGTGCCATGGCTCTTTTATTTTTTTTTTTTTTAAAGGGAAACTCTATTTCCTTGAGAGGAAATCCATAAAGCATCATTCTCCCTGCAGAACAAGTATGAGCTGACTCCTTGGAGACTACATATAAATCACTTTTAAGGGAAGATATTGCTCACTCAGAAAAGTGATTTGTAAACACTTTAAGTTTGTCCATGTTATAGCATCAGCCTCAAATAGATACCTGCAGGGAAAATGCTAAAATATGAATTCTGCCTTGTAGGCTGATGGTGCCAGGGAGCAGAATTTATGAATGGTGACTTTTCTTCTTTGGCAGACAACCTCTGATGTCTGCAGAATCTGTTGTCTGACAGTGCTCATTTAATGCTTTTTAGAATACTGGGCCACAACCTGCCCTAGGCGAGATGGTTTCTGCATAAGAATTGATGTCTTTGCCACTTGAATTTTTCTTTATAGTATTTACATTAAGGTGTTGCCTTGCATGAAGTTGGAGGGTACACTTAGGCACTGCAGATGAGATGCCACTACAGCCTTTGAAATTCCATGAACCATCATGGAAACATTGCAGCTTGAAGGGGCTGCACCAGAAAAGAGGCCCTACAATCTGCTTTTTTGCTTCTGTGGTGAAGTAGTAAATTTTATTTTATTCCCAATGTATTTCAATTTAATAAACATCTGTCATGTATATTTAAAAGTGCCATTTCAGGATTGTAATTATATCATCTGAAAATAAGTCCTCCTCGAAAGAGAATTGAAGTGACAGGCTGAAGAAAATGAAACATGACGTTGCTCGCTCTCCTTTCGTCCTAGAGCTAAAATTTAAATTAATTTTCTTCTTCTTGTCAGAAATTATTTTAATTGGAAATTACTTTTGATTGCAGCTTTCAGAGAGGAATGGGATCTTTCCCATTGTGTGTGTGCAGAAGTTGTTCAGTGTCTACATAATATTTTACTTAAATTAATCATTTGCAGATATTATAAATAGTTGATAGCTGTGCTGGCAATTCCAACGAAATTGAAAAAAAAAAAAAAAGGCAAACCTGAGATAAATGTAACGATTGTCACTTTTTTTTGTTGCTTGGCACCTCTTCAGAGAGCTGAGGTGTGTTTGTTGCCATAGTTACCTGCTTGTTGGGAGAAATGAATATTTGATAGTAGCAGTAAGTAGACTGTCAAAATTAGATATGCTGCTTTGGTTCCATGTGGGTTTAGCACGGGGCTTTTACAGCTGAATTTCCCTCCTAAGTGTCGAAGGAAAGTTGTGGTGGGTTGTTCCTGTGGGAGCTGCGAGTCCCTGCAGCCCTGGGAGTTCACTCACACTCATTCCACAGCCCTCTGATGAACTGAAAGATCCTAATTAAATTTTCTCCCAATACACTTTAATTTTCAGCTTTCAGACCTCCTGTAGTAGGAGTTTCTTCTATTAATATCTTAATCTAAATATCCCAGAGCACAACAGTAGACATGCCACGGCCATCACACGTGGTGCTGAAACAGTGACCCAGTTTAGGAGGGATAAAATCTAAGTGTTTGGTCCAATATCCCACTTCTCAATAACCTCTTTTTTTTGGCATGATGCTTTTTGACACCTGGCTCAGCCATCACACCCAGTGAAGCTCCAGAGGTGCAGCATTGCAGCTGTAAATAGCTATCCAGGTAACAGTTCTGGGCAAGTTGCACATTAGAGAGGAAAAAGGTCTTCAGAGTAATAAAAAAGATGATGTGGGTTTATTAGAACAATTCCAGGGCTGCAGCAGTTGCTGCTCTGGCACTTTGCATGCATTGAGATCTTTGGCAGAAACAGTGACTTAGGGAAAAAGGAGGCTCTGAGTGATGTGTTTGTGACTCGGACATGAGGAGTGACAAAAATCCTGTTGGCTGCATTATCTGTCCTTACCCTAATTTCTGTTGTCTTAGAAATTCTGAATTGTCTCTCAGCACTCTCTTTAATACATCCCTGATAAAATACACAACTTATAGAAGAGGCAAACTGAGGGAAGATCACACTGTCCCCAGAGGGGAATGAACCATGGGTGATGGGTGGTAAGAGCTGAAATGAGAGGGACTTTCTCAGGGAAATATGTCAAAAATGCACCTCTAAGATCTGGAAGTCCAGAGATTTCTGCTAATGTGATTAAATATTTGAGAATACAAGAGAAAGGCAGTCAAATCTGTGCTGATGGTGACAATGGTCTGATTTAGGCTTTCTTGAGGTAACTGGAAAGTTGTTACCTTTGATTTTTCTGTGGACTTTGCAGCAGGTCCAAGGCAGCTGCCAAGAGCAATTGGAGGTAGCAGGGCTTTTTGCTGGACTCTTGACTTCTCACCATAACCTAATTATAACATTAAGGCATCATGTTCCTGCCTTAAAAGACAGATAATCACCAGGCTCTGCAGAATGCCACATGTCAGCCTCCAAGGTAGCACTTTCTGGCAGCAATAGATAAAAGCATTGCTTTTAGCAACGTGGCTGAGGAGATGCTGCTGAGAGGGTGGCAGGAGCAACCAGTGGGGCTCAGTCAGAAAATCCCAGCACTGTAAAACATGGGGGTTTCAAGTCTGTTTTTCCTGTGAGAAGTAAAAAGGCCTGAGTTGGGGTTTGGCTGTGCCTGCAGAGAGGGTTTGATGAGCTGTCAGGTTCCTGGAGCACAGGATAAGGTGACTTCCCAGAGCCCCTTGTCTGATGGGCACTGGTGCTTCAGGAGGGATGCTCTCCCATCGCCACCCTTCACGTTCCATCTCTCCATGCATTGTCTGCTCACTGCCCTAGCAAGAGGTTGGCCAGCAAGAGAACCTCCCTGGGGAGCTGAGTTGAATTGACTCAGATCTGTCCCCCAGGCACTCCCTGTTTTGGAGCCACGTGGCTGAGCAGAGGACAGGATGTAAAGCCTTTCCTTGTCAGCAGTGGTGAGCCCATCCTTAGCTCAGCTGCTTTGGGGAATCCCCTTCTCTGGCTCCTGACACTCCTTTATCAATATGAATGGTTCCTTCTTTCAAGCACGTGTATTGCTGGAAGCTTATTTATCAACCTAATATCAAGTTACACTTTTGCTGCACCAAAATTTCTAATGACACCCCCAAAAAAAACCCCCAAACCAACCAACCAACCTGAAGGAAGCTCCAAGAATTGCACTTGGTGTCACCCAGCAGCAGACAAGGCTCTGCAAATACAGAGTTTGTTTTTTACATAGCAGAGAATTCCCCTATCAACAGTCTCAAGCCTTAAAATTCAGTTCTTTGGGTGCAGTGGATGTAGGGAGGATTCAGAATTTGCTGTCTAACAGGGATCTGTGAACTGCTGAAGTACATAGTGATTTTTTTTATATATGTAAATTTTTTTTGTGTTGAGAGTTTTTCGAAAGATATTTTATAACCCAGGTTGCCTTTAATTGGAAAATGCGACATGGAGTTTCAAATAATTTCGTTGTGAATGCTGCATCTCAGCATGAAAAGTCAATCCTATCTCCTGGAAAGGTGTAGAGAGAATTAAATCAAGCTTTTACTAAACCAGCTGCACATGGAGTGGCACAACTTGGTTTGAGGGAAGAAGCAATCTTTAAAAAACAAGGGCATGGTTTAAAGCTGTGTCAAGGAGCTGCATTTCTTTCCACTTGCAAAGCAGGCCTTGTTTCCTTTAGGGTGGAAGGAGCAAAACAATGAATATGTGAGCTCAGAAAGTTCTAATAGAAACTCCTGCCTTGTTAAGTCCTTTCCACTTCCATCAGTGTATCAGTTTGTCACTTGTCCCTTGTAGTTCATGTATCATATCCCATTTATCAGCCTCCATACGAGGCAAACAGGGTTTGATTACCTGATCTGACATGGCAATGTTAGTTTTGGGAGGCAAAGGGGAGTTTGATTTGATCTCAGTGACTTGGTAAGTTACTTCTACTTGAAGAGATGGGATTTAAATTAAACTGAGGGTATTCATTTCCAATAGATAAAGCAAGATATGGTTTTCTTTTTTTCATCCCTGAAATGATAGAAAGAAGTATGTAATTTTTGTTTTATGAAGATGGAAGACCAAAATCTGACACAGATTTTGGAATATAAATTAAGAATTTAGATGACATTTTGAGGAAATGGATAAGCAGAGATGCCTTGTACTTTAGTTGGAGCAAAGCCTGTCTTTTTCAATCCTATCCAGCGAAGATAAATTATGTAGCATAATTCAGACTATTACTGATAAGTGTAATGGATCAAACAGAATATTGGGAGTTTCAATAAATAGTAGCGAGGAAAGGTAACTTTCTGAACACTTTTCTATTTTCTGTGCAGCCCATCTCAGAAAATAGACAATATCTTTAAAATCATAAAATGCACTGAAAAAAAAAACATCTTAGAACATTTTATATCATTTTAAGCATATTTTTCTCTCCTTTATAAATATTGGAGAAAACGGGAAAAGTGCTATAGCATTTTGCATATAAATATATTTCCTATTCATACACGGGCATGTCAGTAACCACTCAAAGATGCAATAGCTGATTTAAGACTTGTAGGCAAAAAGGCATCACTGCAAACAGAAAGGAAAGGCTAAGAAATTAATAGTTGTTAGAGTTCTAGGAGGAAGTAAGGAGTAGAGAAGAAAATGAGTAGCAACTAGAAATTGGTCAAGAATTTGGGGAGGGATCCAACCTAACTTAGGCTTTTGAGCAAGGAAAGGGATGTTTGGCTTTTGGGAACATTGCAAAGCCCATCACAAACACCTCTTGCTCCCCACTGAAGGACTGTACAGTACAAATGGATGAGCAGGCAGCAGCATCCTTGGATGTGGGAGGGGTTTCAGTGGGCTTAATGGAAAAGCAAACAGGTGAAAAGCATCTGTGCTAGTTCTGAAGAGCCCTGATGGCTTTGGGGAAGAACAGTTCATTCCTGAGTGTCCAGATGTTCAGAGAATAAGGTGCTATTTAAAGTGAGCACAAACTTCCCTCTCTCTCTCTACATAGAATCAAACTTGTGCAGTCTTTTAAAAGATATAAATTGAGAGCTTCAGAAAAAAATGCAAATCAACACATAGAGCGTGGCAGAAGAATAGAAACAAGAAAGGGTTTAAAAATGTTGGTTTAGCCACATTGTTTTAGAGTTTGTGAGTCATCCCAGCTTCTTCTCTGCTGTGGAAAATTGCTACAGAAATTGCTCCAGGCAGTTGCTCAGAAATCGTGTTTCCAGATTTGTTCATAGGCTTACAACACTTGCTCACATCTGCTCACTCAAAATGGACACTTAACAAACACTTTGGGTTTAGTCCCCGACTTTGAACTCCATCAAGGGGTAAGGTTTGCTGAAATCTAAGCATAATTTTTGATGTAAGTATTTATGAGGCTTGTATTAAGGAATTCTTTCTGTACCTCCTTTTGTTACCACCAAACGAGCTCCAGTGTGGTGTAAAAAGTGCTGGGGATATTGCTGAAAGTAAAAAGCTGGTCTGGTTAGTGCCTGAAGTCAGTATTTGCCAGAGCCACATGAAGAAAACCAGCAGATAAATAAAATTTCAGGCTTCTCAAGCTGTATGGTAACTATGGGAGGGTCAATGGAAATAGAAACCCTGTGGCACGTGCTTTGCTGTGTGCTGACCCCAGGCAGGGCTGGAGAGGGTTGGGTTCCAAGCCACCCTGCAGGGATTGGCTTTGACATTCACAGGGAAAGCTTGAAGAGAACATAGGCCTGGTGGGAAGTCTCTGATTGTTTTTACTGAAAAAAAAAAAAAGAAAAATAATTTTTCTCTTTTTTTATGTTTTAAATGTGCTGAATCTCTTGATTAGCATTGAACGTTTCTTTGGTTATTGTGGTGTGAGCAAGGGCTGGCAGTTTGATCACCTCTGGAGGAATGTCCAAGGCTGGCAGTAAAGCCCAAGACACCTTCCTTCAGCAGCTACACAAACCTCTGGCCCAGGCAGAGCCCTTGAGAGTGGTCATTTTTCCCACCCTAAAAGAGGTGGAACTCACCCACTCCAAATGAAAGGTGATGGATGCAGTGAACATGTAGCTCACCTGAGCATCAGGGACCAGAGGCAACATTTCCAGTTCCTGATGGGTGAAAACAGATGTTTTCCTCCATATTTAATCACTGAAATAAACAGGGGCAGAGAATCAAAAGTGCTGGCTTTGCCAAGAGGTGGGACTGCTCACCAGCTCTGAAATTAAACTGTTTTCCACATGGCTGGTGAAAGGAAGATGTAAAACCTCATTTCAGACAAGCGGAATGTCAGCCCCGATTGCATTTGCTAAATCTCGGCTCTCTCATGAGCAGGAAATGGCAGTGCAATGATCGTATCAATATCCCGCCTATCAGCAGAGGGGAAGTAGGATTTTTAAAATATCATTTATATGAAAATGTTCCTCGAAGACGTGTCTTACAAATACAAAGGATGTGAAGGGTATCAAATGAGCTAATAGGAGGGAGACAGCAATACCTTTTATTACATCCCCTTTAATCACAGGAAAACCTATTTTCAGCTAATCAGCTATTGATATGCAGAATGACAGGCTCTCCGGAGTTCAAAGGGGTGTTCCAGCTGGAGATTCCCCACCCTGTGGCCTGTAGTTCACTTCTCCTGTTCCTTTTACATGTTTGAGCAGATAGAAAAATCATAGAAAAGATCTGAAAAATGTTTCCCTAGAAGAAACCATCCTGCCCTCTTAGATCGCTTAGGCTTGGAGGCAGCTTTTGTGAGTGAAGTGTGTTTGTTTGTATCACCAGCTGAAGTCTTGTGGTTCTTCATTTCATCAGCAGAATGAGAGCTTGTTAAGCAGAAAACAGTTTGAAAGCAAATGGACTGAGGTCCTGGCAGATCAGAACTTTCTTTTTGTTATTCTTTCTTTATATGCCCGATTTCTTTGTAACCAACACCCAGGAAGCCCATGATTACATTCCGTGTTTCAGCCTTAAACTCCCAGCTAGGGGCACCGTGAGCTCTGTGTCCCTTCTGAGCTCTGGGAGTCTCTTGTGACACCTTAACAAGTAGTTGTGTGTCCTCAGGTGCCGTGAAGAGCTCTGAGTGCATGAAGAGTTGGTCTTAGATGGAAGAGAGTGAAGTCATTTTCTTTGGAACATAGACAAGAGGACTGTGATGCACAGGGAAAAGCTGATTTTGGTTTGGGGTCTTGAACTCTGAATCTTAGATTGAGATTGAACTTGGCTTAAAATTGGCTTTCTATTTACCCCAGACTCGAGTCATTGTGGTTGTGTGATGTTAAATTAAAACACTGCATGCACAATGGCAGTGATCTCTGTTGTTTGATAACAGGATCAGATTCTAGATAATATTTTATATAATGATACATTATTATCTTTATTCTTTATATGTATTTTGCTCCTTGTACTTGCTGCTCAAGTTCAAAAAGCCCCTTTATTTACAAAAGGAATAGTTTTGATTGTTTAAAATGTGTTTTTGAATGTTGCAAACCCTGGCAATCAGGTGTGTTCGTGCTGTAGCTACATAAGAGCGTTTCTTTAAATTTCAGTCTGTAGGATTAAGTTAATATTTAAAACACATCAGAGTGATTTAAGGTAGAAAAAGGAAATGTATTGCAGACAACTAATCCTTAAGCCAATTACAGAGAAATCCCAAATGCAGGTGTATTTATGTGGCTGGGCAAGCCCTGAGCCAAGGCAAGCGAGTGCAGAGGGTGAGGTGAGGGTTTCTGCAGTGTCCAGAACACATCTGTGTCCCTCACCCTGTCCCATGTTTGTGAAACCAGCTGCAAAAAGGAGGGAAAGGGTAAAATATTGGGTAGTGGAGCCTCAATCATCCTTAGACTGAACAAAGAATTCGTTACATAAAGAATATAGCCAGGATGCACGTGGAGGAAAAGCAGGTATGTTGTTAACCTGCTGTAGGTCATAAAAGAGAAGGATTTGAGAAGAGAAAAGCTTTAAGTGTTGCCAAAGCTCAAGTTTTGAGCGTTTGCAAAGGTGGTGGCAGAGCCTGTTCTGTAAATATTCCACCCCATGACAATTTCTGTCCATTAGGGTGGCGGAAATGCTCCTTCCTTGAACCCAGAGGTGGGAAAGAAGATCCCATTTCATTAAAACACTCAGGTACTGTTCCTAATCCCTTCCTTCCACCATCTGAGACTGTGTGCTGTATTTCTAGTATTTTTTGGGGGGAAAAAAAAATTGAAAAAGAGACAAGTTGAGGAGAAATGGTTTACAAGCTTGTACATTCTCATGAGACTTTCCATATAAACCTTCTCCTCCTCACAGAATGTGATGGCTGTGCTTATTGAGGTGATTTTACTGAACTGCAGCAAAAGGGAGAATTCTTTACCTGTCCCAGATGCTTCTTTACTTCCCAAAAAACTTATCTCTGTGGCCTGGTTTTAAGTGGGCCATTGGATTTCTGGTTAGCTTTGGTCTGTACAACTAACAAAACACAGGAGACAATATAATTTTTAGAAGTCATTTTAAGCATGGGTAATTTAGTTCAAGGGTAACGCATCATTAATTTTTATCAGGCCATATAAATGGAAGGAAAAATAAGTCTAAATAATAGAAAGGTCAAAATCATGGGTATCTGTAGTTATTAGCTGAGCTTTATGGGGCATTAAGAATTGATATTCTCTAGTCACTCTTAAACCTCATTTTATAATTGACAAATAAATATAATTGCTTACCTTACAGCCAAGATTATTTTTTTCCCTGTAGAACTAAACATTATAGATGTAGAAAATAATATTCTGTCCTCAAAACTTTGAAATATTAGAACTTCAAGTGATACCTGGGCCTCTGTTTGAAGCTTCTTGGAGCTTTGATGTAGTAAAAGAGCCTTTGGGAGAGCTAAGATCCCACTCCCTGGTAACTGTTTGGCTCTACAGGGCTAAGAAAAGGGAAAAAGGAACCAAACCATATTGGTGTGGAGCTTATTTTAGGCAAACATTGTAGACACACTGACTAAGAGGGATCTAAATGCCATTTTCAGCTCAGAATTGTACTGAGGGTTTTCCTAGGTGACCAACCCTGAGTATGTGCTCACTCCTGTGCTCCAGCACTGCAAACTCAGTGTCCTGCATTAAAACTGCCTTCTGAAGGGGAGATTTGTGGAGCTGCTGTGCCTGTGTGTGCATGGCCCTTGCTAACCTGCTCCATCTAGGGGATGCTTTACATCATTCCTGTTTTCACATGCACTTTAAGCCTTTTAAGTCTTTTAACACCATTTAAATTGGATTTACAGTAGTGTAATGAAATAAAAATCTAGCCTGTGAACAGCAAAAATCTGCTTTATTCGTTCAACAATATGATCAAAGCACTTGTTTTACTGCCTGGTACTTGTTTCACCTGCTGGTTTTTAGTAAATGTATAGTATCAGCTTATTGTTTGAGGGTCTGGCTTCCAATGTTGCTTCAACAGAACCTCGGTTTAAAGGGCTCAGTAAAATATTTACCAAATATTTACTAAAATATTTACTAAATGTATGTTTGCCCGTGTAGGGGCTTTACAGACCACATCATCCACCTGTTGTTAAACAAAGGCAGCTTTGTAAAATTTGTAACCCAAGAATGAAATCTGAAAAGTTTCAGCGTATGAAAATAAGTTCAAGAGTTCTTGTGCTGGCTGTACCTTTTTTCCAAAGGGTGTTTTCACTGTCCTGTACCTTAGCCTAGAAGGAGTTTTAATGTATTTGGAGCAATTTGCATGACCTGGAAGCAGAAATGCTGGTAATGAGATGCTGTTTGCCTGCCTTGCATGACCCTTCTCTGTGTTGACCCTGCATTATAGGGCTCTTTCAAGTGAAAGACAGCCAGTGATTAGCTGTAAGAAGCACATGTTTCATCACATTAGACACTGCTAATTTGCTTTAAACTGATGCCTGGGTCTGAATCAGAACACTTTAATCTAAGAATATTATTTCTTACTCATTGATGCTGATTTTAATGTAGTAACAATTTTAAATTATTTAAATTGAGCCAGAGTTGTGCATATTCTTTTCATTAGTAATACTTGTATATTTTAAAGGTATTTAGTTGGAATAGGCAAAATTTTATGCACAATTAAAGCAACAGTCACATCACCAGTTACAACCACACCAAAAAGGTTTGGGTTGTGAAGTAGCTCCTTCCTGGATGTGACCTCAACACAAAGCATAGCTTCCCTCTCCTCCTGGTTTAAAAAACCCAGGGCTCAAGATTCATGAGAGGAGAGTGAGTAACACCAGGAATGAGTCTGGGCTACTCTTCTTGAGCTGAAATGTGAGAAATAACACACTTTTTGGCCACTAGTAGGGCTGGGAGAGGGTGAGGAAAAAGAACCCCAAATGTCCAAAGAGGGAACCCCCAGCAGTGTAAACTGGTGGAGGAGGTCACCCAGTGACACCAGTCAGTCCCCTTGCCTGCTGGTGATGGAGCTGGCAGGGCTGTGGCAGCTGAACTTCCCCAGGATAAAAATGCACATGGAAAACTGTGGGATCAGAAAGCAAATCTGACCTTTTCATTACTGTGACACTTGCATCAACTTCCAGTGCTGTGCCACAGCCCTCAGCTCAGAACAGTCCCTCTTCGGGCCCCCTCTGAGACTCACCCAGTTTTGCAAGCCTTGGATGTAGGAACACTCTCCCTGTGCTCCAACCATGCCCTCCTTGGTGCCCTGGCCCTGGAATTGCACAGCCTGGAGTGAGGTTTGCCCTGCCCTCACCCTCCCAAGGCTCTGAACTCTGCTGCCTGTCTGTGCTTGACTGAGAGAGCTGCTTGCAGGCTTGGCATTTCCCTTTAACCTTCCCTGGGTTTGCTTATGGCTGTGCCCTCCCTGCAATGCTCTCTGTCAGACACCAAAAATATAACTTGTATTGTCTTGCAATGGAAACAGCAAATTACTCTTATTACTCATTTCTAGTCCTTTGCTGCAGCAATCCATTAGGAAAGAAAGAACCACTGGAACTAACAGCAAAGGACAAAAAGAGCAGCAAAGCTGAAATCACAGCTGCCTTTCAGCAACAGGGGCTGCTTCCAAATTATCCTGCTCTTTGTGGCTTCCCAGGTGACTGTCCCATGGTGAGGATACTCCCAGGGTCTCTGAGAGCAAAACAATCCTTATCACACCAGTTTCACGAGTGGAGGAGATAAGGGTGGAACAGGGAAATATGGAATGGCTAGGCCAAAATCAGCTAGGAAGTTTGAATTAATAAACTTTACTTTAGTCACTGTTAAAATATATGGAAAACACACAATTAAAACTGAACACACTTACACAGTGCTCTGAATTAGACCTGTGAGTGTTCATTTTATCTTTTCAAATGCCTTACAGATGTTCACATTCATATTGTGATTAATAAGGAAAGAATTAGTGACTTCTTGCATTATTTTATACTTAGGCAATGCAGTAAGTCAACTGCAAAGAAGAGCTCAATATTTTGCAGTATATTTTCCATTTGTCTGGCAGTAAAAACTGCACCTGCACAAGTGAGGCCACCATTTTGAAAGTCAGTTTTCATAAAGGGAAAATTGGGCTTGAAAGCCCCCAAGAGAAAGTTTCTGTGTGATTTTAGACAGCTTCTGCTTTAACTTGGCTCGAAATCCTCCCCAAATAATCCCTTGTGCAGCAGACATCAACAGTTATGGTTGCCTTAGATGTGGGTCAGGAGGGGTAATAAATATTAAACCTAATCTGCTTTATCACTGATACAATCCTAGGTTAAGTTGGCTGCTTAAATGGATGACAGTGGTGCTGTAAAAGGCAGGCAATGAGTTGCAGTGTGTGTGGTACAAGGCATTTGATTCCAGGCATAGCTACATATTTTATAGACTTTATTTAGAAATCAAAAGTGAGAAGTCTGAGTACATGTCTGTGTGTCTCAAATATTTATTTGTCATCCCAGCTACGGCTTAGTTGAAACATTTGGAGCTTCTCTCTGTGATCCCAGGAGATGTCCCATAAAAGAGTTTTGCCTGTGGGTATCAATATCTATATGCAACACAGCTGTTAGACTCGGCAGCGTGCTAGATTCAGCTTTTATGAACATAATGAAATGGAATTTTTAAATGCAGTAAAAACAGACATAAGACAGCACATCAAACAGAATAGAGTCCGTCTGTGTTCTCCCTTTCAGGAGCCTTGCACACTTCTGGCGCTTTCCAAAATAAGGACAGCACAGGAGACTGTGATCCTGCTTGCAGTGCTGGAGCTGAATGGCATATTGAGAGCCCCTTCAGCAATGCCTGCCACTCAGAGAGGCTGTAACACTCTCAGCCTTGCCCAGAATGTGCTGTCATAATTGGTTTGTGTTAGGTGTTAGAAACATCTTGTGACTGACTGACCTGTAACTAATAAGAAGCAATGCTCAAATGAAATGAAGGTCCTTGTCTTCCAAGCACCATACAAATGGGTTCCATCTGGCAGCACAGTGACTTAATGTGTGATTTATGTTGGACTCCTATGTGTTACTGGGTGTGAGAGTTAAAGAACCTCATCAGAACGCAGGGGTTCCTCTGACAGCTTTTAAGCTTTTGAACCTTGCTCAGAAGCTTTAAGGACAGAAGTTTATTCTGGGGAAAAAAGAATTTGTAGCTTAGAAATTTGAAGAAAAGTTTCATTAGCCTAGGACAGAGCCTGCCTTTCCTATCCTGTCTAGTTTTCAGTCAGCACAAGGATGAAGTAGAGGTTGTTAAAAAATGAAAGGCAACAGTGATGTGGTGAAAATATTCTCCTGGAGTATTTGCTCTGTGTTTTCTGCATAAAGGCTTGAACCTCAATCTGGTTTTTAATGAGACCATATTGGTGTTGACATTTTTCCTTGATATGCATTTCATTGAAACTGCAGCTTTGCAATTAAGGATGGTGGTCTTCATGGTTTTCTGATTATAAGTTTGTTTAATACTCATAGAATTGTTGATGTTGGAAAAGACCTCTAAGCTCATGGAATCCAACCATTAACCCAGCACTGCCAAGCCCACCATGAAACCATGTCCTCAGGTGCAGCATCTACACGTTTTCTGAACCCTTCAGGGATGGTGAACGTTTCCAGAACGCTTCCCTGGGCACCCTGTTCCAATGCTTGATCACCCTCTCAGTGAAGAAATTCTTCCAAATAGCCAACCTAAACCTCCCCTGGCACAATTTGAGGCAATTTCGAACGGGTTATAATGAGAGCCAAGATTGTGTCTTATATTGGAGGCACAATAAAAATGAGAAAACATGTCATGAAAAGAAGGGAATACTTATTTCTTGCCATCACATGTTCACAAATCAACATGATCAGCACATTAATTTGTGTTTGAAAATAGTTCAGAAAGGCCACTGGTGGCTTCCTGACTGCTGCTGAGCTGTAACACACTTTGCTTTACACCCTGACAGTGACTATTTTCTCTCTTCTCTCATTCTTAGTTCCTTCTTCCAGTACTCCTAAGGTTCCTCATAGCAACCCCTCGGGACAGGAGGTGTTTCTGCTGTATTTGCTTGTTCCCAGGTGGGAACAGCATGGTTTGTTAATGTAGGAGGTTGGAAACTCAAAGGGATGGTGATTGCCTTGTCTTGTTCGCTGCACGTTGTGATCCAGGGGATAGCAGTGACAGGAGAGCTTTTCTCCCGAGGAGGAAAGCTACACGTTGTGTTAATTTGGGACCAGAGCTCTCAGGAGTGCAGGCATGAGAGCAGACAGCAAGCTGAGAGCCTCTCGCAGGGGAAGCGCCAGGACACACACACAAAGAGCAGGGAGCAGGTCTCCAGCCAAGCCTGAGTCATTATGGAGAAAGACAATTCCCAGGAGGTCTGTGTGAGTTTGGTACAGATGGAGAAGGCAGGGAAAGCTGCCGGAGGGAGGGCAAAATTGATCTCCACCAAGAGTGCACAGTGTTCAGGGAGTGAACCTTTTCTTTTCCCCCCAAAGCTTTTTATAAATCCATTTCACCCACCAAAGCTGGACTTTCATTTTAAGAAAATACCAAGCGTCTGACCAACCCCCACCACACATCCCAAGCCTTCCTCCAGCTGCTGCACTTTGTGTTCTGACATGGTACACCTCACAGCTTGAGGATTTGGTCCCTGCCTGGCTGCCCTGGGGGCCTGTCATACCCCTGGGTAAGGATGGTGTGAAAGGGCACCTGCTCCTCTGAACCACAGCACCCCATCCAAATTCACTGGTGTGGGTTCAGTTTGCTTTCCAGATTAGATTCCTCTATTTTGTTTGACAAATTTCCCCTTTAGGTCCAGTGCTACTTTTCTCCTTTTTGCTTTCCACCCAGAAGGTCTTGGTATTTAATGTTATCCTTAAAAAAGGGTTGAGGAACTAGGGCTAGGATTTTCAAAGAAATATTGAAATAGCCTTATTTTCTTATCATTTCCCTATTGCTGACCCATAAAAAGGAGAAAGCAATATTTTTTTTTCATCATTTTCCTGCTCCCCATTTGTCTCTCTTTTCTCTTTAATGTAAAACTTGTGCATTAAAAGCCTGGTTTCATAACTGTCTGGTGAAGATGCAGCATCCTGCTGACATGTACTGTTACTGTTATCATGTGTACAACTGAGGCAGTTCCTCCTGTGTCCTTACTGAGAAATGAGTGTCTTACCCTTTGGGGGATATGGGGACATAGCTTTGATTACATAAAGGATCCATGCAGCTTTTCTTTATTGCACTACTATAGCATTTCAGGCAACAACAACAACAAAAAAAGGCAGTCTAGTGTTTCTGTGATGAGGCTTTTATATAAAAAATAATAACGTAAGTAAGAGCAGTGTAAGATTTAATCCATCTCTGCTCTGTGTTGACTAAGAAAGCTTTGCAGACACCCTGCTGCAGGAGCTTTATTACAACTGGTAAGGACTCCAACATATCACATATTGGTATGAAGGAGATAAAAACTTCTTAACATTTCCTTTAAGAAATTATGATAAGCATGTAGGAAGAGCTAATGGGAAATGCAGACAAAGGTGAAACCCTGGGCCTTCTCAGCATGGTGGGCAATAGTTGGATGTTCTGGAAGAGCAGATTGCAGGCGAGGCTGCAGAGGATCTTGAGAGACAGTGCTGAAAAGCCTTCCCTTGCATGCTGAGTTTTGCCTCATGTGGCCAGGGCAGCAGAGCACAAAGAGCTTGCTGCCTGTACTAAATGAGAGTTAATAAATTGGATTCTAATGGGCAGTGTTATACCTTGATACAGAAGAACTTTTTGCTTGTTTTATAACTATTTTTTATTTCCTAATGTGTTCAGTCTCGTGCCAAACTGAATTCTGGGCTCTCCTTAAGACATCAAGAGCCACATTTCAGACTCAGAAGGTGCTATGTGAGCTACAATACCCTCAGTATTTTTCAGGATTGGTTTACAGATATACAACTGTGTTGTCCTGGAGGCGTTTTATCATGTAAATCATCCTGCAGTAATTGGTGTTTTTCTACTTTTTTACTACTTTGAGACACATGATTTCTTCTTTCTGTGTTGTAGCAGCCACCCCTTGCTGGTAGGTCATTCATCATGTCGTGGGGATGCTCCTCAAGCTTTTAGGTAGCTCTACAAGAGGGCCTGTAACCAACAGCACTGCTCTTTGAAAACCAAGAAAAATAGCACAGTGTAATTCTCTGTCCCTGAAGGCCTGTTTTTATAATAGATTTCCACTCACCCACCTGCCTTCTGTGCATGGCAGGGGATGTGCTTTGTATGATTCAAAGTGATAATTAGAAATGATGGTGGGTGGCCACAGGAGGGACTGAAGATCCAAAGCAATAAACGTGTCTCCACAGAGTGACACATCACCTTCTCATAAGATGGTTTAGTACTCCAATTCCTTGGAATTAAACCTGGGAGTTCCAATTAAAGACCCTGAGCAGTAAAATTGTAATTTATAAATTACTGATAGCAAATGGCAGCATCAGAAGTGCATGCAGAACTCTTCCACAGCAGCATTAATACTACTGTGAGAATAGAAATTATTTTTAGAGGATTTGTGGAGGTTTGGCTGGTTGGTTTGTTTGGGTTTTTTCTTTGTTTCATATTTTATGCCATAAAACCTCTTTTAGGAAGAAATCACTGTTATTACCCTATATATATATATTTGAAAGGATCCAATTTAAGTGGAGGATCTAGTTTGGGGAATGTGCAGCTTTTCATTTGGTGACACAGCTATTCCTTGATACCCCATGGAGAAAATTCCTTTACCGTGTAATTTGCAGAGTGTCCTGAGATGTAATGCAGGCAGTCTGAATCCTGCAGCCAGCTTTTGCAGCAGCACTCCTGTGCAGAGCTTACTCAAATCTCTTTGGAGGAACCTGTGATACTTTTCTGCCTTTAATATTAGAGGATATTAGTCCAAGGTGTAACAAATGTAATTTGGATGGCACCCGTTTGAATAGTGCCTTGACTGGAATTTAATTTCACTTCCCAAATTAGCATGTTTCATTATTGTCCTTTTCCCAGTGATAAACAAGATAATTCATTTTGGGTATCTCTGCACCGTGGAAACATAAAAATTTGTCAACTGTAAATTGCTGTAGGTGTCATTAAAGTTCTCCCTAAACAACCCAGTACATTCAAAGTATTTTTTTCAAGACACTTGCAGCTATTTTTAAACCACCTGCTGTGTCTATACATATTCACACTGTAATGGGGAGGCACTGCTGAGCAATTCAATAGAAACTCATTTGAACAGAGAGGGACACAAGAGGAAGGGATAGGAAGTTCAGTAAGTTAATGCACCAGTTTGAAGTCTTTGTCCCCCCTGTGATCTCCCACACACACTGCTTTCTGCATGGCAAGCTTCAGATTTGGCTTGGTTTGTACTGAAATAATTTACCTGTAATTGCCTTCAGTTTTACAGGGTTTTCTAAGCTAGCGATTCAGGACCTTGTAGCACCAAGGGAAAGCTTATCACTTGTGCTTAAAGAGATGTTAGTGATGATGTGCAGAATTGCTGCTTGAGAGCACAGAAACAGAGTAACTAAACTGAGTTTGTCTTGTGTTTTTGGTGATAGTGACAGCTCTTGGGTGTATGTGCACGAGTGCTCCAAGCCCTCTGCAATGTCTGCTTGCTCATTTGGCCTTTGTCTTCATTACACATTGTTGAGACCCCCCGTTTACACTTAGTCATGACCCTTATTGTTTTTAAAAGAGAACTCTTAGAAAACAAAGAATTAGGTTTTATTCTTATTGACTACTTTTAATAGCAGGAGAAACCAGAAAGGGAGAAAAGGTACTTCTTGCTTCCACCACTCCTCTTTTCCTGGAGCTGCTATAATTTCTCACAAGGTCTGGATGCCCTGGGTGTATTGAAGCATTCAATCAGTCTTATCCTTGTAGCAACAAATTTTCCCATTCATACTTTATATTCAAGGGGTTTGCACACACATACACAAGCCCATCTAAGTAGCAAAGGGATAATAAATCTATCGGCAAGAATGAAAGCTAATCTGACCCTGGTAGATGGGTATCTGCTGGTAGAGTGGACAAATACCAATTTACTCTCCATTTTTTCATTCATTTTCCCATTTCTGAGTTCAAGCATGTTTTTATTTTTTGTAGTACATTGCACGAGATGACTTTTACCATGGACAATTGAGTCCCTGAGGCAGTAAGGGGCAGTGAGTGTCCCTGACACCCTGCCCAGTGCAGCTGGTGTTGAGAGCCACTGAGACACCAGCAATGGCAAGTGGCACCTCCCAGTTGAGGCACAGGGCAGGAGCAGTGGCACAGTGGGAATTGGGCTGGGTAAATGAGCTGAAGTGCTGACCTGGAGACTTCTGCTGGCAAGTTTAGTAAGTCAGGCCAGCCTGAGCTAAGATTGGATTATCCCATGGACTCAGGAGATGAACTCTGATCTGGTGGTTTTATGTGGGAGTCAAGAAGCTTTTAGTGATGCTGCTTTTATTTTTCTTGAGTACATTTTTGTCCATTTGAAATGAGCTTGTTCACTTACCTTTTGTAAAGCCTCACGACTGAAATATCTTTAGAAGGGCAAGACAGAATAAAAAAAATTGAATTTCTGCGAGTTGACTATTATGTTCTAGACAAAAAGCCAGCTGAGGAGGAGCACAGAGCAGTGGAGATCAGACTCAGCTGGAGCATCACACAGCTCTGAGCTAGAACCAGAAGTTAATGCTGGGGCTGGAATCAGTGCAGCTACCCCAGTACAGGCAGGGCTGAGAACTTAAGACTTGTATTTGCAGAGCGAGGAGGGCACGGTTATATATAACATTATATATAACATTAAGGAATTCCTGACCACATAGATCATAAAATGTTTAATTAATTCCTCACATAAATGAAATGATAGACCTAAATGAGGCAGCCTTTATATTTATTTAATCTTAACTTTAACTCCTAACAAGAGCTTTATCATATTTAAACAGTCTCACACCATTAGGTCAGTAATAGAGTGCAGCTTGTGCTGCTGGTGGCAGGACTGCCATTCTCCTCAGTTTGGGCTTTCGATGGCCATTATTGTTAGTGTGCCCTTTTAGAAAGGGACGGAATTAAGAGAAAGCAAATCAGAGGAATTTGTTATAAGGAGTCGGTGACAGATACTACTGAGTCCAGGTAGAAGGAAATGATAGAACAGGGGAAGGAGTTTGATGAAGATGTAGCAGTGTTTTGAAATTCAGATGTGAAAGCGAGTGCTATTTTTAAAACATGAAGGACTCAAGTTTGGTATTTTCACTTATATTTCAGTATGTTTTGTGAACCTATTTAACTCTTAATTACTGGCTTTTGTACAAATGTGGAATCTTTTTTCCTGCCAAGAGGAAGGGAGGAAAAACTTCTCTGTCACCTGTTGAAGTTGTGGAATTGTTCAAGGCCAGGTTGGATGGGGCTTGGAGCAACCTGGTCCAGTGAAACATTCCTTGCCCACAGCAAGAGGGTTGGAAATACATGATTTTAAGGTCCCTTCCAATCCAAATAATTACATGGATTCTATGAAAACAGGATGCCTGACACTCATTATTTAATGATGGTTAAAGTCAAAATGTAAGAACTTGAAAACCAGAAGCAATCTAAAGCATGAACTGGGGAACATCATCGGGCCTGTCACAAAGTCAGTGTAGACAGACCTTTCAATCAGCTCCAGTCTCAAAAATTGTTCATATATCAGGAACTGCCTGTTCATTTATTGCCAGTGCCAAGATATGAGATCACTTGTCAGAAAGACTGTTACTAATCTGAGCCAGACAGTCCCTGCTCACACGGGGGATCCTGAAGGAGACATGGAAAGGAAATCCAAAACAGTGTTTCTTACACTTGGATGGCAGGGCTGTGCCTGTCCAGGTGTGTGCAGGTGAGCTGCTCAAACAGCCCAGGAGGGAGGTGATCCTCTTTGGTTTATTTAATGTCCTGTGGCTGTGTTATAAAGCTGCAGATGTGTACCAAGAGAGTTTCAGCCCTGACACGTGTGCATCACACCAGGCTTCCCTGCTGAACCCTGCCAGTGATACCTTACTGTATTTATTTCCAGCAGTTCAGAAGCTGCCCATTGCTGAAAGAGAACTTTCCCTCTTTTTAGTTGAGGTTTCAAGTTAGTGTTTGAGCTGGGAGGTCACTGCAGTAAATATAGGACAGTTCCTTAAAAAGCCCTTTTCCTCCTCATCCTTTATTCCCAAATAACAGCCTGGGCTGCCCGTGTCCCTGCCTGAGTTTATTCTCTGTGCAGGGCAGGGTAAGGGACTGAATGTCTTTGCTGCAGAAAAAGGTGCTCTGTCTTGGGGCTCAGAAGCTGCTCCAGGATGCACAGACTTGCAGTTACAGCTTTGTCCTGGGAGTTAGGATTCTAGAATCATTTGCTGACACAAATTTGCTCTGTGACCTGGGGAAACATTTAAATCCTCTGTGCTCCATTTTTCTCCTGCTGCTACATAAATTTTTCAGTGTTGCATCTTACACCAGCTGATTTGTGTTTTCTGTTTTATCAGGCAGGATAAAATTTTAGCCTTTTAGCTGCACAATGTGACTGAATTACTTTTCAAGTGATACATCACATACTGGCCTGAAGTTTTTTGGATTCTTTAATTAATTTCTATCTTGTCACGACTTGCCTGTTGTTTGCGAATAAATTGAAACTGTTGGAAAATGCTGTTCCAACACTAATTTGTATTCTGAGTGTTCCTTAATGTTGGAATTAGTGACATACAGTTGTCTTGGTGCAGGTGAATCAAAGTTTGCAGCGTCAAGTCCAATTCTGCTTGTATTTAAGATGGTAATAAATCACCCCCCGAGCTCCACCATGCACGTTGTGGTCTGTACTCTGAGCTGTTGCAGCTTGTTTAAATTTCTGATGAGGACACAGCATAATGTATGCTCATATTATGGCTTCATTACACAATGTAAAATGTCTGCAGGAAAACACAGCCCGAGTCAATCATCACTTGGAGAAGTTTTCTCTTCTACTGACTAACACTCCATCACTTTGATACCTTCCAGGCAGGTTTTACATTCACCTCATGTCCTCAGTGTCTACAAAACAGCACAGAAAAATAAGCTGGTGCCCAATACCATTACAGTGGATGCTGTGAGAGCCCATATGGTGTTAGTTTCTCAAAAATAAATCACACTGAGAACTGTTGGATACAAACAGGGACCTTTTCCAGTCCCTCTTGGAGGAAATGCTACACAAAAATAGTTTAGAAGAGCAGCAATGCATGCCTTGTAAGAATGATAGGAAACAAATGAACCTGGGATAGATTAATATTCACAGCATTAATAAAAATTAAATTCTAATTACTGTTTGGTAAGCCACATACTTAATAGCTAATTTAAAATCAAAATTAGAGTACTTAGAGGAAGTTTCTCGACCAAGAAATTCTATCTTTTGCATAGTCAGCACACTCATTCTAATGTTTTAATGTGTTAGATAACCCTGACTGACACCTCCACTGCTCTGTTGCATGCATTATGTAGACAAGTTCCTTATAAACAAATCTTTCATAGTTTGGGAAGCAGAGGCTTTACCTGCAGGTCTAGAAAAACAAGTGGAAATTCAACACCTCGAGAGGGCTGTGTTTTGATCAGTTCTCAGAGCTTCCCCATGGCACTCAAGGGGCACCCAGGCAGGTGGGAGGCAAAAATGCTTTAAAAACTGGGTGTTCTCTCACAGTGAAAACAAGATATGGGAGTTTTGGTGGCAAATAAAGCACTAGTCTCCTCAAATTATCAAAGGAATTACCCAGACAGTGTTTTCCAGCTCTCCTGGCCTGATGTGCAGGAGGACACTTGTTACCTGGGAGGTGATGCACACCTAAACCTCATGGGTGCTCTTCTTCACTTATGTCAAAGGTTCATCTGCTGGAATCTCTATTTACCTGTTGTCATTAACTAAATCTCACTGTTTGGTGTTTCCTTTTGGCACAGCAAACCCCTCAGAAACAATTACCAATTAGCAAAGAGTGAAAGGGCTTAGGGGAAACAACAGCTTGTTGTTGTGTCACCTTTGAACTTCAGTGCTAAGGATTTTCACTGTTGTGAATCTCAACAGGGTTTTTCAAGAAGATCCTTTGTTGTCAAACCCCTTGCTAGGATAGATTAAAAAGAAACTGCTGGAAAGGAAGAAAATGAGAACAAAAAGCAGCTTCCTCAAGATGAGAAGGTGATATCCCAGCTGGACAGGAACAGCTTTGTTTTCTGATCTTGTGTTTTTACAGGGTCATTTGAAAAGTCAGTGCTTTGTTCTACAGCACTAGAACAAAAGACAACTAAACTAAAACAAGAGAAATATTCTATATGATATAAAATCTATCTGCATTTCAGAAGCTGTCAAAGTGAAAAATGAAACCACAAGCTTGGCCTTTAAAAATATTAATTCACTTTAAAGATGAAATGTAAAAGTGCTGGGAAAGAAGTAACCTTATCTTCAGGAAGAAGCAAGCAAGACTAAATTCCTATCGCTCTCCCTCCATCTCAGATGGCACTTTGATGCCACCCTTAAATATAAAAAGGGATGTAATCATCACTTCTTGCCACCATAAATCCCTGAGGCTTTTTTTGCTATATTATTAATGAGAGAGTTATCAAATGTGCTAACCAGGGTTTAAGATATTCCAGTTTAAATGGAGTTGCTTATCAGTTTTAGTGAGTGCTGTGGCCTCAGCTCAGTGCTGACCTCCAGCAGTGTTTGGAATTACAGCCACAGCTTGTTGACAGCACCAAGCACTGGCCATTAGGCTGTCAAAAAAGTATTTGGTGATATTCAGCCAATAAATTGTCAATATCCAGCCATATCTAATGTACAGCTTTCAATGTATTCACTGAAAGGTGATATTTAACTGTTCAGCTAAGCATAATTTAAGGGTTTGGGGAACCATTCTGCCTGTTTGACACTGTTGATTCCACTCAGCAAACTATAATCAACTGATAAATCTGTGCTCTTTAGTCACAGTAAAACAATATCATAAAAGAGTATTTCTGTGCTATTTTAAAATAGTGACATTGGTTTTGTCAACATATCTTGCAGATGTTTCTCAGGGCAAACTTTTGCTTTCCATTAGGCTGGGCAAGACCAAGTGTGTGTGCCTGTGGTTGGAATCCACAGCTGAGCTCCGAGCTGTCCCTGCCCTCCCAGGATAAACTCAGCTCTGAGGATCCTGTGGCTATCACAGGAAAGCAATCCATCCCAGACACTCCTTCAAGTGTCTCCAAATCAAGACTTGCTGTTAATTTTGCCCTTGTGTTGCCTTAATCTGACAAAGAAATTAAAAGTCAATTTTTAGCATAATAGGCCTAAGGCAAAACTTTTATTCCACTAATATCTTTGTCTGAGATGACTGTTTGGTCAGTGTAATTTGAATTTTTTTATTACTAATACCTTCAGATTTGACAAGACAAATGATTCTTCTTGAAATACTGACCATGACTTCTATTTTATTATTTCCCAGTCCTTTGGTGGATTGTTGCTGTGTTTTGTGATCTCCCCTGCCATATGCCCCTAGTTTATGATCTTAGGCTGCCACCCCGTAATGGAGTGAGCAAAGCCCTGTTGGAGAGATGGAGTGAGCCCACAGTGAAGAGTGCTTACAGCACAACCACTGCAGACCAAGAGGAATAGAGCCTTTAGTTTGTCTTTCACAATCATAAATACACCTGCCATTTTTTCCCGAGGTTTAATTTTCCTTGCAGCTTGTTTTAATACTTCAGCCAAGTGGAAGTTCAATACAAGAAAGCATTATAATGAATATTTCCCATTGTTTTATTTCCTAGCGCCATAACCAATGAGGCAAATAATCCATGGCCATTAAGCTTTCTGTATAAAGAATTGGAAGGTACACAGAGCTCACAATAGCATGAATAACCCTCATCTTTCCTCAGGCCTTCAAAGGTTCACGCAGACACACAGAGTATTTTTCAAGTGTGACTGATCTCCTTAATATTAGAATATTTTTATTACTTCTGCAGGGAATAGTTGTGTGTCACTTGGCCATTGAGAATTTTCGGGCAAGTGGCTTAAGAATTTCAATTTTCTTTTTTTTTGTTTTTCCCCAAGTACAGTGAAGTTCAGGTGTTATCCTCCAGGTCAGGAGAAAGAAATCTTCCATCCACCTGCACACTTAGACATCAATCTTTGCATCATCATCAGAGAGCTCTGTCCCATCAAATAAAACCCAGCAATTAAATGGTAGAACCAAAACACTTCCTGAAGGCTTAGAGGCTTTAAAGTGAGTCTCAGGAAAATGAGCATGTGAGTGCTGTTTCCTTAGGTCTAATAAGTGAGGATATACCTAAACCAAAGCAGCTATGCAAATATCCCCCAAGCTTATTGCCTTTAAAATTCCGAGGCAAGTGTTCCAATTAGAGTCAGTCAGTAACAAGCAGTGAGCAGCTGACCTGTGTCAGCCCTGACATCCCTGCTGCCTCCTGAGGTAATTAAACTTTTGATTTTACCAGAACACCCAGGAAAATTAAAATATTCAAACAAGAAAACCACTGAAACCACGAGCAGCAGAAACAAGGGGGGACACCTGCTGTTTGATTTTACCACGTTGTGTTTGTGGGGAAGGTGAATTTGGAGATTGTTAGCCAGACAAGCAAAGTGGTCAGTGAGTAAGGCAAGAGAGGAACAAGAGTGACATGGACATCAGGGGAATTGTGCAAGTCGTTAGGAAAATAGGAAGGGAGTCTTAATCCTTTCTTTTATGAGCAGAAGAGAGGAAGTTGTTAGAGCTACAGGCTGGCAACTGGAACCCTCCCAATCTGCTTCGAAGCCTCCAAGTGATTTTCAGCATGACCTCAAGCCATGCTATTTATCACTGTATCAATTAACCTGTCTGTGGGGTGTCGCTGGATCCACTTAATGGGTGTTTGTGGAAGGCATCAGGTCCGTCTTGTAAAGACACATTTCATTAGTCTGGTTGTCACTCTGCACACTAAATAGATGGCTTGAACAGCAGCACACGGATTTTAATAGTATATCCCTTAATAGCTGAATCCTTACTGTAGTGCAGGGCTTGGCTAAAGAAGTCCTGCTAAAAAAGGCACTTGCAAGGACGAAACCTCAGCTCTTTCTACAGTTATATAACATATCCCATTATTTCCTAAAGAGATTCCATGGCATGAACCCAAACACCTGCTTGCATGGGAATTCTTGCAGTACAGTTCCCTGTAAGGCTGCATTTCTTTGTAGTCTTTCTCCTGCTCCCTTTTAGCCTGTAATTAAGAGGTCTCGTTTTATAATCATGAGCAAATTGCATGTCCTGGTAACTTGTCTACATGGGGAAAGGAGTGACTGGAAGAGCAGCAGGTGAATTTCCAAGGCACTGGGTCTCTCACACGAGCCCGTGGGCAGCTCCTTCCAACAGCATGGGCATTAGAAAGGCAGGACTTGGAACCTGCTGGATTTTGCTTTCAAGGGAAACCAAGCCATCCTGAAGGAAAGCTTTTCTCTTTCTTGACCTTACCAGCTGAGTTCATTTTATTTCTGAGTCCCCAGGGAGTGTGGCCCAGCCCTGCTGGGCACCCCGTGCTCAGGGGCACGTCAGATCCCCCAGGCAGTTTTTAGGGTGTTGCATAAATTGGCATTAGTTGAGAATGGTGTGTTTCATCCAGCATTGCTTTGGCGAGCCTGGAGAGCTGCAGAGAGCTGCAGTTTCACCCCCATGGAGAGAGAACCCTGCTCTGTTTAGCCTCCATTGGGATCTCCCTCCCTCCTCACAGCAAGCACAGCTCAGTGTGCGAGTTGCTCAGTCAGTGCCTTTGAAATGGTTTTGAAACAAGGAGAGAGAGAGAGAGAGAGCAGGCAAAGCTTGGGGAGAGGGAGAACAGTGGAAGATAAGTGGATTCTTCCTTGAGTCTCTGCTGCCAGCCTTTGAATTCCCAGAGACACAGACCTAGATGCTGATTTTTTCCTCTTTCTACTCTGCTTTACTTTCATTTGTGTTCCACAGTTCTGCTTTATAACGTTAACACATACCTAATATAAATCTTATTTCATGTTTTCATCAGTAATTGCGTTCTTGCTTTGACAAACAGAAACTTACCAGGCTTAAGATGCTGAACATTTGACAAAGGCAGTAATTTTAGAAGTGTCTTCTCCGAAGCCTCCCTTCCAAGTGGTTGTTTGTTGTAATGTTAAATCAGCATTTTCTACCTCTACAATTTTAACTTAAAGTGACCTACATAGGCCTTTGAAAGAAAAAATTAATTTTTACACTTTCCTTGTGAAATTGAAATTTCTTTGTTCCTTTCCTTCCTCTCTCAATAAAGTTTATGCAAATAATATTAAAACTTATAATGGGACTAATATTTGTTAATCTCAGTTCAAATAGTGGATTGGTATTAAAACACAGTTTCAAACCCTTCTATTGAGAGGGAGAAAGTGTATTGCTTTTAATACTTTCATTACTGTGCTGCACATGTTAAGCTTGAATTGTCATTATGATTATACACCATAATTTTTAGTACTCAATATTAATTATATTTAAATCCCATTAGATCTACAGTTGCTGTGCCCACTTTGGTTCCCATTTTACAAAAATGTTTTGAAGTAGTTCCAGCACATGAACCTGATCCTGCAGCTCTGGCTCATTTGTTGGTTTCCATAGATTTATGCACATAAATTAATTAGGTGAATAAGATTTTCTTGGACTCGGTAAAGGTTGAATGACAGATAACCTCTGACCTGCAGAAACGTCAGGAATTAGATCTGGTTGAGATCAATATCAAATGTCCTGTTGGTCCAAGGGGTGCTGAAGGACACCCTGGAATGGAATTGCAGGTTTCCCACACTGCCCTGTCACATTCCAGACACAGAACGTGCCAGACTGTGGGGAATGGAAAAGGTATCTCAGCCATTTATTTGGCATAACTGCAAACCTTTATGAGATGTCAGACACCCACCCGTGTCCAAGGGCTGCTGAGAACATTTTGTCCCAGTTTCCTCCAGGTTGTTAAAGCTCCTGCCTTGCTCGTGGGCAAACCTGCTCATCAACACTTTTTGACTGTGGCCAGAATTTGTCTGTACCGTAGTTCTGTGTGTGTCTTCTGCCCCATGAGCTGGGCTGAAATGCCATGCTGGGGTGTCCAAGGAGGTGTGGATCCCCTCAGCCCACCAGGGACCTCCAGGGCTGCAGGAGTGAGAAGGCACTGCACACATCTCTGCCCAGAACAGATGGGTGTGGGTTTGGCAGGGCTGAGACACCAAAGGCACGGTTTAAGAGACCCACATGGAGCACAATGTGTGCTCCTGGACAAGGAGCAAAACCTGCTAATCCTTCACCTTCCTAGCAAGGAATGAGGAGAACAGCACAGGAGGGGATTGTGAAATGTGATCCCGTGGCACAGTGCTTCCCATGGAAGTGCTGCTCACATCCACAGGCACAGCCCAGCACTGCTGCCTTTGAAAAGTTCTTTTAATAATGTTATGGATGTCTCTTCCCAGCCCTTCAAAGGGCTCAAGTATTCTTTCCTCCCACTCCTTTTCTCCTACCAGTGCCTCCCATACCATTCTCCCCTTTGTTGGTTTTATTGCTTTTAGTCTACGAGAACTGCCTGGAAATGGGACTTGAAGTTTGCAGAACTCTTTATGGGCTCTCTCCATTGTAGTTCCCTGACCTCTGCTCACCCCCACGTCCTCTCAAATCCCACCTCATATATTCACCCCCTCTCTGTCTCTCCATGATGGAGATGCTTCTCATTTAATTGCAGTTTGTCCCTCTTTAGTGCAAAAGAGTGGATTCCTCTCAGCCATTAACCCTTATCTTTATTTCTTTCTTAATCCTGCAGATCAGCAATCATTTCTTTTGCTTGGGAATTCTCCTGAAGGAAAGTTGTATATAAAACCACTTTGTAGATCAACAGGCCTCCAGAAGTTTCTGACATTGAGTAGCAGCAGGGAGCCGAGTTTATCCTGCAGTGTTATTTCTCCTGATTTGAGCTGTGTGTCCTATATTTTCTGTCAAGTATCTTCTTGTTCCCCAAAAGCAACTGTACTGCAGTGCAAACTCTGCACGAGGCAGTGACAAAGGGAAAGAAAGGGAGAATAACCTGTAAATCTTGCTTTGGTTTCAGGAGGACGAAGCCTGACTTTGGGGTGATGGTGGAGAGCTGGTTGGTTGGCAGATGCTCTTAGAAAATAAGCAGGATTGTGAAAGTTTAGCTAAAAGAGAATTTATTACCCAAAGCAGAAAGTATTGGACTTCCAAATAAGGCATTTAATTATTTTTTGTCATGAAAGGAAGCTGATAAAAAGATATGTAGGAGTAAGAAAGAAAAGACTGAGGTTGACTGGAGAAATTTTAAATGTAAAATTCCATTGTTGAGTCTTTCATGAGAACACAAACCCTATGGAGGGGTTGATTTATCACCCCATAGTGTGATAAGCTTTTTGGTAAAACAGCAATAGTGTAATTGAAATCCATTTTGCATCATTTTCCCTTGGATGATTTGGAATGAGACCAATTTATATTCTGCAGGTATAACCCAACGAGAGTAGAAATGCAGCCATTAGAATTGGTTTTGTCCACGAGCAAAGCTGGTATCATTTACTGATTCATTACACTCTCAGCAGGGTCCTCTATTTCAAAAGCTACCTGGAATTATTACTGGCAGTAGAACACTAAACTCTAAAATAAGATTTGCATAAAAAATTAAAGTTAAAGGAAAAATGATAATAGTGATTAAAAGTAACATTTGAAGACTATTTTGATTAGAATACCGTGGTTAAATGGTAAGTGCTTCAAAGGGACATGGAGGCTTCTTTTTTTCCCCTCCAGCTCCAATTTCTAATGCAACTATTTAACTAGAATATTACGTTCCTGATAATATGCCTGAAATAATAGACAGTGCTTCCATTAATATTTAACAATATAAACATCAGGCAAAGGTTGTACATCTGGAATGGCAGAATATGCTTCTTGCATTAGGGTACTAATTTTAGAAATAACCTCTGTCTGCCCAGGCCTGCTGATGTATGGTTGTCATAGCAAGTCAATAATTGAGTTTTCTGGGCATTTTGACCACTGATACAAATTTGCAAAGCAGATTACACAGCAGAAATACAATTTCCATCCTGACCTTTATAACATTGCTTTCTGTTGTGGGAATTACAATGTTTATGGAGGGAAAGATAATCTAAGTGTGCCTAATTTGTGAGAATGTGATTTCTGATGTTACCCAGTAAGCTTCATTTTGATTCATTTGATAACAGATTATGTAGACTTGGCATTAGGCAGGTATCACAAAACTTATTATCTTTTATTACCTAGGCAGAGAATATTGGTTTTGATGATTATAAGTTGAAACCCAAGGAAAACTTTAATTGTCAGCTACTGCACAAAGATCCTCAGGAAACCTGTTTGCCAGTGACCAGTTACAGACCTGGCAAACAAATGGCCTCGTTCACATCCAGCACTGCAAACTGGGCACAGCAATAATGCCAAGATATTGTAGATCTTCACCTACTTGAAAAGCTTCTGCAAAAGATACTTTCAGAGGGTTCATCCTCGTCTCGTGCTCTTGTGGTGTCACAGCCTTTGGGACTGTGAGGAATTAGGTGATTCCCAGGGCATGTTCTCCAGGTGAATGTCACCTGGAACAATCCAGTTGTCACACACTCTGTGAGTGTAAACAGTGGGAAGTTCACTTTCCAAAGGTCTGTCCTGGTCAGAGCTGCAGCAACAATGTGCACAAACGTGGGCATGTGGTCAAGAAAGCTCTCCCTGGGGTTGCTGTTGTCACCTGGATGCATTTAAATGAACTTTTCCAGGCTAAACATCCACCAGGATCTGCTGTTTGATGAAAGGTGAAGGAAAGCACTGTGAGGGTCTGTGGTGTCTCAGAATGGTGAGGTAGATTTGTGCAAGTGTTACACTGGAATCCAGGCAGGTCTCAGTGGTATAAACTTGATTAATCTAAACTCTGCTCTGGGGGCATGATATATTGTTTGGTGGCAGAAGATCATAAAATGATGAGCATTAGGTTTCCTGCAATGCATTCCTTCCCAAAGGTGTGTTAATAAGGGCAGCCTGGGAGTACAGAGGTTTGCAGTGCCAGGATTTGAGCTGTGATATTGCTTTGCTGCTTGGTTCACACCTGGCTTTGTGGGGCAAGAGAAATACTGAAAATAAGCTTGGGTGGAACTGCTTCAGGTCTTACCAGAGCCATAAAACGGTTTGGGTTGGGAGGGGCATCAAAGCTCATCTTGTTCCAGCTCCCTCCCATGGACAGGGACACCTCCCACTAGCCCAGGTTGCTCCAAACCTTGTCCAGCCTGGCCTTGGGCACTTCCAGGGATGGGGCAGTCTGTGCCAGGGTCTCCCCACCCTCCCAGGGAGGAATTTCTCCCTAATACCCCATCTAAACCCACCCTCCTTCAACCTAAAGCCTTTACCTTGCTCAGATCAGCTTCCTGGCACCCTAGGACAATAAAACTGCAGCACTGTTCAATATTCTCCTCCAAAGCCTGCAGGAAACTCTTCAAGGTTTCTCGAGCTTGGAGCAAACTCAAGCACAGAGCAATGTGCTGGATTGAGAGCCTTTTGTTGCCCTGCTCAGTGAAGATGCCCCTGGTTCAGGGCTGCAGGTATAATGTGTGCTTATCAATGAGAGCACTGATAACTGGCATTGGCTCCTGTCCACACGATTTAGGAAAGCAATTTGTTTCCAGTAAGCAGAGGGGAGTGCTGACCAGCTGCATGTTATTGCTTTTGTATGAAATATTTATAGCGTGGATTGATCCCCTCCCCAGTGGGGAACTTCTCATTAGTTTCCTGAGCCTGTGTTGCACAAACACAGGCACAGACACCCTCCTGGGATTACGGATGAACGACATTTCCCTAATTCTTGTGTGATCATACCTGCAGCAAGGCAGGGAGTATCACCTTCATCCTCTGGTTTGAAGACTTTGGGGGCTTTTTTTCAAAGTGTGTGGTTAGAGACCTTTGGTCCCAGGCTCTTGGTGCCCCAGGATTTGGAAGGCAGCCTCTTGCTCCGAGTTCTGCTTTGCTTTACATGCAAACCTGTGGGAACCTGCCAGTTTTACAAGAGAGACAAGCATCTAATGGCACGAAAGTAAATGTGTATGTTCATTCATAAAGTGGGTAAGTTAAAGCTTAATAAATGTGTAAATAAAGCTGAGCAGTCCATTTGAAGCCAGTGGAGCTGTGCAGATTTATGTTGGCCACAGAATTCTTTCAGGCTTGAATATTTTTGGTGTTGCTCAGGACTCCTGCTCTCGAAGTTCCAGCAGAACCACACAGCCCATCACTGATCTGTGGTGTCTGACCTTCCCACCATCCATCTACTCAGGGAATTTGGGTGGCAGAGGGATTTTTCCAGACATTTGAAAAGCTGTCTCTACTGAAAACCATTTTAGGTTACTGTGTAGGAGAAGCATGTCTCTCCTTTTCTGTTTTTGGATTTAAATTGACTCATTTCTACCTATGGCACGGGCTAACAATGAGTCAATAATTTGCAACTCATAATTTATTAGAACAACTTTGCCCTCCTTTCTCCTCACAAATTGTCTGCAAACAGATTGTGTGACTCTAATATGTTAATGGCTGAAAATTTTGGCCTGCAGGTTATTTGAATTGCAAATTGTGACTGTTAAAATGAAATATATAATTAACACTGTAGATAGAGATGATTGGCTGTTCCAGGAGATCCGTTTTTATGGAAATAGTTGTTTTGTCAAAGTGAGCATTTGTTACAGAAACAGAGTGATTTGGGGGGAAGGGAAAAAAAAAGCCATGTTGAAATAAATATCTGTAATCCAGAAGGGAATTCTTGGGCGTTCCTGACAGCTCATTTCGGGTTTTGCTGGTTTATAAAGCAATTGAGATAACCAGGTTGAATGTCCCGTTGAGACAGGAGAACTGAGTCTTACCTTGCACATCCAGCCAGGTGTGCTGATGCAGCCATTTATCTATTCTGAGACACAGCTCTTTTCATATGCTCTGTTCCAACTGCTACCTTTGCAGAAATAATTAAGTATAAATTGGCAGAATGTACAGTCGTTTTAATTTCTTTAGAAGTGTATTAATCAGGACTGGGGAGAACAGTGGCTCTGTCAAACAGACTTCATGTATTCTGATACTAATGAAAAGGCCCTTGGAAATTTTATGTTTGCTGGTGTTATTGCAGTGCCCAACGTGGAGCCTTGGAAGTTGTTAAGCCCCAGGGAAACTATTTACCACCAGTCCATCGATGTGACCAGGGACAGCACCCAGGGAATGGGCTGAAGTTGTGTCAGGGCAGGGTTAGGTTGGATATTAGAAAGAGGTTCTTCCCCCAGAGGGAGGTGGGCACTGACCAGGCTCCCCAGGGCACTGGGCACAGTCTCAAGGCTGCCAGAGCTCCGGGAGGGTCTGGATGATGCTCTGGGGCACAGGGTTTGGGTGAGATGAGTGTGGTCCTTGTATTCGTGGCACCTCTGAGTATGGAATAATAGCAGAGTGATTAAACGGTCTAAAATTGGCACAAGAAGTTACACAATAATTGCTGCTTTCACACTGGAGTGAAAGATTTCTGCTGTACTGTTTAATTGTGAGGAACAACTGATTTCCTCCCCCCCCCCTTAAAAAAAAAGGTAGCAAAATTACATACATGGGTCCAGAAGGAAAACTGAAACATCTCTTGTGTTTTAAAAAGCAAAGTGTGATTTAAGTCTATTCGACAGCGAGTATTTTCCTTGGGACGTTGTGGTTCTTATTCTCAACTGCTGTTAAAATTATTGTAGTACTTTATACTTCCAGCACAGCTGACATGGAAAATGATTCTTTTCCCAAACCAGGAGCATCTAGTGAGCAGCTGTTCAGATCAACTCGCCACTCTGTTTCAAGGGCTTTATACTCAGGGAAATATGTTTGGCTGGTCAAAGTCAGTGCAGGGGTACTAACTTCAGTGCTGCTGTATCTTTTATGGTGATTCAGGCTTTTCTTTAGAATACTGAAGGTTTGCTTTCTTCCCTGGACTCATTCTTGGGAGTAGCCTGCCTACCAATAATATTTGAAGGGGAAATATCTCAGACTGAAGCCAAGCTTCAGTCACTGTTCTGTCCTGGAGATTGGTGACCTCTACCCAAGAGAAATCCTTATGAATAGGATTCTTAAGGCAGGAGCTCCCTTAGGTGCTGTTGTGATCCCTCCAGCACCAAGGTGCACGTGTGTGCTCAGGGAGGGAGGGAGCAGGTTGTTTTTCTGTGCAGCTTTGTAATATTCCTCACAAGAAAGTTTCCCCTCTCCCACCTGGCTGGCAGCCTTCTCCAAAATGGTGTGGAGTCAATGGCAACCCTAAATCCTGAATTGTGTGCCTGCCAAAACTGATCATTTCACACAGACTACTGGAAATACAAACCTGCAGTTCCTGTATTTCCATGTGAAATGTAGCATGAATATCCACATGTTCCAGCCCTATAGTTAGGTGAGCATTATGAAGAATGAAAGTCTTGATCCTATGCACCCTATGTATTGAATAGTTACAGATTTCCTCATGATGGAAAACAAATATCTCTGGCCAGGAAACCTATTTGTAACAAACGCTTTAGAGCAATTTCTTTTCTTTTTTAATGGCTGCTGTTGAAGGAGAAAATTTAGTCTTCCTTTTCCTTCTAGACATACCTATGAACTATATGTCTCCCACGGGTAGTAAATAGATATTGATTTTCTTCATAACAGAAGTACATTATTACAGTGATTAAACTGTAGACCTTCCTTTATGGTATATTAAAAAAAATGGAAATTGGTGAGCTAAAGAGGATTTATGTTACAAAATTGTTTGGGGTTTTTTATTCATCAAACTGTAATTCAAGCTCTAAATGCAAAGCCTCTGTGTCTATTGCTCTTTTTATGCAGCAGCAATTGGCATATAAAATAAATGCTGATATTATAATTATCAAAGCATTATATCTGTTAGAGCTGTTAATAGTCTCATTGCTTCATTTTTTTATTTTACATTTGTCAAAATCCTGACAAGCCTACTCTGGGATAATGTTAGATTCAATATTGAGATTGTTACTCAACAAGAACATTGATTATGTCTTAATAGGACATATTCAGTATGCATTATATGCAATTATCATCTTAAATGAACACAAGCATTTATTTAGCATGCACTGAAATTATTTAAATCCTCAGAATTTTTCTTTCTGGTTAGCATTATATTATAAAGTCATTAGTACCAAATATGATATGGTAACACGCTACTGATAGAGTATTGTGCATGAATACATAATTTATAAACAGTTATAAATAGAAGCATTGAATCACTGTTGCATTGTTAAAGACATACTAAAATCCAGGAAATAGTAAGAAAACTCTCCCTTGGTAAGTAGAATTAAGACAGCCTGAAAGGACACTTTAAAGCCCTGTGAGCATTCTGTGTGTTGTTTTCTCCCAGACACTTTGTTTGGATCTTTGCAGCAGAGCTCTTGTGTGAATTGGGAGTTTCTGTTCTCCCCAGTGGTGTTATTTCTGGAGGAGGACTGAGCCCTAAATGCAGGGTTGGGTGCTGTGATACCCAGCGTGCCCCCTTTGGGACATGCAAAGGGCAGGGCTTGCGTTGGGTGGCTCATGGGGGACACCCAGCCAGGAGGGAACGCTGGAGAGATGCTTTCTGGAGCCCTGCTGGTGACACACCCCTGGCAGCTGAGGCAAGGCAGGGATACACAGCCTTGAGAGCCTTAAATTTTCTTGCAATCCTCCAAGTAGTTCCACTGGTTTCCAGCTTCCATTTTGAGTCCCACTGTGCTGCTGAGGGTGTAAATTCCAGCTGTATTTGAATGGCACGGGAATGTCCTACAGCCTGCAAGTGACAGCCCAAACCAAGGCTTGCACTGTAACTGCTGTGGTGTGAAACAGACCTTGCTTCTCTTTAGTCACTGAGAGTTTTGTATTGTATTTGTAGGAAATATTAAAAGATTAAACCTCAGCAGAAAACCAGCATCATCTGGTTTCATTCAGCATTACCTCAAACTGCTCCCTGGGTTCGTTCCACCCGTGTGTGCCTGCTCTGACCTGTGCAGTTCCCTCTGCTGGGATCACACCCTGCTGCCTTTGGCAGCAAACTGAGTTCCAAAAAGGTGCCTTTCTGGCCTCCCCTTGCTGGCTGGTGCTGGACCAGCTGTGGCAGGGTTGGAATGTTGCCACTGGTGGGAATGGCAGTGGGAGGACCTCTGAGGGAAAGCAGTGAGGACACAGCTCACCTGCTTGGCAAACCACAGAGCTTGGCAGAGTCACCCCTGCCGTGGCTAAATGACAGCAGTGAGAATTTAGAGGTGAAAGAATGATTCCCTGGTGTAATTACACAAACCCTCTCCACAAAGTCACAGTTGATAAATAACAAGCCACACAAACAGTGATTGATGTTCGTTTATTAAAATAGTCAATTATCCTTATTTTCAGTCGAGAGTTGTGGCATATTTCTATTGCTACTATCTCTCCATCCAAATCGTATGGCGTTGTTTTTGCAGGAGTGTGCTCCAGGGTTTAGTCACTCAGCAGCAGGCCTGGGTTTAGTGACAGGCATGACATGGTGGGACAAGAATCTGAGCCACTGTGGGGTCCCCAAATGCTGCCAGTTGTGGGTGTTGCATTTATCCTTCACTGGCACAGCGTGGCAGGGATGGAGGAGGTGCAGGAAGGCTGTTCTCCCTGTTCTCCTCCAGTGCCCCCATGCAGGAGCACTCTCCTCACACGCTGGGAGCAAGAGTAGGGACAAGACCATGCTCTGGGCTGACAACTCTGAGCCCTGGGAAGAGGGAAGAGAGCAGGAGGTGCCAGGAGAGCCTGACCTGCAGCCCCAGCCCTGGGGCATGTCCCAGCATGGACCCTCGGCAGAGGCATCACCTGAGGGATGGCTTGGTGGGAGCACAGAGATCCATGCCCTGCCCACAGATCCCAGGATTTATTGGGATCCCACCCCCCAGAATTGCTCCCAGTGCCTGAATGAGCTGGGCTAAAGGGGCAGGAATTGCTCAGAGGTGCTTTATGTGACATCTCGTAGTGTAAAGAGCATCTGATGGGAAGGTGCCCGTGCTCTGCTCTCTCCAACAAAGCAAATATTTGGTGACAGAATGAGGCGCAGGAAGTGCTGCAGAGCAGGGGAGTGTGAAGGATTCATAATCATCAGAAATACTACTCAGAATTCAATGTTTTGCACATTTCATTGCGAGCTTAAACATTGGACTCGTGTCGCAGACATTTCTGCTGCAGTAGACGCAATTTCTAGAATGAATGGGCTTGCTTTCAATAGAAAATGGGACAGTTTTCAAAGGAAAAAAGGCCAATTTGTGAGTAAAAATGGGCCTCCTTCTCACCTAAGAGGCTTATATACATGAAGTGATAAATGGTTTTGCAAGTTTTCCATACAATAATAACAACTTCCTAATCAAAATAATGAAAAAGTTACAGGTAGGGGAGGGCAGAGAAGCTTCATTCGGGTTTTAATACATTGAATCCATTTCAGAAAATAAATATATGAAACCAGTAAATTTTGTTCCACTCCATAATGTGGATTTGTGTTGGAGACATGTCAGTAATATTTCTTTGCGTATATTTTTATGATGTTATAAATCAAATTCCTGTTCCTGGTTTGCTGCCTTCTGAGATGAATTTCAGGGAATAATGTCGTAAGACTTCAGGAAATACATTTTTTAGGATCCCCTGTGTGGCAGTGGCATCTGATTTTCTAGTAGTCCATATGTCTGGCTTGACTCATTGATTTTACATGCAAATATACTGCTTCATAATAGCTGATCTGATGAGCAACTGGTGGGGTTGCTTCTCTCATGGCCTAAAAATGCTTCAAAATTCAAAATTCTAATCAGGTGCCCAGCCTTGTCTCCAGTGAATCCATATCAAAACTCTCTACAAGTTCCTTGGGAGCAGGTTCTGATGCTCATGGAGCTATTGGTGACCCTTGGTCCAGCTTGCAAACACATGTGCTTTGATCTCTGATGCAAGAGAGGAGAATTCCAAATGCTGTCACATTGCCATGGCAGACTGGGGGCCACAAATGGGTTTTTTTCCAAGTTATGGCTGGTTTTGGGGGAGCAAATTAAGGATGGCTCTTGCTGTGGATCTGGGCTGTGTGGTTCCATGATAGGTGGGCAGCCAGAGAAGTGCCCATGACAGCAGATCAGATGTCATCGATGAAGTCATTAATGTCACTCTACACGTTTGCTTTGGGCAACAACTGCAAGTCACTGCCCATTTTAGAAAGTGCTTTCTTGTTCCTAGCAGTGAAGCAAACTTAGATTACCAGTCTAAATGCTAATACACAGAATGAATGGGATTTAATAAAGTGAATTTATATGTAGATTGTGACATTAGTATTTAATTATGTACCCATCATAACACTGATGAAGCAAGCTGCTAAATATTGGTGCACTGAAGGTAGAGCTTCCTCATAAAGAGCAAGTATATTTTAATTTCTTGCCTCTTTCCTAATCTTCTTAAATAACAGGATAAATTAGGTACTGTTTACCAATATTCACCTTCCTGCTGTATTGCAAATGAGGCTTGCAGAGCAGCAGCTGAAACTCGTGCAAAGCCGTGTTTGTTTTGGTGCAACACTGAACACGTCCATTTCCATGCCGTGTTTTGTCAGGCCAAATGACCTTTGGGATTTTTAAAATCTATTATTTTCATATGAATTAAGTCACATGTTATCTCTGCGGGTTTTTTTTCCTAACTCTTCCTTTTCTGTTGTTTTTTCCAGACTATGGAAAGCCCAAAATACGAGCTGGTTATAGAAGCTAAGGACATGGGTGGCCTCGACGTGGGACTGACGGGCACAGCAACTGCCACCATTCTCATTGATGACAAGAATGACCACCCACCAGAATTCACCAAGAAGGAGGTAAGAGTTTGCCATCTGGGCTCTACAACTAATTGTAATTGGCTCATTTCTAATTATAAGGAAAGAAAATACTTCCGGATGTGTTTTGAGCTCAATGTGACAGAATTTTATTTTATTTTTTTTTTTTTTTGTGCTTTGAGTCTTTTTTTTTTAGCTTTTTAAATTTTTTTCCTGGCCTAATATTAGCAATTTGACAACAGACTATTTTGAAACAAATAACTGCTATTTTACTTGAATAATTATTTCTTTTGCAAATGCAAGGTGATTAGCAGACTAAAACAGGAGAGAGAAGGGTTATTAAAAAAAATAAGAAGAAATGAGAAACAATGACAATTTCGCCAGGAGGAATATTATTTTTCACTAGTCAGGGGCAATACCTATAATTTCTTCAGTGAATTGCTTCAGTAAAATGCTTTGGCAAGAGTATTTCAGTCACCTAAAAAGTATCCTGGAGAGTCTGATCCAAACCTTTCAACTACAGAGGTGACAATTAAGTGACTTTGATCAAACTATTAATTCCCTCAGAACTACCCCTTAGATCAGGCTTTTAATGCTCTGAAAGCTGTTTCCTGACAACCAGTACTTAAAATAGATTTAAAATGCTGTATTATTTAGCCTTCTGGACCATAAAAATGTCTAAGACAACTGAGTGTATCTAGAAATAGGATTTTATTGAGTTAATCGATATTGATGGCAATTCCTGACAGCCAGAGTCCTACCTACCTGAATTTCCCAAACTGGAGATCTCCTCTCTTGAAGAAACATTTCTAAATATCTTTCAATAGAATTCTCTGGAAGAAAGGTTTCTATATTTAATGCAGACTGTGGCATTAGTCGTTTGACTTCTAGTTTGGTAATTTGGGTTAAGAATGTTAAATTTGGGCGATTTTGGGCAAGCATGTTAAAAAAGTCGTGCGTCTGTTTAGCCACAACTACACTGTTAGTATCTATTCCTGTGGAAAGGAATGTTTAGAAATAAAATGTTTATAAACTCTCTTCAGTCTGTAGCAGTAAAGGTACTCTGTACCCGGGAAATTTGGAGGGGTTTAGTATAGAAATAAAATAGGTGTGAAGAGGCAGTTTTATCTAATTTTCTTTAAAAAGTCTGATCTTAGACATTTTTCTTGCACTTTATATTTTCCCCCCAAGACATCTCATTTTTATTATTTTTTATGGTTTGGCATGGGTTTGAGTCTTTCACTATTTAGAGATGTCAATGACCTCAGAAGTCTTCCCTTTGCCTTGCTGAGTGATATCCTCATTCCATGACCAAGGCAGGAAAACCCAGCCTTTATGTGTCTGGTGCGCCTTTAGAAACAGGTGCTCTCTGTGAAATAAATGGGTAATAGTGTCTATTCATTGAAATAGTGGTGCTTTATTTGCTTTGCTAAGTACTCAGTTCTTGTATTGTCATAGGAGTTGTACCCCACAGGCTGCTCGAGTGTTGCTGTGGAGTAGAGCTCAAAGGACAGTCATATTTGCCATATGGGATAGGAAGCTCAGCCTCAGTAAATGGGAAGGTTTGATTTCAGGGTGCATTTTGGTTCTCTGCTCTGAGATTGGCTGCTGTAGGTGTTCTTCTGCTACTGCCACGTGTCCCCAGCTGGTTTCCCTCTCTCGAAGGATGCTTTTTCTCCACACATTTTCCCTTTGATAAAACACCTGCTCATTTAGAGCTCTGTGTTTCCATGTGACGGTATCGTTTCTACACGCAATAGCTCTGCTGTTGTTTAGCATGTGCTGCTGACGTAGCTCGAGTCAGGCAAGTTTTCAAAGTGTCCTCTCCTTCTGTGACCACAAGGGCCAAAGTCACTCCTGGTCTGTCATCGGGAGAGCTGTGTTTGCTCCAAAGGCTGCACCCTGTGTAGGAACAACACTGGGAGCCCCAGGCTGTGCACTAAGGGGTGCTTTTTACCTTAGGAAAGATAAAGATGATTACACTAGGGAAGTTTAGTCATTTTTCACAGCCTTGTCCAAAGGTGACTATTTCTGTATTTCCATATATTTCTATTTCCAAGAAGCCTTACCTGTGTTCACAGACAGTGGTTCCTCAGAGCAAGGCAATCTCAGCCATGAGTGAGCATGTCTCTCTCTGTTGAGGACGAGTTTTGACACTGAATCACTCTTCCACTTTTTTCTTGAGAAACAATTTCCTGAATCTCTCCCCGAGCAATGACATACTCTGTGTACTCCTGTTCTCATTGTATTTGTTCTTTGGAGGTTGGGTCCCTAAACACCTATTCAAAGTGCTCATTAACGGGCTTTAGTTGAGATTTTTAGAAAGAATCAGTGAAACCCAGAATGGTTTGGGTTGGAAGGGTCCTGAAATATCCTCTTCATCCCACCCCCTGCCGTGGGCAAGGATACTTCCCACTAGCCCAGGTTGCTCCAAGCCCTGTCCAACCTGGCCTTGGACACTCCCAGGGATGGGACAGCCACAGCTTCTCTGGGTGACCTGTGCCAGGGCCTGCCCACCCTCCCAGGGAGGAATTTCTCCCTGATATCCAACCTAACCCCACCTCCTTCAGCTAAAGGCCATTCCCCCTTTCCTGGCACCACCTGCTCTTGTAAGAAAGTGCAGCTTTCTCATGATCCCTCCTTAGGCACTGGAAGGGGCTCTGAGGTTTTCCCTTCCCCACACTGAGCAACCCCAACCCTCAGACTGCCTTTGTAGGAGAGATTTTCCAACCCTCTGACCAACTTGGTGGCCTCTTCTGGACTCGCCCCAACAGATCCACATCTTTCTTGCTTTGGGAAAGGCTTCAATGCTGCTTTGTAGCTGTGCCTAGTTCTGCAGCTGGACTTGCACAGATCTTGTTGGAAGAAGGGATATTTGTTTAATGAATCTATACTTCCATGCCCTGTTTTGCCCTCCCAGACCATTCTGAGGCAGTTGTGGCTTTTGGGCCACAACTTGTTGGGCTTAAGGAAAAATTTCTGGTGGTGTTTCAGGGCATAGTGCCAGAAGAAGTTGGGACCTGCTGTGATCCAGCCCAGCACTTCCACTGACTTCAGAGGAGCAGTTGAGGCCCATGAGGCTCTGAGTATGTGTCAGGCACTTTGATGGGTTAATATTTGAGGCACTGCTTTGTGGGATTCAGCCCAGCTAATTATTTTGTTCCACACTCCCAAAATACTGCCTTGTTCTATTTCTATACACCTTACTGCTAATAATGGCTCTGAGCAGTGTAAAAATCCATCCAGGTGTGCAAACAGTACCCTGTTCCCTCCAGAGGGTTAAATAATTTCATCCTGAAAGCCTAAAAGAGCAATGTTTTAAGAGTTCCTTCAAAAATCCCAGGTGAAGTAAAAAGATCTACCTTTCAAAAGGTCACAGTGGCTGGGCTATTGTGCCAAATTTAAATTATAGAGACTGAAAATAGAGACACTTGTAAAGTTAGAAGCCTCTTTTTAAAATTTACAACCCTCATTCTCTAATGTGGAAGAGTTTTTAAATGAATTTTGTGAATTATTACTGAACGTAGCATTTCGTATCACAAAGAGCAATTTGGCATTTCCTTTCCAGCAGGTAAAAGCCTTGGGCTCCAGATTTGTTCAGCACCAAAGGATTAGTTCTCTCTAAGTAAGGAATGGAGCAGAGCAAGGAGCAGGACTTGGTCATGGTGGAAAATCTGATCCCTGCCTGCAAAGTGCAGGGTGTTCCAGCTGGGTGGGACTGAGTGGGCATTAATGGCGCTGAGGGTTGGGTTTATACCTGGAGCATTAAGAAAAAGGAGCATCGTTTGCCTGTGTCCCTGGGGGTGACAGAGCCTGTGATCCTGGGCTGCACTCACTGGGCTTGTAGGGAGGGAAAATCAGCAACGTGGCATCTGCTGAAAGCCACAGCAGACACTCCTCTTGTTCCTGTAGGTTCTGCCCACATCTTCCCTAAGAACCAGGGGAGGAAAAAACATTGGTTTAACTTGAGGAAAAGATGGACTTGCCCCCTTCCTCTCTATTCTTCCTCCTCCAAAAGAATATCCCAATGAATCCTACTTATGCCACTCCTGACTGCAGGGTATGTGCTCAGAAATAAGATTCCTCTGACTTTATTTGCCTTTATCTTCTCTCCTGTATTTTTAAATCTTCAGTTGTGGCTCTTTAATATGTTATTTTTCCTTAATATCAGATATATTGTTGTTCCTTAGTAAATGCTCTCAGGCCCTTGAGATTGGGCTTTGAGCAGTGACTGGGCTCAAGGGCATGGTTTTCCTGGTTCTTTCATCTCTTCTCTGCCATGGATTTGGGACCCCAGCCCATCCCTGGTCATGCATTGAAAGGTGGGACTTGTCACAGTGTTCTCTCTTGCGTATAAGAAAGAGAGACTTCATTTGTCCGGGGAATAGTCATTCTTGGCACAATTCCTCTTTCTGCCGCTTCCATCCTCACCTTCAATTTCATCCATTTCCAGGACAGAGAAATGCAAAACAGAAACAATTCTGTGGCATCAGGGAGAATAAGCTCAGGGAAAATGTTTTTCCTAGTATAGATTTTTTGAATATATGTTCTTAGAAATGACTTTTCCAGATAAACGAAGCAGCTTGCCTCCTGTGAACAGAATAGAACTCGTGTAACTTGACAAAACATCACCCCAGTGAAATTTGAGATACGCCAGTGCCGAGTCTTAAGTGAAAAATATGATTTTCTCACATTTTGAATACCAACTGATAAATGGTTTATAAAAGGGTAATAAATGACTAATGTGTGCTTTAATAAATGATTCATCAGTTCCTATAGAGACCTGTAAGTGAATAGGTTGCTTGTCACAGTGATTTATGCTGACTTCCAGCACTGTCTTCTGACTCAGTGCTGTTCCCCACTGGGCCAGAGCAGCCCCTGGAGGACAATACGTATCTCGGGCTGCTCCTGGTTCAAGCAGGAGATGAGACTTTCCCAGCACCACCTGGAGAGATTTATTTTTCAGCTCACACTGTTGAGAAACAGTTGGAGCTCTGAAAGTCCCTGTCTTAATTCTTGCTATTGGCTAAACCGTATTGAGGAGTAAAAACTGAGCTAAGAGCAATTTTCAGGTTCCTCCAGGCTCTCTTTTCCACGCTCCTTTTACAAAAATGTCTCTCTTAGACATGATATTTTATTTTCTGTCATAGACATACTTCACCAGCACAGACCAGAGCTGTTAATTCACTTTACATGTGTAAAAACAAGTCTTACCTCCCCTTCCTCTGCGGTCTGAAAGTCAGCACTGCTCCTTGTGTTGTCTTACAAGGTGAATTTTGCCCTTTGGGACTCCTAATGGATCTTATTCCTTTCTCTGTGGGCCTTGCCAGTGGAGTTGGGTTCTTCCCATGCCATGAACTCTTCTCTCCTGCTGGATGCTGGAAGGGCAATGACTGAGCTGAGGTGCAGATGAGAAGGCTGATAGTTAAACAAATTGCTTTACTGTGGCCTAAGTGTTATGGGAACCTGTCTGAAATTCCAGCAGCCTCCTCAAACTGGGGCAAACAGCCTCCAGTGCTGGTTTGTCATGAGAAATAGTTTTGTGGAATGGTTAAAACCATTTCAGCAAAGTCCCATAAAATCACATAAACTTTGGCCTAAAACCCAGCTTCCTGATGGCTGGGGGTCACCAGAGAGCAGCTCTTTGGCCATCCTTGTTTGTCTAGAGCTGTAAATACAACTAGAAAGGCTCCTGGAGCACATCTTAACCTTCTGCACTAGAGAAATACTTGCACTGACCTTTTCACTCAGCTTTACTTCCACTTGGTACTCCTGCAGCAGGTCACTAACTCACTTGACATCCCTCCAAGTGCCCCAAAGTCTTCTGGAAAGCAAATGAGAGATGTTACCTGGTGTGTTTTTCCTGTGTGAAAGGCAGAATTCAAGGGTGGTTTCTCTGCTCATGGAAAATACAGGAAACGGGATCAAGGCAGGCTTGCTGTTCCTGTGTCATCTTTGTAAGGTTCTTAAAACATCCAGAAGTCAAAAATCAAAAGGTTCCTCAGACTGTTCATGCACAAATCTTTAGAATGAAAGTTTCTGTATTTCTGCATAGCCTGAGCTTAATTTCCTTTGCTAGAACGTGAAATCATTTCGTCTTCTGTTGTTCTCATAGTTATGAAGGACAGATTATGCCTTAATACCTCTTTAATTCTATAATTAGGGCAATACATGAAGAAGAAACGTGGCAACTCAGGATATATAGTGTGTTTCTTTAAATAAATAACTCTTGTGTCAAAACCATTATACTCTTGGGGGGTTTTCCCCCCAAAATAGTGACCTAGCCATGGTTTGGATGAAAACACAGGCGAGCAAGTTGTCCCAACTTGTGTTCTTCTGTGTTTAAGATGAGGCAATGATGTTGATGTATATTTGTTTCTACTGGAGTCCCTTTGCAAAGTATCTGTTAATTTAGTTTAGAGAATAGCTGTTAGTCAAATGAAAAGGTATTTTCAAATCTCTGTGAAAGGAAACAAGGATCTCAGTAGTGGCAAACATTTTATTTTCTACGTGAGGACCGTGAGCATTCTGTTGTTACTGCACAAATGAGGCAATATTGGAAATTTTCAGTGAAGTTTTATGAACTGTACCATTCCTTCATGGTTAATAATTGGTCATTAGTCTCTCTCATGTTATAGTCCAAAGCATTCAGAGTTTCCTTAGTTGTCATGACCTACAGAACAGATTTCAAAATCACAGAAGCACTTTAGGAAACTAAGAATCTAAATAATGGGCATTTAGACACCCCCTCTTTTTCTTCTTCCTCCTAAATAATTTTAGATGTCAAAAATTAAGGAAAAAAATACTTTATTGGACTTTAAAAATAGCTGTAATGACATGTAGTCCCCACTGGAGCTTAAAAAGCTGGATTTAGGAGCATAGATTGCTTTGACTCTCAGTGCAATTAGGATTCCAAATGTCTCTCTCCCTTCTAAATACTTAAATAATCTGGAAAAATGCCCACGATCAAGAAGAATGTTTATTAATATTTCTGAGTTGGTTTGTGGTGGTACCAAACTAGGGACATCTGGGAGACTTAGTTAAACAGCTTGGCTATCTGGATAATTAAATTTACCTCTTCGTTATTTTTTCCCTTCTTCTTCACTGCTGTGTGTCAGCTTTTATCAGAATTAGCTGGCCTGAGGATTGTCGTGTGATGGGAAATGCTCAGCACTGAGTTCCCAATAACGTCCAAGACAAATACTCTGCTCTAGCACTACAAGAAAAGAATCATTTCAGAGAAAGCAAACCAAATCTGATCGTTCTGTGCACTGAGTGGAAAAACCCAAACCGAAGAGCAGTGTCTCCTGCACTCCTCCAGGTTCACACTGTGCCCATAATCATGTGTGTTTGCTCCAGAACTTGTGCAAAACCCCTCTGACCCCAGGCCAGGCACTTAGCAGGTAATGAGGGATGCTCTGCATAGCAGTGGCCACCAGCCTGCCACATTCCTGTCCCCCCAGGAGCACCCAGCTCCTGGCTTTGTGCCTCTGCACCAAGGTCAGGCAATACAGGGACTGTCTGTTCAGTCTGCAGAGAAACACATGGCAGAGGCACATAAAACAACAAAGAGCCTGCTTTGTACAGTGAGAGCAGCTGAGAAACACTTGTACAGTAGGGACAGGGCTCTGTGGATAGAAATGATCATTCAGCCAGTGGGGGACTGGGGGGGAGCACAAAGGCACTGCACTGCTCCTCCACAGCTGATTTGCTTCCCAGCTCTCTTGCTCCAAGTATGCTCACAGAGTAAACTTGTATTTTTGCCAGTCTTTTTCTTGTCTTTTTTTTTTTCTCCTTAATTTCCCTTTGTCACTGTTCCTTTCCTGCCCTTTATGTAGTTTCCTTGATTTCTTATTATCAGCTGATCTGACCCGCCGTGATACAAACTTGTGTGTGAGCCCTTGCCTTTTGTGAGCCTTTGGTTGTGCTTGGAAGGTCAGCAGCAACTCAGTGGCAATCACAGCAATTCTCACTGCAGCTGGGAAATTCTCACCACAAAACCATTCCAGTGCTGAATCCTCTAAAGAATTCTTCCATCTGCTTCTGCTAACAGCAAATATCCAACCACTGTGAGCAACAGAGAAGCCATAAACCCCCAATTTATTGCTCTCTTCTCCAAGAAGTGAAGGTTAATATGCGTCCTCAGTGTGGGCCACGAAGTGTGAACTTTACGAGAGATATTAAGGTCAGAATTGCAAAGTAAACAGTAGCAGGAAGAGTTTGGAGTACGTGTAGCACAAATACTTTGGGTGAGGAGCTGCAGAGGAGGAATTAAACACGAAGGAAGGCTCTTGAGAGAAGCACAAGCTAAACAAAGATAATGTAATGTCTCCAGACCTAGGCTTGGACCACTTATTCAGGGGAGCTGTATAAACATAATTATTAGCACTCATTGCCAGGAGTGGCTGTGATTTTCCAATTAGACAGAAAACCTGCCAGCTGGAATTTTGCAGTTGCCTTCAAATCAAATTAGGGCTGCTTTCTAGAGATTTCAATTTTAATGTAAATTTTAAAATTGGTGTCTTTTCTCTGGTATTTTCTTTCCTCTGAATGTACTCCTGGAGCACTCTATGGAAACTTCCTTTGATTTCCCTCTTCTCCAAGAGTGTTTATAGCATGTTGTACACATTAACTCTCCAAGGAGCTCCAGCAGGCAGGTAACACACAGACTTTCAGGAAACTTCACACAATTACTTTGAGATCAAGATGTGAAAGAATCCATCAATCCCATCTCCCAAATTAACTTTGGGGCTCTGCACTGGGAGACCTCATTTGACTATGTGACATGCAGTTGGCCAAATGTGTGGAAACCCTGTGGTTTCTGTGCACGGTATTCACTGCAGAGTGACTCCTAAATCATCATTATCTTATTCATGGACTCATAGAATGGTTTGGGTTGGATGGGACCTTAAAGATCATCTAATTCCATGTGCCACGGGCAGGGACACCTTTCACTAGACAAAGTTGCTTTGAGCTCTATCCAGCCTGGCCTTGACCATTTGTAGAGATGAGGCAGCCACAGCTGCTCTGGGCAACCTGTACCAGGGCCTGCTCCCCTCCCAGGGAAATATTTCTTCCCAGAATCCTATATAATCTATATTCTTTCATCTTAAAGCTATCCAGTCAAGGCAATATGTCAATTGGTGGGCAGGTAGTGGGGAACAGAGGAGCAGGGGTTACTTTTGTGGTGCAGCCAGCAAAAATTCCCTGTGGTTGGAAGGACTTTGTATTTCATGTCCATAAAGGATTGTAGTTCCTCATGTGGAATTGTAACAGAGATACCAGGAACTCTAAATCTCCTCGTCTGACACAGCAGAGCTGATTTGAGGAGAAATAAATGGAGGAATTTTTAGATGTGTTGCAAAATATCACTCTAATCCCATGAGTTAAGAAACCCACACTGTTAATATGCCTCTAGCATCTGTGGGAGTTCTATTTTAAAAGTAGGATTAAACAAGATAACACACTATAGATCTTAACATATTCAATTTGCAGCAGACAAAACCCTATTTAATACCAATTACACAATATGTGTGAACTGGTATCATAGTTGCAGTTTATATGAGCAGAGGGAATTTATACAGCTCAAGTCTATTCATTCAAAAATAATAGTTATAGGACTGCTTGGGTCATTCCACCAGAATGGAACGACTTTTGTGATCAGTTTATCAATTCCTTTGCTGTCAAGTGAGATTTTAAGATTTTTTTTTTTCCCAGCAACACGAAAACTGATTTGGCTACTACAAAATTTGCTAACCATCTGTGCACAGGAATCAAAATGTCAGGATTATTTAGGCAAAATATCTTTTTTCCTTCTGCTCTGAACCATTGGAATGGTGAACCGATCAAACTCCCCCCTCCAAAAGGAGCCGTGTGTTTGTTCAAGGGGAATTCTTAGCAAGTGCCTGTGGAAGGTGCTCACGTGGAAAGCAATAAAAGGGTCCAGGGCTGGTTGTCCTGGACCTGCAGGAGAGGAAATGGTGTTGGTGCTTGTAAGCAAAAGCAGATGAGGAGGCTCACCCAGGACCCCGTGCAGTTACAGCCTCTGCTGAGGAAAATGGTTTAGGAGTGTAATTTATTCATATCCTTGTACTTGCTACCTTGGCTTCCTTCCAGGCCTTGTTTGCCTTAGAGTTCCAGATGCTTATTTGCTGAAAGGGTAGCCCTTTCTCCAGCCGTCTGTCTAACAGTCACTTAATATTTATTTGTTTTTACAAATGATTTCCCCTGTGTTCTCAGTCCATATGTCATAAAAAAACTATAATCCCATCTCTGCATGGAGTATTGACATTATCCTTTCTTTGCCGTTCTGGACTTTGACCTGATTATGAAAATTCCCTGAATCCCAGTTATTTTCCTGACCCTGGGTTTCCCTCCAACACAACTGCTCTACTGTCCTTTGGAGTTTGTATTCTTGCTGCTGTTCTGCTCTTGGTGCAGCTTTTATAGGGCTGTTTTTACTCACCTCTCTGCATATTTGGGAACATTTCGTCCAGCTTCTGTGGTCTACTTGGTATTTATTTTACTTGGTGCTGAAATTCATCCTTCAAAGCCCCTTCTGCCTGATTCATCATTCTCTTTCTCTAAAACAAAACAACCCCCCCAAACCAACTAACCAAAGAGCAAACTTATCACTTGGGTTTTCTCCCTTTAGTCAGCAGTCTATAAGGGGCCATCTCTGAATTTTAATAATTAGCTTTAAATTTCTGTCCTCTCCAGACTCTCAGAGCCTGAACATCTCACACTCCTCAGACACCCCTCTGCTTCTCTTCCCAGTTCCTGCTTCAGAACTACCCAGATTAACTTCAGTGACACACCCCTTGACTTCTTCCTGCTGAATGTGACGTTCCCTTTCTGCTCTTACTTCCATCACTTTCTCTGCTCTCTTTTTATATGGAAAACTTTTCTTCCATAAAAAGCTGTTTCTGACCTTTGCCGGCTCATGCTCCTCTTTCTGTCCCCCTGATTTTGCCCCTCAGTTTTACTTCTGGCACACCTTGCCTTTTCCATTCCCCGTGAACTCTCCTTCATCCCCTCGCTCTCCACTTCCCTTGGGAACCACCTTTTTGTTTTCATGACTTAAATTGTTTGCTTATGACTCACAGAAGTCCATGTAGACTCTGTCTGCCTTCTATAAATGGAGTGCCATCACTGTCTCCTTCCACACATCGTCTCATTTGTTTCTTTTATGCTTTATTTCCTCCTCCCCAGCTCGTTTGTTCTGCCCATCTCCAGTCACTGAGCCTGGCAGTGCCCATACATTCTGTAGTGCTGTCAGATGTTCTCAGATCAATGCTTTTTCTTCATTTAGAAGACTGATGGAAAGGAGAGTGCTGCTGTCCTCAAGAAGTTTAAAGGGTTGAAAGCAATCTTTTAGTTAAAAAAAAAAAAAAAAAGTTTGAAAAATCTAAGGAGTTATGTGAGAAACTTTCAAAAGATGTATAAGGAAAATCAATCCTGCTAAATAAGCTTAAATCTAAACCAACAGTTTTCTCTTGCTGAAATAATACCAAGGAAGAAGATTTATCTCCAGTATTGATATTCTTAACTGCCTGTATCCAAGCTATGGCTCCCATCCAAAGGGAGTGCTCCACGGAGATGGGAATGCAGGATTAGACTCTGAAACAGAGCTGGGTTTTTACACATATGCATAGCTGTATAAATAGAAACAAGCCCCACAGATGTTTGCCTACCTAAACTGGGGACCAGATGTTTTATTGTCCTAAAGTTGCATTTTCTGAGAGGGATTCAAAGAGAAATGAAATTCGGTTTTACAGAATCACTTAGGTTGGAAAAGACCTCTTAGATGATCGAGTCCATTTGGAAATAGCAGAATATATTTTTATATTTGGAAATAACACAACTGGTGTTTGAAACCAGAGAACGCCGTACTTGATGAATTGATTTGTGTTGAGCTAAGCTAAGAAACAGTGTATGTTTGAAGGCAAATGAAGGGCAGGCTTTCTCAGTTAGCAGCTCTGACCTTTTCAAGTCTTCCATCTTAACTAATAATTGAAGGCATAAGTAAATAAATTCCACTTTGCCTGCAGATGTTGAACTCTTTAATGTCCTTTTCCTCAGACACAGGCAGTGCCTGAGAGTCCTGGCACAAACAGGTCTATCATGCCCCGTGCTGGGGCCGGCTGACAATCTCCAGGAACTGTTTTCTTTCCTCCAGCCACGATGAAAAAGCAGTTCCAATCAATAAATCTGTACGGTTTCTGTCAATGGGAACTCTTGCCTGGGGGTCTCCTGAGTCCCAGAGGTATTTCCTTCCTTCAGTTCTCCTGTATTCACAAGAGAAGCAAATCACCAGGAGCCTTGCTTAGGCAGCCTGCCTGGGGAGGCAGTTTGGGGCTGGTTTTGGGATGGTTTTGGGATGGTTTGGGGCTGGTTTTGGGATGGTTTGGGGCTGGAGCTGGAGTGAGCAGTGAGAGCTCAGGGACTGCTGTCCTGCTGTGGGGACACAGAGATGTTCCCCCTGAGCCTCTCTGGCAGCAGCTCAGGGTGCCACCATCACCCCAGGGTGCCACCATCACCCCAGGGCATCTTTGCCTTGGCAGGGTCAGATATTTAAACCCACACCCTTGGCTCCTTTGGCCTCTGAGTGGGAAACTGCAGGGAGCATCAGGAAAAGGTCTCTGGTTCTGGCATGGGCTTTGAGCTGAATTTCCCCACTTTTCAAGGGTGTCAGAGTTGCCTGTGGTGCCTTTTCTTGTCTCGGTTGATCAAAGAGCAATATGTGAGCAACTAATCAGTTTTAGGTTCTCTTTACTCCAGTAGTAATTGCTTTAATGCAATCGATTAAAAGGGAATTTTAATGGTCTTACTAATTGTGCTTTTAAAGGAAATATGACAGTTATTATTGAACTCGAAATTTATTATTTCCCATGGAGATTGGTTTGGAAAATCAAAACATAAGCTTTTCAAATGTGACATCCCCTGCAGCCTCCCTTGTTTGTTTCATATATTTGCATGTCATCTTTGTAAATACTGGTAAAATACAAACAATGAGGCAATTGTATTCAGCTCATAACTTTTTCCATTTCTAACTTCTGTGGTGGAGGAGATGCAAGAGAAGGGTAACATTCCTGCCTGAATTCAGCAAGGTAGTCCATGTTCCTGTGCAGCCATACAGCCCAGGAAGGCACCCAGTTTATTTCTTTAATGCACTGCTTTCCAGGGAAGCACTCGACTGTAGCTGCCTGTGAACACAAACACTGGGCACTAGTCAGCAGAAATAAATGCCTTCAGCTACATGTTGCACATCTGAATTATTTATTCAGGAATAATAAGCGTGCTTTGTCAACACTCACATAGAGGATTTTCTGTGTTACGTAAGAAAGCCTTTGTAGTGCCTTTCCTCAAGAAATCCCCAACTAATTTAAAGTGCTCTGGAAGCACCTCATTCACTTTTAAATGCCCAGAGTCCAGACTGTAGGTCGAAGCTCACTTATCCCATAAATTTATTTTTCTTAAATTCATAAAGTATGGGCAGCATTACAAATGTTAATGCTACTATTATAGGATCATAATTTAAAAATACCAGCATTCTCAAAAGGCTCCAGCAGTGTGTCATTTCCCTGCTTTATTAAAATGAATGAACAGATGTACAATTTATTTCTGCTGAACTATCATCTAAATTCATAAGCTATTTCTCATGTGCCTGAAATCCGTGTTGGTTTCCCATTTTCTTTGCCTTAGAAAAAAAAAAGCCTCGCACTCTCCCATTTATCACTCTGGGGATATAAATGAGCAGTGTACTCTCCACTTCATTCACTTTAGACTAATCCCCTCACTGCAATTTAAATCCCATCTCCTCAAGGCTGCTCAGCACCCCCACGATCCCATTGGAAACTCCCTTGCCATGGCTGCCAGGATTGGCAGGGGGGGTTCCAAGGGCATCCTCCCTCCTCCCTGGCACAACAGGGGGCACAGAGAGGCTGCATTTCATCTCTTGGCTTGGCATTTATGGTGCAGGTGGAGTCCAAGGAAGGGATAAATAATGCCTGGAAAGTGGGAGAGGTGAGAGGGTTGGGTGTGATTGGGGTGGTGTTTGCAGCCAAGGGATGAGAGGGTTGGGTGTGATTGGGGTGGTGTTTGCAGCCAAGGGATGAGAGGGTTGGG